>OY804594.1:82418289-83018289 GCA_963680895.1 Fragum sueziense | reverse complement strand
TCATACAATAGTCCGAGCATCTGTGCAGATTAAAGCGATTTGACAGCATCAAATGGTCTTCTAGTATAGCTTCTTGATCTTGGCTTATATCCATTAAGAGCTTAATTAATGGATTGGTGCTTTCTGGTGGTGGGGGTGCACTGCCCTCAGGTGGTGGCCAAAAATCTTTCCTTGGGTTTCCATCACCATCAGAACCAGCAGGGTGACAAGCAGTTAGCCCAAAAACTGTTTTTGCCCACTCGCCCAGATTTTTGGCACATTCCTCATCCGACAGTCCATTTGTGATGTCTCTAAAAAGTTGGTTATGGGGTTCTCTATCTGATCTCCAACACAGACCATGCCAATGGACCATGCCTCTGGATTTGGCAAATTCCTGACGATACCAATAAGTATCAATACCAAAGACTGGACCCATTACATGTTGAAAATATGATTGAGTGCGGAGATCAAAATAGTGAGCGATAACATTTGGGTATTGCTGAAAAGAACGAAAAAGAATATTTTTATCAGAAAGATCTGGCTCTTTCCCAGTTACTTTACTGATTTAAAGACTGAGAAGGCGTCTTAAAGGTTTAAAGTAGAATTCTGCACAGCTGCCGGTTGTAAAGAAAGATGGAAGGCCTTTTCCTTCATTAATTTTATATCGTATTAGGGATCTAAGCTCTTTCCCCCTCTGGGCCCAGTACTGACTTGTTCCTCTTAAAGAAACACTGAAGTATAGAATCTTTTTACCTGTGGATGAATCCCCATTTTTCAATTGCTCTTTCAATTGCTCAATTGTTAATTGACCATCACCAAGCTTCTGGTTGTATACAAAGTTGCTGGTCTCCATTGCCTTTTTTCTCATGATCATATTATGAACAACAAATTTGAAATATTGGTGTTGGGAAAAACGTCCATCTTCATACCAAAGTAAATGATCTGCCCATTCAGACATGGAAGTGCAAGATCTTGGTCGATTAATGTAATAATCTCCAGTAGCATATGGGAAAAGGGCTGGAAATGCAAGTGTAAAAAAGTATTTTGTTGTAAACTCTGAAACTGGGATATTACCTCTTGAAGACCAAGGTATTACAGGAACAGATTTGTTTGGTCTTTTGGGGTTAGGATCTTCATGCAAAATGTCATCCAATACTTTTTTAATTTTTTCTTCAATGTTTGAAGATGGGTCAGGAAGAAGAACACCTGAGGAAGTATCACCATCAACATTTTCATATGGTTCATTTTGTGCTGGAGCAGGTCCTTGGTCATTTTTTGATGATGTCTGCTCTTCATATTCTAAAGTAGAGATGTCCATCTCGCAGTCAAGAGGTAGCAAGTTTAATCTTTCCTTAGATATAAAAATATCTTTGTATGCAGGGTTATTTCTTTTCAACCATCTGAGAGCACTCTCAATTTTATATCGTCTGACCCTGAAATTCTTAGAAGTTTCATTTTTGCCTTGTTTGCATACTTTAATTACATGTATTTCATGAGGTAGCCTAGGAAATATTTTTGCAGGTTCATTTACCTCTTGGGGAAATGTAACACAGAGGCCACTGGACCCAATTCCACCATGTTTTAACATAAAAACATTCATACATGGTGTTATTCTACTTATCAATTGCTGCTCAATAACCGAAAGGTCTTTTAATTCATTTGGAATTACTCCAGGATTCATATTGTTTTCAGTGGAGAACATTTTCACCCCTGATTTATCTTTGAAGCATCTGTCACAAACTGAATCACCATGAACTTTTAATTCAATTCTTGTTTCGTGACAAACACTGCAGGTATTAATTTTATATGACATTTGTTGGAGTTCAAATGCTCTTATACACATCATAGCATTATCAAAATGAATATTTTCAGAGGTTGGAGGCAGTCCTGGTACATCATGAATATCCATTCCTAGCTTTTCTAACTGTTTTCGAATTTTATAGGTTGCCCTTCTTTTTTCGTTTTTGTTGTCATCAACATTTTCTTGAAGTTTGCTGTGTACAGTATATAAACCTAATTTTCTACAAAGGGTGGATGGTGAATTTTGTACAGAACTTGGCTCTGTTGACTTTGTAGTATTAATTGACTTTGGCCTCTTTTGAATATGTGTTTGTTGCTGGTCAACTTGACTTGAATGTGACAAGTTATGGTCATTTATTTGTTCTTGAGATGTGTGTTTGCGTTTTTTACAGATATTTTTCGAATAATTATGATCATGATAAAAGATAGTTTCATTTTGCTGCTCATGTTCATTTTCAAAATTGTCTGACCCTTTACATGAGTAGTCATGATCATTGAGCCTTTGGTCTAACAAGTTATTTTGGTCTTTATCAATAATGTCTAATGGCATGCATGAATAACTATGCTCATGGACTACATTTTCAGTGTTCTCAGTTGATAAGAAAGAGTCTATCTGAGTATAATTTTGTTGGTCAGAAATGATGTGTTCTGGAACTGAAACTAATAGCCTGAAATGGTTATTCGATAAAAGAATGTTTACATCTGGGTGTGCTGTAGGACCTTGATCAAACGTGAAAGATTCACACGTAAAAGTTTGTCCAGAGTTAGACTGACCCTGCAAATAGACATTTATATTCGTTTCAAATATTTGTGAGGCAGCTCTGATTTCAGAGGCAGTTGCCCAGTTTCGTTTATTAATCATCCATTTGATATAGCCCTTTTTGGTGAAATGGTGATTGTGACAGACATAAACTGCATCCTTAAAACGATTCCAGTTCATAGTAATGAATGAACAAATATCCTTTCTGAGCTCTTGTGTGGCAGAAAAATCGCCATGAAATGCTAAACTAAGACAATGAAAAAAACAATCACCGTCCCCGGGGACATCCCTTACTTCAAATGTAGAATGACCCAGCTTTAAAATATCTGTGCACATGGAACTCATACCTTAAATATTCTGTTCTTGTCTGATAAACAAGAGAAATATTGTTTAGATAGCTTCGTTTGACAAATGTCAACAGAAATAAACGCAGCGTCTGCTTTGTTTATACGGATGCGCGTGAATGTATTCTAGTGACCTCGTTTTGAGAAGACTAGTGACTTAGCGAATTACCGAAACAGGGGCCAATCCACCGAAACATACCGGTGTCGATTCAAAACGTAACCGTCATCAACTTTTATTCAAAACAAATATATCTACCGAAACCTTACTGAATGAATACGTTAGGTGTGTATGGAAATGACTTAAATGCATACATCGATGTATTTTGACAAAAGTTAGCGTAAGCCGGTTTATCTTGGTAAAGCAAGTGTTTACCAGTAAATATATTGACCTAATTCTCGGATTAGTTACCGGCTTACTGTATTTTCTGCCTCCCAGCAGGAAACCAGTAACTTCCGGTAATCTGAAACGCTGCGATTTCCAAAACTATTTTGAAGTTCGTAGAGACACAAACCGGCCACAACATTTATTTGTTAAATTATTCTAACTCTCGAGCTTTAAGACAGTTATTTTTGGTAGGTATTTTCGATATCCTTCTTTACAACCGTAACACGGAGCCTAGTGTCCAAAGTTATTCACTCCGCAACCTCCAAGCGGAAGTTGACCAAAAAAAATCAGCTCAACATATTTGATTTAGAACTTTTTCACGCATTGCCATTCACGCTTGCTCAGCCGCGAATGGGCGCTCCGCGCCCATTCGCGGAGCTTCGCCCGCTATTATCAGAGTTTTTAAACTCGTTATTGTTACATTATGTCCAAAACGCTCCTCACTTTAAAAAAATGTTGTTTTCCCATTTTCTATTAAATTCCAAACCGTTACGTCATAAAGATAGCGTTCAAGATCGGATGGTGAACATATGTGTCGAACGTCCTGTCGTTTTTGAAGTGTAATGCGCTCTGATGCAAATGAGAGACATCAACATATATACATATCGTAGTTATGATTTTGTAGAAATTGATCTGATTCATATATACAATTAAAATTGCTAAGGCCATTGAGGCGAAAGCCTATTAACGGCTTCGGGGAACAGGTATTCCGTTATCATTGCTAATGTAAGGGTGGTTCTCTTGGGTTCCGCGGTAGTTAATGGCTTCCTAGAAAATAAATGATGAATGCCATTATGGAGACATGAAAACATTCCATGTTTTCTTTTTCTACAGCAATCCAATGCAGACAAAATAACATTAAGAATAATCGCCGAAAATTAAATACTGAAAAGCAAAAGAAACTATACTCCTTACTTTCATTTGAATTTATCAAAACTTAATCACATCTCGTAGAACTAATTGTATTATAGATATACGTTTGCCATTTGGCATTACAAATATGGGGTCAGAAGAGAGTTTTCCCATTTTCTTGATATTGCTATTACTATGTCATTTATAAAGGGGTCAAATTGAACAATCCAGGTAATTTATTTTCCCTTTATTCGAATAAAGATGATCCGAATTTGTTATAAACTTGATCTAATGTCAATGTTTCTGTGTCCCTAGTTGCAGAATCGACTGAAAGAAAGCAATATCGTATGGAAAAGATCAGCCGTCTGGTCTTGAATAATTAAATAAGGAAACAATCATCCAGTGATTAGAATTCTCCATTTTATACACGTTATTCTGTACATACGTCTTATACTGCCTACGAAACTAACAAGAAACCGTTTCCCGTCATAAAAGTGGGGGTTACACAGTCGGTTTGTGACATATTGGCCAAATTTGGTCAAATTTGGGCGATGACGTCATGTTCGTCTAGCAGTAACGGCCTCAAGCTATCAGACACCCAGCACCGGGTCTAACGTTTCCAATTAAGAGTTGAACGGTTCTTAATTTGAAATGACAATCTCGTGTGCCTTTCCTGCTGCTGTCTCGACAACGTTACGTTACGTCACGTTAGTGTCTAACACGCATTTATCGGTCTTGTTTATGGTTCGTCCCTTTTCTTCTCACATTTAAAGTTTTGTATGTGTCGAAATTTGTTTTAAAAATTAACTAGTGTCTGATTTCACCAGTTCACGAGCTTAGAAAAATAAAACGTTATGGTTCCGGTCTGAACATGCTGACTACCCAGTTTTTGCTGACGTCAAGGGGCTTACCTTTTTTCGGAAATTTGAATATAACTCTGATTTATCATATGCTTAGCAACGAAGATTACACATGCAGAAAAAGACGCCTATATCTTGAATGCCGTTATGTGGGTGGGGTATTTTTAATGAATCTAATGATATGCAGGTGCACATAGCTGTCTGGCAAGTAAAAAGTACGTATTCATTTATTATATTGAAAAATAGATGTGCAAATTTATAGACGTGAAGAAATATAAGTTTACTTTGAAATATGAAAAGTAAATTTAATCTAAAACTGTATAGTTTCTTTTGCCGTTCAGTATAGTACGTAAAATTTCCTTTAGTTTTGCTAAAGCACGCAGTTGACAGGTGATGCTTCGTTTGCAAAGTGCAGAAAAAGTTCTATTTAATTCACTCATTCTTTCATGTGACATCCTTTCGGTGTCGAAATTCTTTTTCGAATACTGCGGTACCGTAGAAGACCAGGTATGTCCAGACCACAACTTGATCGGTCGAAATTTATTTGGTACGAAACTCATTTGCTACTGGAAACCAATATGACAGGTTTGAAATATAACTGAGATATTGAAAATCCATAGAATTTGTCACTTACACATAGTTCACACAGTTCTCGAAGCCGTTTGCACCAATTCGGTCCTTTTTAATTTTTTGCTGTCTGGTATTAGGTTGATTCTGTCACTTCCGGTAATATCTCTGTTTGTGTCACACCACTTCATATTATCGCGCAGTATGTTACTCCATGGTGAATGTAGCCAAAATGGTTGGAGACCTGTAGGTCTATATTTGTCGACTAGTGCAGACGAAACAAGATGGCCGCTGATCATAAATTATCCATTGAACAGAGAACGATAACAGGTGAGCTAGCATATGTCGACTTCGCTTAGGTCTTTAGTTAAACTTTAGCCATGTTGTTGTATTTCTTAAATTCACACACAATTCAAAAGCATTATCTATATCGATATTAATTGATCCACTGCGTCTGACAGGTCATATTATTATTATTATTATTATTATTATACCGCATTTATATAGCACCCTTTTCATAGTAACACTATGTTCAAAGGTGCTTTACATAGTATGTTAAATTCATTCAGTAAAAAAATTGAAATAATTAGTACACACTAAAGTTATAAAGAAAGAGAAAACTTAAGCTAAAATCGAATTAAGACAGAAAATGATGAGTGAAATTTATGTAAAATAATCTGCAACGATTGCTTAAAATTGATTTGTATCACTACTTAATGTCCGTAAAATCTAATGAATAGGTGGGTTTTAAGACCTTTTTTAAAAGCAGTCAGTGACTCAGTGTCTCTAAGATACGTTGGCAAATTGTTCCATAACTTCGGAGCTGCCCTGACAAAACTTCTGTCACCATACTTGACACGACTTCTTGGAACTTCTAATGTCAAAGAGCTGTGACTCGACCGTAGGTTTCTAGAGGGTTGGTACACGTGAAGAAGTTTGTTTATATATACTGGGGCCTGACCGTGTAACGCTTTGTGAGTTAAAGTTAAAATCTTATATTCAATCCGAGACTGGACGGGTAACCAATGGAGTTCTTTCAACACTGGGGTAATATGGCATGTTCGTGACGACCTGTTTATAATTCGGGCTGCTGTGTTTTGGACACGTTGGAGTTTATGTAAAACTTTGTCTGGCAGACCATATAGCAATGAATTACAATAGTCAATTCTTGATGTTACTAGGGAGTTCACGAGAGATTTTGTTGCGTCTGAAGTCAGATATTTTCTAATATGACCGATTTGACGTAACTGAGCATAACATGACCTACATACTGTGTTGATATGTTGCTCCATTTCCATATTCATGTCTAGCCAAGCACCAAGGTTTCTTACACAAGTAGCTGGTTTGATTGTAGAGTCCCCGATTTTTAGCTGTACGTTGTTTATAAACTTGACATTTCTACTAGAAGAAAATAGTATAACTTCTGTTTTCTCCGTATTTAACTTCAGCATATTGGAATGCATCCACGACACAATATCCGTAAGACAAGATTCTATTCTGCTGATTGTCTCGGATCTTGAAATATTATCCGTTGGCTCAAAAGTCAGATACAACTGAGAATCATCCGCGTAAAAGTGGTAATCTAGTCCGTGATTCTTGCAAATCAGCCCAACTGGCTTCGTGTACATGGTGTAGTACTTTGGCCCCAGCACAGAACCTTGCGGAACACTAAATTCCTTGAGTACAGGTTTCGATAGTTTTCCGTCTATACTCACAGTCTGATACCGGTCAGTCAGATAGGATGTTATCCATTTAAGGGGCTTGCCAGCAATTCCAAAGTGACCCTCTAGGCGTTGAAGCAGTGTTCTGTGATCAATCGTATCGAAGGCTGCCGAAAGATCTAATAGGACTAAAACTGTAACTTTGTTCTGATCGAGAGATTGAAGTATGTCACTTTGGACTTTTAACAACGCTGTCTCTGTTGAATGACAAGATCGATAAGCAGATTGGTGTTCTTCATGAAGATTGTTGGCCGTTAAATGGTTTTCTATTCGTGAGTTTACTACCTTTTCTAACACATTTGAGATAAATGGCAAGTTGGATACGGGTCTGTAATTTTTTAATACATTTTGGTCTAGGTTAGACTTCTTAATAAGCGGTCTAATTCGTGAACTTTTGAAAGAAAGTGGCACACAGGCAGTGTCAAGGGAACTATTCACGATTTTTGTCACCAGAGGAATAAGCACGTCTATACATGATTTTAACAGCCATGTGGGTATAGGGTCTAATTCACACGATTTGTTTGGTGATTTAAGATTAATCTTTCTAACTTCATCCTCAGTTGCTGGTGTGAATTCAACCAATTGTTTTTCAGTTGGAATCATGTCCTCGGCTTCTTCATGTTGTGAACTGGACTTAGTTTGTATAGTAATATCATTGCGGATGCCTTCTATCTTGTTTATGAAGAAGTCGCTAAAATCTTGAGACAGTTCTGAAGAAGTTTTACCTACAGGAAGCACAGTTTCGCATGGACCTACTAACAGATGATTTGTAATTTTATGTAGGCTTTTCTGATCTTGTTCACATGATGTAATTTTCTCTGAACAATATGCTGTTTTTACACTAGTCAAAAGTTTATTTACTTTTGCACACTGAGTTCTATAGATGCTATGGTCAACTGTTAGCTTAGTTCGGCGCCATTTTCTTTCTAGCTTGCGTCTTAAATGTTTAGCATCATGAAGTTCTTCATTATACCATGGGCAAGAAGGCCTCATTGTGATTGTCTTGGTTTTCATTGGTGCATGATTGTCCACGAGTTTCGTTAGTTCACTAATGTATGCAGATACCATACTTTCTGTATCCAAAGACGAACAGGATTTTAGAACTTCGGATTGAACAATATCTTGTTTAAAAGATTCTATATTTATGGATCGCAGTTTTCTGAAAGACACAGTTTTTCTAATGGGAGGTGGTCGTGAAGCCAATACAGTACACGAAACTGCATAGTGATCTCGTATAATGTTACCATTTCCATCCCCGAGTCCAGGATCAGTTACCACTATATCAGATATAATGTTTTCTGAAACTCTGGTTATGATGACATCAAGGATATGACCGGCACAATGTGTAGGTTCATTAACATGTTGAATCATACCACATGACTGTAAGATGCTATTAAACTTAATAGTTTCATTTTTAGATTTGTTATCAAGATGTAGATTCAAATCACCTGTGATAATTGTATGTTTGTCCAGAGTTGCATAATTCTCCAGAAACATTGGGAACTCATCTTCTAGGAAAGTGCTTGATTTCAATTTGTTTTCTTTACTTGGAGGGGGTCTATAAATGACAGCAACGCGTAGAGAGTAACCATTTATATCTACATCACAATCCATGTGTTCAAAAATAGAGTACTGCTTATCACTACTGGAAGATACGATTTGAACATCTATACTCGACTTGTAGATTAAGGCAACGCCCCCTCCCCGCCGATGACATGGTCTGGTAACGTGCTTAATTTTGTAATCAGACGGCAAGAGTTCATTTATACAGGCTTTATCAGATCAAGAACCTAACCAGGTTTCTGTCACAGCAAGAAGATCTAGGTCGTTTGAAAGAATAAAGTCACAGACAGCATGGGTTTTATTTTTAAGTGACCTTGGATTAATACAACACATTTGTAACTTTGCCTTTCCTTTAACGGGAGCATTTAAGTTCACTTTTTCCGGATAGATTAAGTTATTGAAATTTGGTCCTGTAGCTCTCTTGTAAGTTTTGCATCTTCCACCTCTTTTACCTCGTTGTCGTTTAATTGAATGTCTAAAAGAATCATTTATTTTTAAATTATTTATATTAAAACAAATTCTCGGGTCAGGCCTGTATAAAACTTTGTTTTGGACAACATGTAAACCTATATTCAACAACTGTTCACGGGAGTATGTATGGGTCACGGTTGATTTGGCTTGTGTAGTATGGAAAGTAGGACACGTGTATGTATGTAAAAAGTCATCGAACGTGTCCCGTACTGTTAGCGTTAAACTTTTTAAAACAGGTGTAATGAAATAAACGCAAAGTAAAGCACTATACATGGTTGTAACACTTAAATAATATAATAGGTCGTTTTGATAGCGTTTAGGAAGAGGATTATCAAGTTATTGCTGTAAAAATGACGTTAAAAGCCAGGGGCACACGAGTCCAAAAATGCGAAATTACCCTTCCCCCGCCCGATATTTCACGGAAACCCTCTAATTCTCCCATTCAATTAACATTGAAAAAATAGAGGGTTTCCGACATTTTTCCGACATTTTTATTTCCGTTTAAATTTCAATCTATAGACGGACTTAAGGCTGCTTCGCAGCCTTTTCGTTCGTATAAAATAAACAGATGTGAGAAGCGTAAATACCTTTCCAAGCATCCAGGCATTGCTGTCATAGTGGAAACCACAAAGCCAGTCGACGAATTTACACTGTGACATATTCAAACATTGAACATAGACTGTTAAGTTTCACGTCTTGTCAAAGCAACCAAAAGACACATCACAGAAGCGATAAAAATTGTTACCAGATGATCTTCTATGCTTAAATCCCTCTAAATCAATAGTTCTCGGCCGAAAATCCCGTGTTTTCTTTCTGTCAGGAATCTGAGTTGTTGTTGTTAAAGGATTAAAGTTGTTGTTGTAATAGCCTGGATTTCGAGATAGATTGTAGACTAGAAGATTAAGATTTTATTCAGATCGTTCTTTATCATTCCATTTCTGTCTTTTTTATGATTTGATGTTCTGATATATGCTTTATATATTTTCTCGCTTTAACATTCAAACAAAATGGCGGTCATTTTTTTCTAAATACACATAGAACATGTATTTATATGCATGTAAAGACGCCTTAGATCAGATTGGAAATAAGAATTGAAAAAGAAAAAAAAATAAATATGAGGGTAAAACTCCCGAAAAAAGGTATGTAATAAATAGATTACTAGTAACTAACTGAAGAAATGTGATATGAAAATTATTTCACTCGAATGAGGTGAGATAGGTTTAAAAAAACTTCATCCTTCCGGACTCGTTTTTTGCAACCGCATCTCATCCCATTCTCGTGAAATAATTTTAATATCACATTTATCCAGTAAGTTAACCTCTATTTCACATAGTTTTTTCTCGTGAGATCGCTAATTCAACGACAAATAAATAGAAAGATGGTAATTAATTCGCAAACAATGCTTTGTCGGTAAACACTTCAAAATGAAAAGTTTTTTTTTTCAAATGGTGGTCAATGGATATAAAACTTCATATATAACAAGGCTCCAACCGAAACGGTAACCGACTACAAATACATCAGAATAATTTTTGTCAATATGGATTTTTTCACAATGCCAAAAAAGAATTGTCTTAACAGGTAACAATGCTCAATGTACAGTTTACTTGGGACATTAAAAAATCTCTTCCAATCGATATGCAAATCGATCTTTTTTAGTAAACGGTAAAACCTGAATTATTACATGGTAGCGAAATTTAGGCATTTGAAAGTAATGAGGTTTTAGAAAAAGTAAAGGTAGATTCACTTAGTGGTTAAAATGGCCCTACCTCAATTTTTCGAGTTTTTCTAATCACCAAGCATTGAAATTCATGAAAATAGCAAGTATAATACATGCTGATTCATATCGATGCCAAAGCAACAGTTTTATTATTTGCATGGAAATTCTAAATTTGTAGAAATTTTACCAGAAATTTTGCTCATTGTGTTTATTAAGGATCTGGAACAATAATGGGTTTCGAATGTTGTCGCCGATGATCGGGTATTTACGGCACTCGGTTATTTCCGTGAAAAGCACTTCGGAAAGATTAGTTCTCATCTCGGTTAACTTTCTCGTAAATATCGGCCGTATAAGCTATTTAAAGTGTATTTTTCTGCATAGAGATAGTTCTCGTATTTCTCATTGTTAGTAGCATAAATAATGCTTAAATATATAGTATCAGTCTGATCACTCTTGCGATTTAACGTATATTAAATGTACATTCATTCCATAAGATTCGGAAATACGTGAAAATTACTTCTTCATGTTGTATTCTATAGATAGTCACAAAAAATAAAGTGGAAAGTACAGCGAAATAGGGAAAGATTTTATCCAGTTAATCATGACGTTGTTTCGGACAGACAATAGTAATTCGTTGGAGCTATTATAAAATCTCGTATCTACGGCTTAAATCAGGCCGTAGTTACGATATTATATGACAATACTGACGGTTAATCAAAGCACAACTTTAAACCAAGTCTATTGTTAGCCCAAAACCCATTGTCATTCATAGGAATTTTTCGTGGTTTGTTCAATTTCAGCATTGCCTTTACTAGATATTTTGATATTTGATATTTTCAGTAGTTTGGGGGTTATCAAGGCATCGGCAGTAGTTATGAGCAGATTTACGTCAACTATTTTTTATCGTATAGTAACGAAAAAACACCTTAGGTAATTCTAATCTTAGAGCTATCGAACATATTTTGTAAAACGCACTTTCGTAAAAAAATGAACTGCCGTGCAAATCTACGAAAAAATGTGTGTAATTTCGTTGATAAAAAGGGACCCAGATCACTGGTAGAAATAACAGAAAAACACTAAGTTAAATGAAGAAATAACTGTTTCAATAGGCATACAATTGTTACAAACTAACTGTTTTGGTTATAAAGAGCAAAGCACTGATATATATATATATATATATATATATATATATATGAAAGAGATAGGTACAGAACTAACCACAACAAGCACTGACTCCATAACCCGAGATTACGACAGGGCGCCTAGCTATCCATATCATACACATCAATACATAGAAGCATCCAAAACCTCAATAGAGGAATTTTCAACTGTCTATTATATATGATGTAATTTTATGGATAACATATCTACGGGTTAGGATATTTACATACAACTCTCAGTTTGTATCTACAACGGATAGGCGCCATATTTATATGGTCTATTATCTATCATTGTGACACATTCAATCATTTATAAGCGTTCGAGAAAGATGCCGGATCTATAAGATTCAGAATTGCGTTATTTGTTATATATATTATTAAAGGGAGATAATTGAAGCAATTCAACAGCAAACTTTCTAAGTGTGGGATAGCTTACAGGTTTACCTGTAAGGTATGCATGTTCTGTATAGATTAAATATTATATATGAAAGAGATAGGTACAGAACTAACCACAACAAGCACTGACTACCATATAAATATGGCGCCTATCCGTTGTAGATACAAACTGAGAGTTGAGATATATATGGGTTAATGTACAGGAGAAAGGTGATATTAAAATTATTTCACGAGAATGGGGTGAGATGCGGTTGAAAAAACAAGTTTTTTTAACCGCAACTCACCCCATTCGAGTGAAATAATTTTCATATCACATTTCTTCCGTTAGTTAATCTATTTATTACATACCTTTTTCGGGAGTTTTACCCTCATTTTTAGTTGTTTTTTTTAATTCTTATTTTCTATCTGATCTAAGGCGTCTTTACATTGCGTATAAATACAAGTTCTATGTGTAATTAGAACAAAAATGACCGCCATTTTGTTTGAATGTTGAAGCGAGAAAATATATTAAGCATATATAAGAACTTCAAATTATAAAAAGGAAAGAAATGAAACGATAAAGATTGATCTTAATAAAATTTTAATCTTCTAGTCTACAATCTATCTCGAAATCCAGGCTATTACAACAGCAACTTTAATTCTTTAACAACAGCAACTCAGTTTTCGGTCAGAAAGAAAACGCGGAATTTTCGGCCTAGAACTATCGATTTAGAGGGCTTTAAGCATAGAAGATCATCTGGCAACATTTTTAATCGCTTCTGTGATGTGTCTTTTGGTTGCTTTGACAAGACGTGAAAATAAACAGTCTATGTTCAATGTTTGAAAATGCCACTGTGTAAATTCGTGGACTGGCTTTGTGGTTTCCACTTTGACAGCACTGCATGGATACTTGGACAGGTAGTTACGCTTCTCACATCTGTTTATGTTATAGTTTTATTGAGTAAATTCTGCCTGGTTAAAAATTGTTTAATGCTATTTTTAAGTTTGCAAAACATGTGGAAATAGTCCCGGCTACTACAGTGAAATTTGAAAGTGATATCGTCATTGAAGTGACGATATTAAAATTTATTACACTGAGAAAATCAAGGATTTCACACCTAGGAATGTAATAAAACCATTTTCTTAAGAAGACCTGGTTTTGACATCCATTGTAGAAATTATTTGAAAAAAAAGCATTGAGAGGAAAGAAAAGATTGTTGATTATCATCAATGATTTATCATCAATGTGATCCTTTTCAGTGTTTCTGTTCTTTTGGACTGGTATACAGTTTTGCATTTTGGGAATTGATTATGTATGCATCAATAGACTTAATTAATTTATGTATTGATAAAACAAATATTTTGACTATTTGTTTTGGGTAGATGCAGACTAGTCTACATAAAGGGCATTGTGCACAATATAGGAGAGCAAATATTGATACTAGTTCAAGATCGATACGAATAAATGCTGAAGACCAGGCCCCGGTTTCTCGTAAAAAATTAGGTACGTTCTCATGCTCAAATCTGAGCACCGTGCTCAAATCGCGCGAAATTCACATGAACTTCAATCAAATACCCTTCAACGTTGGAGCGTTTCACTTTGAAGTTGAGCATGTTCTCATGAGTATAAACTTTTTTTTTCGAGAAACCGAGGCCAATATTGGAGAATAGTAGCCTATTAATATTGCGTCTTCTGCCTTGTTTTTTCGATTATAGTCCAGTCAAAATATAAATACACGTTTTTGCAAATTCTACATTTATAAACAAATGGTAATCGTCGTAAATTTTCAGTTCAACCGTGCATGCCTTGTAAGACACCTGCAAGGTTCGAGCCGTCGCAAGCAAATTTATAGTAGTTTTGAGTTTGCTTTTGCGTTTTTTACAAGTGTAAATTTTGGAAACATGTGCCATAATATCCTTAAAGGACTATAGGTATGTAAAGAACCGGCCATCAAACATGTAAGGTCGTGTAAGATTAGCTGAATTTGATAAAGGCGTTCTTATATTGTAGTATATGAGACCAATTTCAACCCTCTTCCACCACACGAATCTTATATCATGGCGTGGAATCACCTGACATAATAGTTTCGATATTTTACAACAATTCTGTCAACAGATGACCGATTTGAAAAAAAAAAAACAACAACAGAATTTAAGCAATGAAAGCGGGAACACTTCATGACTTTGCTGAATGTAAAGGGTGATCTTTGAAAAGTCAGCCGATATTTAAGTTATAGACGACCAACCAAATTTTAATTTGGTCGTCAATAACGTTTTTATCTGCTAATTTGTAAAAGAGGTACCATAAACATCTGGGCCCAGTCTTATAAAACTTCTTGAGCACGATTTTCTGCTCAAGCCTCGTTTTCGTACTCGACGTTAAGTCCGACTCAAGGAATCCCGTCATATAAAACTTCAGAGCATGAAATCGTACTCAGCTGAGCATGAAATCGTGCTCAGCGCTGAGTCTGATCCGGACCGTACTTAGCGTGAATTTTTTGTGCTCAAGGACGATTCAAGATGGCCGCGACACTCGACTCGGAGATTCATTTGGTGAAAAGGAGTATTTTGTAAACGTTTTCGAACGAAAATCATTAAGATTCTAGTCTATTTTTTCCCGTTAGTCTTTTTGATTAGTAATTTTGATCGCAAGAAACGTTCGTTCGCTTCATCCGAGCACCTGTCATTTCGCCTACAAACAACAGTTTTGACAAATCTTTTATTTTGATTTTAGGGCGAAAGATTACTTAATTTTACCTTGTTTAAATTAAAGTAAAGCTAAATCATGTGCCCTAATAAGTATTTGAAAACGAAACCACTCGTTCATCAGTATTCCAACCAAGTAGACCGATAAACATTCAAGGAGATGAGGTGGGGTTTCGCTTGACAGCTACAACAAGAAAAACTTAAAAAAAAGAAGCCTGTCATCGCTGATGTGCGATGTTTAAGTTACCAATGTGTAGGTATTTTGTCAATGAATAGATTAATAAGCTATAACTTTCGTGGAAAAGCACATTAGCTAACGATTAGCTTTCAAAATTTGACATTTTATTTGTCAACAGTTCAACTTTTCAAGACAGGTTTTGATAATGTTAGTTGTAGCATTTGAAAAAAGTATTTGAAGGCCTTCAGAGGTCTTTCCATGTGTAAATCATGGTATCGTCTGTTGTTGATATCCTGTAGAATCAAATTGATAACAAACTACAATTGTGTACCAACAGCACAGAGTTTTGAATAGTTTTCATCCTTATCTGGGCCTTTGCACTTCAGTATTTCTTTCACATGACAAGTCTCTTTGCGGCCGAGCCTTGATAGCTCATGTAATCCAAGGATCATGCGTTTGAACAAGCCTGGACAAGTAGTCAAGTATCCATTCTGACATTTGACAAGTCATTTGTTTCTCACCGATGGGTGTAAATCATCTATTAGAGAGCAGCTGGAGGCTTGGTTTGGATATTGTCTTAGTGCTGTTGAGAGAAATACCAGGTTAGGTGCTCCAGCTGCGGCAATATGACCATAGCAGTTTAAAACAGTGTTAAACCCCAATAAATCAAACAAGCCTATGCTGGTCTTATATAATAACAAATTCAGCAGTGACAAGTCAGGAAAATATTTCAGCCTTCCAGAATTTTTGAGCCGAGATAGCTCAGTTGGTTATGTTTGAGTCTTTCTATCCAGGGATTGTGGGTTAAAACCAACCTCGACCAACATTCGTCCTGACATTAATTTTGAAAAAAAAGTCATTTGTATCGCACCGACGCATGTCGAATCACACCGAATCATCAAATAAGGATCAGTTGCTAGTAGTCTAATAGATCAAATGTTGCAATTGTATTTGTTTTCAGAAAACTGGGATCACATGGTTAGGTGAACCTGTCACCACAATATGAATGGAAAAAGGCACTAAATCACATTTATCCAACCAAGAAACTCTTCTGTGTGGTGGATTTAATTGGTTTTTAGCTCGACTTTTCGATGAAAATGACAGCTTAAACAGTCACCCAGCGTCGGCGTTGCAACAAAGGTTAAAGTTTTTTCAAACATCAATCACTTCCATACTATCAAAGGGATTCAACCTATTTACTTATTCACCATCACACCCTCTACCTTACTATCAGGGCTCACGACCCTGGCTCCACTATATTTGGAGTTATGCCCCCTTTATACTAAGCAACTTAGAAAGTCTAGGGCGCTGTCTTCGGACAGCTCTTGTTGTAATAAGATTGACCGATAACATTGAGGGGGGGTTTAGAGAGCACATTGTTCGGTGCACCAGCTACAAAAGTAGAGATGAAATATTGTTGAACAGCAGCTGTTAACTCTATTAACCCTTTCCAAAACAAGACCTTATTTTGATGTCCCTTTTAGAAATTGTTTGGGAAAACATTGAGGCAAAATAAGAAATTTTCTCCTTTAGCCCCAATATATTCCTTGCTTTATTATACACAAACCCTATCTCTATCAATATGAATTTAGTTCTTTATAGACGCTGTGATATGGGACCAAACTAAGATTTTGTCGTTTTGAAAAAGGTTAAAGCATTAACCTACCAAAAATATCGAACTTTGTATTTCAGGAACTTAGACCATTCAGGGAACAGCTGAACAAAGAAAATGATGTTTCACAGATCAAACTCCACTTGGATGTGCACCTGAGGCTGCATCGGAGAGGGAGAGACAAAACCTTTCATGTTTAATAATGAACTGAAGGAATTTGAAGACTTTTTATCCAAAATTCTGTGAAAAAGCAGTAGTTGTTTTTTTTTTAAATTAAGAATAGATCATGATTTTAAAATGGCCTGGCAGAGCATCTCTAGCTATTAGCTAGGTATGCTCTTCCAGGGACTTTATTGCGAGCTTCACCAGTACTTATCTTGTTACGTATCCGAACCTTTTCGGGTGCGGTCGTAAATATTCCGTGGTAGAGAGGTCCACCGCGGAATGTTTTCTACCCCTCCGGAATAATTCCGACATCGTGCGAATCTCATTAGGGGTGGACTACCTTAAAGCAGGATGAATAAATTTTGCCTGGACAAGCATCCAATTCCTCCATGTTTTCAAAAGCTTACCTTATTGAGTAGAAAGTTTCAAATAGACTTATTTTTTTTAAAAATGAGATAATCTATTAAGTTTTTTCTGCAAAGTTTCAGCTATTCTGCCTTAGACTTCTACTTAAATCATTAATTTACTTTAGTTTTGGCAATTCCCAAGTGATAACTCATTTTAACCCTATTCCAAACAACTTGCTAAGTTTGAAAGCAGCTGGTTCTTCATGAAGATAGGATTTGTGTAGAGAGCTTAGAACATATTGAGACAAAAGGAGAAACAGTATCATTCCTTCTTTTGCATCAATGATTTCACAATGTTTTTCAATCAGGAACATCAAATATAAATGAGTTTAAAATCATTCAATATCCTATCAGCCCAGTTGTCCTGCCATGCAATACACTGTTGTGAAAAAGGATGAAATGTTACTATGGTTCCTTTCCCAATTGATGCTTCAAAAGCTTGGTTCTAAATGATCCAATTAGTCATTGGTTCCTTCTTTGCCACTAGCCTGGTTGGGTATTTCAGTCTGAAATTTTCAGATGAATTTTTAAAACTGCATTTGACACATTTCTTTGTCTATGGAAAGACTGTAGTAAAAGTAAAGTGCTGAGCCATCGATTTCACATTATAAGTCAGATCTACATTGTTGTCAGCAACCATTTTCAATTTGGACTAGTCTGGCAGACAAGGATTAATTCATTAGTTTACCACAGTGACAAAATGGCATTTTGAAATTGATGCCCCACCCATAAGATAGAGGATTTGGAATATAACATTGTGGAAAATCAAGAAACTGCATGTGACAAGCAAGCAATATTTTCATTTTCCATAATATTTTCCAGCAAGAAAGACCAAATATTATAAAATCTTTTTCACTTTACTGTCTGCAAATACAAAATACAAATACAAATAACTTTATTCGAGTATTTAGGCCTCTGGCCCATAAACATATACATGATGGTATATAAAACAGTAGAAGTTACGTCATCATAAGGACAATTGTCATAATAATATATGGAAAACAGATAGGTAAAATTAGAAAATAGAATATTGGAAAGCGTCGCAAGGAAGTGCAAATACCATGTTGTACAGGGTATTTCCACTTAATTACCACGCTACTTGTTGGATCTGAAGTTGTCGTGAAATAATAAAGAATGAGACAGCAATAGAACATACTTACTAACTTACTTGATGTAGAAGATTTGATAAGGAAGGACAATGCTTAACAATTAGACTTTTTTATTTAGACAGAATTAATTTGTTGAATTCGTTTTCTTTCTTCAAATGCTTCGAGTAGAAATTTGGCAACTCGTATAACAATATCTCGTTCCTTTAACATCATAATATCATAGAATGTCATTTCCGTTATGTTTGTTAACCAATAAGCTCTGAAATGTCTTTGTCTTATTTCCTCATAACTGTTGCATTCAAAAAATATGGTATTCATTTTCAATAACAATTATATCATTTTTATGACACAATAGACAATACCTTCTCTCTCTGTCTATCCCCAGATGTCTACCCCGTTCTATCATTAGATCGTGGCTAGAGCATCTGAAGTTAGACAGAGCTCTTCTGTACGAATATGATATGTCAAATGATAGATAAAATTCAGGTTCTAATGCAGATTTAAATAATTTGTACGTAAGACTCTTTGGACTACTTTCAATATCTGATGACCATTTTTGCGTAAAGGAATCGATCAGTCTCTGAGAGAAAACTTTTAAAAACACATCACTATTTCCAATGTCATGTGCAATCCAGATATACCCAAATCCATATTGATATAAAACATTTTTAATACAAGTTGCCCAAGTAAACCTTCCTGCTTCATCAAGCTGTTTTAGCATTAAATAGCACTGCTTTGGATATCTCGAATAGTCCATGTGTAAAATCTTTAACCAATATTTTATACAATAAACCATGTATGAAGTGCAAAGTGGTAGTCTGCCACACTCACCTAGTGCCATAGCGTCACAGGTGTTGTCTGACAGACCACACACTCGCTAACAAAAACGAATTTGAACTTTTTCAATCCTTTCTATTACACTATAACCCCATATGTGGGAACCATAGCAAAGTATGGGTTTTACTCATGAATCAAACAATTTAAGCATCTGTTATTTCTAAAAAACAACATCTTTGAATTGGGGCCAAACTCAAATTATGTTGTCTTGGGAAGGATTATACAGTACCGCATTGTACAAGGTTGCCAGGATTTTATTCTGTAATGAGCAAGAACACCATTTGAATAGTATCAGAATGCGAAATGCTTTAAAAATGATCCTTTCCCAAACAAGACCTGTTTTTGAAGTCCTTAATAGACATGGTTTGAGAAAACATTGAGGTAAAAGAAGAAAATGCAGATAACCAGCATTTTCTCCTATTGTCTTAATGTTTTCTGAGTGAGCTATATCATAGGCAAGTCCTACTATAATCAACATCTATTTTTTGTCTCTGAAACAACTTTGAAATTGGACAACCCTTACATTTTGCGGTTTTGGAAAGGGTTAATTTAACTCAAACTCCTTTAAAATCTGTAGGTCTGGTCATTAGCATTGCCAGACTGGGAACCATCATCCTAAAAAATATCTTGAAGCTTGACTGTGGTTTTCATCATATTGTTTTATTTGTGAAGGTAATATTTCTGGTTTGCCGTCTCAGTGAATTTATACGATTATGTCAATTCTTTCTCGGAATTCATCAGAACCAGGATACTGATCTATCTGCTACAATCAGGTGTCTGTTATGGAAGATTAACATCACCTGAAAATTATATAAAAAAAATTATTAAAACAAAGGCATTATAATAATGATAAAAATGAATACAACCATTTCCCAAACAGTGAATGATACAAGTAACATGCTAACATGCTTACAACCAAGTGTTGAACATTTAGAAAATATAAATGACGAAAAGGAAGAAAATATTTGATACCATCTTCCTTTTCCTCAATATTTTACATCTTATCAAAGGGAATTATTAAGTTCTGCATATCTTGCCTTTAAAAGCAGGCCCATGCAGGCCCGTAGGAAGCAATGTCATATGGGGGGGCTAAAGCCTCAGTAACTGAATATTGGGGGGCTAATTTTGATTTTCCCAAAAAATTAGTGTAAAAAAAGGAAAATTTGGCATACTTGGCCAACATTGGGGGGAGGGGGGGCTTAATCCCCCCATGTTCCTACGGGCCTGAGAAGCATTGATTTTGGTGTCTTTAGCAGCTGTCAAATTGAACCACACTCATTTTTAGCCGTTTGGGAAAGGGTTATGATAATTTCGGCAGAAAACAATGTGGGAAATGAAGTAATTTCTTGTCAAAAGCAATTTTTCCATTGTCCACCAGGCCCGTTGGAACAGGGGGATGGGGGGGAGGCTTAATTTACACTGAAAATTCAGGGAAAGTCTAATTAAGCCCCCAGCCAATATTCAGACACGGGGGCTTTAGCCCACCCAATATGAAATTACTTCCTACGGGCCTATCCACAATGTTTTCGAAACTTGTTATCTTCTGTGGAGTAAAAACAGTCGATGTGTAGGAATGGGTTTATGTTGACGTGCTTGATCAATTTATGGCATGATTGCGCATCATTGGCATTTGGAAACAGTGTGAGAAGAAAATGCATTTTTTCCCATGAACATGAAGTTCGAGTTTCCATTTCTGAACCAAAACAAACGGATCGGTTTCATAGAATATTACCAACATATGAGATCCAACAAAATGAGCATTTTAACAAAACATTTGCGTGAGATTATTGAAATGATGTCGATCAGCGCATGGGCCTTACCGTATCCGAAAAAAATGAATGTCCGGTAATCGCTTCGTCTGGTCCACGAGTGCCAACTGTATTGTAGCCGCCATTACAGCACTTGAATGCTCTTTTTGCGTCAGTCTGGCAATTTAAACATGTTTGTCGTCGATGATGAGCTGTTTATCATGGGTATGAGAGAAATATCGTTGTATTTTTGGCATGAAACGTCCAATCGACAGACATTTTGTTTTGTTTGACAACGCGTTGAAAGTAAAGGGGCCGCTTACATCGCCGATAAAGAAAAAAACAAAATCTTGCTCAACAGAGAACGTTTTCGACGTAGCTTTATAAGACTGGATTTCAAAACGTACTCACGGGAGCACGTCTTAACGTCTTGAGTCGATTTTCGTGCTCAGCGTCTTGAGCATGAAATCGTGCTCAAGAAAAGTATTATAAGACTGGGCCCTGATCTCGAGGCTTTACACTTTTCTGCTTAAACCCGATTTCAAATGTGTCTTGAAAGTGTTTACAAAATTATTGACGATTTTCCGAAAGTGTAGTGTCACATGACTCCCCAACTCTATGTAAATAGTGCTATTATTTTTGTTCACAATAGTTTATGTAGGAACTACAGGGAAATGTGAAAATGAATATTTGATTAGATAAGTTCTTTATATTAGTAACTAATATGAAAAAAGGCAATGCCTCTGACCGGGGTCAACAGCTGTTTTTAATTCAATTAACAAAGCATGAGAATTGAACTTTCGAATTTGTTAGAAATCATTTAGTTAAAGGGGGAATAACACTTAACATCTTGCAAATTTTCGGAGAACTTCGTACAAAAAAATAAATATATATTATTAAAATATGGTCTTTAAATTGCATATATGCCAAATCTTAGCTTTCTACCTTGTGTATTGGCTTAGATGTCGACGGATTTAAAACCCCATGATTTTTTGTCCCGGGTATAATATTTACAATAATGGAACATATGGGGTATTAAATCCGTCGACATCCTAGCCAATACACAAGATAGAAAGCTAAGATTTGGCATAGATGCAATTTAAAGGCCATATTTTCATAATACATATTTATTTTGTACGAAGTTCTCGGAAAATTTGCATGATGTTAAGTGTTATTCCCCCTTTAAGTAAGTCTTACGGGAGAAGTGCCGAGCCCAGATAGCTCTGTAAGTGACGACATAGTCTTTCAATTCATGAGCCGCGAGTTCGAACCCCTGCTCAGTGCTCGACCAGTATCCTCTCTGACATCCTAAATCTTTCAGCCCTTATCTACCGTTAAGCGCTCTCACGGGTGGTAAACGGAGAAACAAGCTCCAAAAAGAGTCAACGGTATTTCGTTGCCTCGTGACATTTATGACGAGTTTTGGAAAAATACGGCGATGCTGTAATATGAAGATATCGTCCAAGTTTGTTGTGCACAATGATAATGTACGGTGTTAGTAAGCAGGGTTTTAAAACAATCATTTTAGCACACGTGTTTACCAATCTCCCAAATTATAGCCAATGATATATCGATATAACATGTATTTGACTTGCAACTCCCCAAAATACTTAAAATGATAAGAATTTGTATTTTCTAATACGTAAATGTTGAATTCTGTCGAATATTGGGCGAGTGCAAGTTGCCTCGACGAAAGGTTAGTTGAAATCGAAATTTAGCTTTCGATTTGATGATGTTTTTCAACGATTAAATTAAAACCCTGTTAACTAACACCGTATAATCTCGTGCCCAACACACTTTGTCCATTTCCTCATATTACAGCGTCGCTGGATTTTTCCAAAAATATCTGAAAAAGAATTTATTTAAGAAAAATATTCTCGACACCAACTTTTGTATACCGATTTTCCATCGATACAACTACCCCGAGAGTACCGGTATGTCATGAGGCAGCAAAATACCGTTGACTCTTTTTGGAGATATATTCTCCATTTAACACCAGTGACTCTGGACAGCCTCTGCGACATTTACATATAACTTGAAAAACGCACACTATACACAAATCACATTTGTATCAACAATTATTTTGTCATCAACGGCAACTTTTAAATTGAACAATCCTAAAATTGTGTCGTTCGGGAAACTTTGCCACTTTGCAAAGATTTAACCCTTATCCTTCGAATTTTGAAAATCCTAGCGGATAAAGCTTAAGAAAATGTGCAGACAAAAGAAATTGCTAATAACTTACATGTCCCTTTTTATTATCTTTATAGTATTTATACAGGTCCTATCTTTATCAACAGAGCTCTGCTTTGTAATCTATTATAGACTATAGGTGTAAAAAAAGATCTTCTATGTGTAGCTTGCTTTTTTAAATGGCATTTCACATTCATTTTTCACAAATTTTACTTTTATTTTTATCTGAAAGAGCATATTTTCTTATGAAAATTTTGGAAGTTTCAAGCCAAAATATTGCACCGTTTACGAGAAATATATTTTCTATGCTAAAAATAAAATTGTTGTAGACAACGGTTCTGATTTAAACTGACGTCCAAAAAAAGGCCCCAATGAAATTTGTCGTTATTTTCCTTATGCCTGCTACAATGTTAGTAAAATGTATACTGTATATCATCATTTTGACCGACAATTAAGGCAAATGACAAAAATGTGCGTTTTTATTCGCCATTATGTCCATTTCCGGTGACTGGTCACTTTTTCTACGTGCGCTTCGTGTATGTTTATCACGTGATGAAATGGGTCATAATTTACACAGTGGCATGTGTTAGTGGTTAGGCAACCACGAGTTTAAAAAATTTCTGATGAAACATCCAAATTGAAGGATACCAAGACTAAATTCTGAAAAGGGAGCGCGTAATATGGCATTTTTTAATGCGACGGATGCACAAACAAGTCGCAAGATGGTTTAACATATTGTGTTTCTCGATTCGGTGTCTTGATCGATGCGTCAGAGTTCCGCGAACATCTATCGATCGGTCACGCTCAAGTAGACCTCATTTAACGCCTATTAAGCACGACAATTCTCCACGTTAACGTCATGCACCTTTCAGGTTTGTGACGTTGGGATCGATGTTCTGTCGAGTAGTCTGTTACTGTGGTGGTCAAATAAGTTTTTCTGGGGTAACTGTTGTTGTTGTCATTTACGTTTGAAATAGACACACTGCTTGGAAAATAGAGCTCGTAGATAATCCGTTTTGGAACACGGGGAAGTGAAAAACAAGCCGCCTGACGTTTTAACGTCTTTCATTGCACGATCTGGCATCTTGGTCGACGAGTTAGAGTTAGAGAAACATTTGCCAATCGTCCAAAGTCAGGTAGACCTCGCGTAACGCTTGTTTTACAAGAAAAACGTCTTACGTTAACGTCATTTGCGTTTCAGGTTTGAAACGTTGAAATGAACGTCGCGTTTAGTATTCAATAATTGTGGTCAGCAAATAAGCCGTTTTACGGTATCTTTTGTCGTCGCAAGTAACGTTTAAACCACGTGCTACAGATTTTCAAATAAAAATTCTGATACCGCTCTGTTTAAATGTGCCGTTTTTGTAAACTGTAACAATTTGACTATTTCTTTATCATCATTTTTCAACAACAGATAATCAAATTTACAGATGGAAATAAGTTTTTGTAATTTCAAATCAGGTTTACTGAATAATCGGACATTTATTAGACTTGGGGCGTTTCTTTTGGACGTCAGTATATATGGAATATATCATTTCTGTCTCAACTTTAAAAGCATTTTTTTCGCTTATCAGTAACAACTTCAAAAAAACTGATAGCACTTCTACGCATTAGAATAACCAATCTTTGCATCGAGACATACTAAAAAAAGAAATTGGAATGTTATATTCCTCTTTCATCAAGTATTCTAAAATAATGAATTTTGCTTACATTTCCCTCATTTTAAATATTTCCTTCTAAAAGATTTTGCTACCATTTGTTTGCAAAATGACCCGCACAATAACGTCGCTTGACGTTCTGATAATGCGCGGGAACGTCAACGTCGCTAGAACACAGAAAAAATTACGTTCTTTTCAGGCATTGAGTTATTACAAATGGTTTAAATTTGGTAAATGTATTCACATATCATCTCCATACATATTTTTCTTTTCAGGCATTGAGTTATTACAAATGGTTTAAATTTGGTAAATGTATTCACATATCATCTCCATACATATTTTAATTTTATTTCTGGGATGCATAATACGCTGATATGAATTGCATGTGTTTAATAAAAAAAAACTAGGAAATTGTCTCAGGAGTTCGAAAATGCGCGTCTGACGCGCATCTGCTTAGGTATAAAGGGACAAAATTGAGGTCCTAGTTGTCTACCCTTGAATTTTTAAGCCAAAATGGAAATCTTACTAGGCATTACTAGGCATTACTTTTAAGACATCGATATATTACAAATGGGCTTTAATTGGGAAATAGGTGCACACTTTATCTCCTTACATATTTCAAAGATGTTTTATAAAAGTTGTTGACCCGTAAAAATCCAAGATGGCCACCAGAATGTCTATTTTTAGTAACAAAAGGGTTTTTTGTGATTTTTTTCCTGGGACGCATGTATGTTGACATGAATTCTATACACATATTTGATAAATAATATGAAAATAGGCAAAGCCTAAATACGGGCGAAAAGCAGACCACATAAAGCAAACATGTTCTAGCTCGACTTTGAAATGCGAATATATTCAATAATTAAATTGTCGATAATTAATTAAAAAGAATCGATTTGTCAATTATTCCATTTTCATCACAGCGTATTAGAAAATAGACAGCTTTGACGGTCTGGAAGCGTTCAACGGGCCTGAATTATTTGTCTTGTTGAATGCAATTTCAGACGTTCAGGCTGCGCAAACGAGGAAATGCGTGATTTCACAACATTTATCTAAAGGCCTCGATCTAATGGGACCCATGCTAGATAACTCAGACGTCAATAGTATAAAGACATATGTCCTAGAAGATCTGTGGAGCTGTTAGAAAAACAAATGCACAATTGCCAATTTGATCAAGTTCAAGGGCACATGACTCTGGATGTTATAAGCCTATCAAGCTTAGGATCAATCTTAATCAAGATTTTCACGTCAACAATATTTTATTGAAGTTTTGTCCTTAGACTGATCATTAATTGTGGATGTAAATTGGACACATAACTCACAATTTTCTGTCCAAAATTTGTCTTGATTTGTCAATAGTCCCTAGAGTGAAAACAAAGTCAAAACGGCATTTTTTTTACATTCGGGGGCAGATAAGACCTTACTCTCTTCATCATTCAGAATTATTTCGAGGAATCTGAGAGAGGCTCAACTAAGGATAATTCCTTTGAAGTTTAGTTGAAATCCACTGAGTAGTTTTGAACAGATTTTGAAAGAAAAAAGTTTACGCACGCACAAACGGACGCACGACAGACACATCGCCATGACAATAGCTCTCTGGCCTGACGGCAAATGGAGCTAACACTCTTTACAATTTCTCCATGAACACAAATTAGACTGTTTCTAATCTAAAAATGTTTAAGACGACAATTTTAAACGGATGATTTTTTTTATTTGCTGAAATAAAGATAATTCTTGTTTCAAGCATTTGATGCATTTCCACCATGTATTTCCAAGCCTATTTATCTCGCGGGTCATTAAAAGCCTCACCATGTGCAAAAAGTGGATTTTCTAGAAAATTCAACCTCAAACTCGATGTTTGTCGATTGTCTGAAGGCATGTACACATCATCCTATTCTCTTTTAGCTAGAGAATTATACGACACAACAACAATGATTACAGAAAAACTTCAAAAAATATATATTAAAACGTGATCGATTTGAAAATCCTTTGGAGCAAAGAAGACGAGAAATCGACTTGATTTTCTAGATATCGAAGATCTTTTAAACATCATCTGATAAAAAAGTATTGACGAGCAAACACAATTTTGTTTGCTTACCTTCATTTTTGAAACGGTTACTGTTTACAAGATACACCATACACAACAAAACCTTGATATCATGTATACATTCTCTGCTTCAAACCAAATTCAAATCGGTCAAGCACTAACAGATTGATTAATGATTTTCTGCAACTGTTGATCTTGCTGTTTCGCGTGGTTCCCCTTAGTATTTACGTGATTCCCAGTAGTGGTTGGCAAACGTAAGGCTTGAGTACAGGGTACAAGACGCAGGTTGTATTAAGATTGCAAGCTGCCCTGGGAACATGTATATATCTATAAATTGCAGATTTACAGCATTTTCCTCTTAATTTTTCATGTATGTATTCCTTGTCCTTTACTCAAGGAGTGATAGTAATCTTGTTTCGAAAAAGCCCAATACGAAGATTAGTAAAAGGAGGACCAGTTTTTGTCATTTCCAACAGATTGGCATTTTTCCAAAATGGAACATAAGACAATGAAACAATGAAAAACAATCAGCAATAATTATTTCATATAATCTTATACATTTTCATAAAAAAGATTTTCTTCTATCACTGATACTATGAGCTTAAAAATTAAGTTTTTAACGCTAACCCCATATACAAGCTGTTTATTTGTTTAGCTAGCATTATACTTAACCCATTTCCAAGCAACTAAATTTTAGGGTGGTCCAAATTGAAAAATCAAGCTTACGACATTTTCAAGTAAATGGAATTTTTTTATATCTTTTTGCATGGAAAACATTGTTGGAAATGAGGGAGTTGCTCATCAAAAGCAAATTTCTTCATTTTCCACGATGTTTTCTATGGTCATTATTTTGTGGAAAGACAAAGTTCACTGTTTGGTAATGTGTTAACATCAAGTACAATGGATAGAGTATCAGACGGTAGACAATAATTTATAATAGAGAAAAAGAAGTATTAGTGTCACGAGAAAACTCAAGTCTGCTCGTGCTAATGCTCCAGTACATTTACACAACTCTGTGGTTAAGTCTTAACCCTTTCAAAAACAGTAACTCATTTTAATTATCAGAACAAAGGGTTTTCCAGAGCATTAAGCAAAAAGAAGAAAATACTGATGAAAAGCAGTTCTTCCTTTCTCTCAAGGCTTTGTTTGCAAAATTTTATCAAATTCATATCTTAGTACCGTTTATATGTAAAAGGAATTACAGTAAGCAAAAAATTGCATTTAACATCAATTTTCTCCCCTTATTCCTAGGCGGATGGGCGTCAGACGCGCATTTCCGAACTCCTGAGAGAATTTCCTAGTTTTTAGTCCCCTACCGGTGTTCACACCGGAGGGGACTTTAGGTTTGCCCTCCGTCTGTCCGTCCGTCTGTCCGTCCGTCCGTCCGTCCGTCCGTCTGTCCGTCCGTCCGTCCGTCCGTCCGTCCGTCCGTCTGTCCGTCCGTCTGTCCGCTCAAATCTGGATCCCGCGATAACTTAATAACTAAGCAAGCGTTTTTGATGAAAGTTGGTATATGACTAGATGGCAATGTGTAGATTATGCACACCATTTTATTTTTGTTTTTCGACTTAAATTGAGGTTGCTATGGTTACAGAAATAGTGAAAATATGGCCAAAAATGGGATCCTGCGATAAGATAATAACTAAGCAAGCTAGTTTGATGAGACTTGGTATATGACTATATGGCAATGTGTAGATTATGCACATCATTTCATTTTTGTTTTTAGACTAAAATTGTTGTTGCTATAGTTACGGAAATAGTGAAAATATGGCAAAAATATTGGATCCTGCGATAAGTTAATAAGTAAGCAAGCTTATTTGATGAGACTTGGTATATGACTAGATGGCAATGTGTAGATTATGCACATCATTTTATCTTTGTTCTTTGACGAAAAGTGCGGTTGCTATGGTAACGGAAATAGTGAAAATACGGCAAAAAATGGATCCTGCAATAACTTAATAACTAAGCAAGCTAACTTGATGAAACCAGTAACTTTATTCAAGTCATTTGAATTATATTTCCGAAATTTTGGGCATAACATTTCATATGTTTGACAATTATTTTGATGACTTGTTCATCTTAATCTATTATTGATTACCATATTGAGTCAATGTGAAGCCGGTAGGGGACTTTATGTGTTGCATACAACACCAGATACTTGTTATTTATTAAACACATGCATAAAAAATTCATATCAGCGTATTATGCATCCCAGAAAAAAATCTTGTTTTTAAAAAAAATACCTTTTTGTTACTAAAAATAGACATTCTGGCGGCCATCTTGGATTTTTATGGGTCTAAAACATTCATTAAACATCATCAAAATATGTATGGAGATGATATGTGCATCGGACATGGGGTAATCATCATCAGTAATTAAATCGATTATTAATCGATTAACAAATGCCAATAATCATGGATTAATCAATTAATTAGCATTTAATGAATTATTTTATTAATAATTTAATCAATTACTGGTGAAAAAAATGACATTAATTATGATTATTTTATGATTACTTTTTTTATTATTTTGGATGTATAAAATGATCTAAAACAAAATAAGATGCACCTGTAAGTCACACCTTTTACCTGTTCACACATATACAAAGCAGTATGCCCAAGGGCCATCTAGTGTTATTCTTACACCTGTCATTGAAATTTCACACATTTTGGGGAGTTGAAACTAAAAACTTATATTAGTTGAAAAATGCTGAACTTTTATTTTTTTCCTTAAAATACAAACATGTAAAACTAAATAACAAATGTACATAATTATTATATACCGATTCGTTATTAAGTAAATACTTGTGTTGATGAAGGAATTTTTCTTTTATCATCTATAGGCATATTTTCTTAGAAAATAATGTAAAGCAAAGTACTAGCTTTGGGCAAAAAACAGAATCAAACTTGGTGATTTGAATACTACGATTCTGATAACAACAATGGTAAACATGAATTTGATAAATATTACCTTTTCTCTTTACTTAATCCTTTCATTTATAAGTTTGCAATTCTTAAATTAAAAAGAAGCGTATTAGATAACTCTAGGGCAAAAGGAGAAAATACATTTATCAAACAGTTTTCTATAAAATCTAGTCACCATGGTCCAATCATTGGTCCCATGGCTTCAACATGGTCTGATATACAATTTAACTCAATTTTTATCATCATCATCATCATCATTTGTAATAATTTATTAGAGCATTCAGGAAAGATAACTAAGATTTATTCACTATAACAAACTTCAATATCCAACAAGTCCATACATCCTATTTTCATCGAACTTTATCAAATGGAACTCTTCAATTCTCCTTACCACAACATCTGGTTTGGTTTATTGGGGTTTTATGCCGTTTTCAACCACTAAGGTCATATTGCGGTGGTTGGAGCACCTAACCATGGGTTCCTGTCGTTTCTCGTACCAGTACTACCACAACACCCTTACCGAGCCTCTAGCTGCTCCCCCACATGGTTCACGATATCAAACCATTGATGGGTGACATATTTGTCAGTAAGGGTATTTGCCGTGCCCGGGTATTGAACTCGGGACCTCTCTAATGAGAGGTAGATTTGCTACTAACTGCACCATGGCCGGGGGCTCCACAACATCTGGTAAAGGCCTTTTTAGCGTGCTATTCGTCTTAATTGGAACATCTGTAACCAAACTGGTTTGTTTTAAAAAGAAATGTAAATTCAATAGTATTTAAGATATTTCATATTTTGTGATTCTGGTCAAATTATGTATTTGAAGAGAATGAAATGCAATTTGCCCCTTCTCACTGTTTACTTTTTGTTCCGCAAAAGCTTTTATCCGTGATTAATCAATTACTTACCCACAAATTAATGATTGATAATCGATTACTGAGGTGTTTTTCAGTGAAAGTAATTTAATCGATTAATTATCAAGGGTGCATTAATCATTAATTTAATTGATTACTTTTTTTCAAGTAATCGACCGCATGTCTGATGTGCATATACTTACCAACTTTATACCATTTGTAATAACTAAATGCCTTAAAAGAATTGCCGCTTCTCTACGTTACTATCCGCTTCAAAGCGTAGTTCACAATAACCAAACTGAATTAAAATACTAGAATAACTCTCCAATTTATAAAAAAAATATGTTTTAAAATCCACAGAACGTATTTAAATGCCATGTTTATCTTAAAGGGGGAATGAACTTAAAATATGCAAATTTTCCGAGAACTTCGTACAAAATAAGTATGCATTATGAAAATATGGCCTTTAAATTGCATCTATGCCAAATCTTAGCTTTCTATCTTGTTTATTGGCTAGGATGTCGACGGATTTAAAACCCCATATGCTCCATTATTGTAAATATTATCCCCGGGACAACAAATCATGGGGTTTTAAATCCGTCGACATGTAAGCCAATACACAAGGTAGACAGCTAAGATTTGGCATAGATGCAATTTAAAGACCATATTTTAATAATATATATTTGTTTTTTTGTACGAAGTTCTCAGAAAATTTGCGAGATGTTAATTGTTATTCTGCCTTTAACGGTTACCCAGAAGAACAATTTTTCAAAGTATCCCGTCAAATGTATGCGAGGGTCGTTCGGAAAGTTTTAAGACAAGCTTGATATTTATCTTAAAACAAGGTATATAAACACAAATTGTTACTGTATATTTCTTTTCAAAATCAAATTTATAAATGTGAAATATTGTTCAAATTGTCCAATGTCTTCAATTAAAACATGGATATCAAATATAGCTACTCATATTATGCGTTGCGCACCGCATTACATCTGATCGTTACTTCAGTTGACTATAACGTAAAAAGTATTCATTTCTCGAAGCACATTTTTTTCACATTGAATGTATTTTTATGTCTTCTTATCCATTTTCAGAACACTTCCTTTAATAAGTAAAGTAGCCAGACCAAAAACTTAGTTTGATGAAAATAGTATTATTGACATCAGAAGAGTTGGTATTTCCATTCAGAGAAAAGGTCGAATTGTTCTTGTAAAATTAAAGATAAACCTCGGAACAACGATTGTTGTATTAACACACAAAGTTCTGCTACGTGGAACTGGTATAAATGTACCCAATAAAAAAAACTATTACCGACGTTCAAAGTTGACAGCCTTATTTGCTAGGACCATAACATACTACTTTGAGAATTGAGTGTGGTAGAGACGTTACAAAACTGTATAATATCATGTTACCAGAATATTCAAACAGGCTAGATCTTCATTTAAAGGTGCAGAGTCGTTAGATAAGGTTGGTAAAGGAGATTAAGCAATGAATACTGACTTTGCCGGAAATGATCATCCAGATGAGCAAATCGCTCGTTCTGATCATTCATCTCAGGCATAAGATAACGGTCAGTGCCAAGTTCTAAACTTAAAGGCTACCAAGCTTGGCAATTTATTGCACCGTATTTTGGAAGAAAATCATTAAATTAATGTGTTTTATAAAAGATCCGCCAAACTCGGTTGTTTTAAAAGTTTTATTTGCTTTTCTTTACATCGTTGAAAAACTGAGTTTCGAGAAAATAAAGATCGGCAATTTCCGTAAAATTGTCACGGATAGACGTCATCAATGGCTTGACTCCGCCCCCAATCTAGAGCATGAGGTGTCTGACAAAGATAATGTGTTCGACTTTTCTGTCATATAGCGAAGTCTCAGTTTTTATCCATTTTTCGATCGTAAGAGTAATACAGACAAACTTAAACCGTTCTTTGGCATATCCCTAATTCACTTACGACCTATTCTTTGACTGTTTTAACATTTTTTTCTAACATTTACTGAGGACGTATTCCATGTTTTAAGTATCGATTGGGGAAGTCACTTTATGACAGAAAAATCGGACATTTAACTTTTTCAGAAATTTCAGACTTTCCGGGAAATGACCCATGACTGCCCGTTTTTCCCGCCATGACGTCATTCAGTGGCCAGTATGACGTCATAATTTCAAGTCGGAAGTTTAGCCTATTTTCTTCGGCAAAGATCGGAAAAGACCAAAATATCCAACTTAAAAGACGAAATAAGAACACTTCTAATGTTGGAAAATTGTAGAAACTTTGATATTTGATTAATAGTAAGGTGTTCTTTCGGCACATGACTTTAATTTTGTCAATCATCGGACACTTTAATGTAGTGTTTAGAATGTTGGAGGCCATAACGATACGTTTGAATACACATTTCACGCATGTTCCAGCAAACGATTTAAAAATATGACAAAATATGGGTGGCGTATGTGTGTTTGTCAAGAACTTAGTCAGTATTAAGTAGATTTGTTAACAGATATAACGTACATTGTATGTATGATATTTCTTATTACGATATCTTTAGGTTTTCAGGTCACACGTACGCAGTTCAAATAAAAAAAACTAAATGCTATGTAATTTAACCGGAAGTAAATATGTCTGAAAGTTGCAGTTGCGATTTTTTTAGTATAACTTGTAAGAAAAATCAGAGGTTGGCCCTGGAATTTCAATGGGGCGCAGAGTAATTTCGCATTTTTGGACAAGTGTGTCCCTTACTTTTAACGTCTTTTTTACAACAATAGCCTTATAATCCCGTTCCTAAACTTTACAGAAGCAGTTGATCAATTAATATCGACATAAACAAAGCTCTTGAATTATGTATGTGAATTAAGGAAATAGAACAACAAAGCTAAATTTTCACTAAAGACCTTAGCGAAGTCGACCTAGGCTAGCGAACGTGTAATCGTTTATGGATCAATCGATAATTTATGACAGATCAGCGGCCTTCTTGTTTCGTCTGCACTAATCGACAAATACCGGCAACAATTTTGGCGATTTTCACCATGGAAATTGAACGGAGTAACATTTGTGTGCGAAAGTATGATGGGGTATGACATTAACAAAGGAAGAGCCTAACTGTAACCGGAAGTCATCAACAGAAAGACTAAACTGTGAAACCACTACATTAAAAATGGTCATAGAAGCTGTAAAGCTTATGCATTTGGTGCAATCGGCTTTGAGAACTATGTATACTATGTGTAAGTTTCAAAATATAAATCTATTGATTTTCAATATTTCAGTTATATTTCAAAATATATGTATTGGTTTCCAGTAGCAAAAAAGTTTCGTACCAAATAGATTTCGACCTATCAATATTGTTGTAGCTTGAAAATAACCGAATGGCCTTACTGGCTGGCGACCAGTTGTCGCCTGGTACCAGTTCTCGCCAAACATATCGTATCACAGTATTTAAAGGCAGAATAACACTTAACATCTTGCAAATTTTCCGAGAACTTCGTATAAAAAAATAAATATATATTATTAAAATATGGTCTTTAAATTGCATATATGCCAAATCTTAGCTTTCTACCTTGTGTATTGACTTAGATGTCGACGGATTTAAAACCCCATGATTTGTTGTCCCGGGGATAATATTTACAATAATGGAACATATGGGGTTTTAAATCCGTCGACATCCTAGCCAATACACAAGATAGAAAGCTAACATTTGGCATAGATGCAATTTAAAGGCCATATTTTCATAAAACATATTTATTTTATACGAAGTTCTCGGAAAATTTGCATGATTTTAAGTGCCATTCCCCCTTTAAAGACGTGACATTATTTTATATATATTCTTTTAATAAAAGAAGTTGATGTGAACATAACTTGTAAGTTTGGCAGGACTCTTTTTAATCTTTACGGTGAAATTGGTCAGTTGGCGAGAACTGGTAGGCGACGAGAATTGGTCGCTAGTTAGTAGCATTTTTAATTGTATATATGAATCATATCAAATTCTACATAATCATAACTATGGTAAAATCTTGATTGCAGCATAATGGTCATTACCTCTTTCCAAAATAAGACCTGGTTTTGACGTTCCCAAGCTGAAAATATTTTGTAAACATTAATTTTGTATCAAGCATCTGGGGCAGATCTTGATATTTCACATTCAAATAGATTAGATTTTGAATAAAAAAAACATACATTAACAATGTGTGCTGATACACATATTCGTAAAACATTTTACAATTTTGAACAACCCTCGTATCAAAACCATTGTGTACGTTTTTTGTATATACATCTGGCGGGATACTTTGTAAATGTTATTCTTCAATGTAACAGGTCAAATAAACATGGCTTTTGAATACATTCTTCGGATTTTAAAACAGCTTTTTATAAAAAGGGAAGTTATTCTAGTACTTTTATTCAGTTTGTTCATTGTATACTACGCATTGCAGCGCACTGTAACCTCAAGAAACGGCGACATCAACGTAAAAAAAAAGATCGACAACAATGTCATACTCCAATCTGAAAAATTGAATACAACGAGATATTATATGAAAAGTGACACACCAAGAAATGGGTTGATACAATACAAACAGAATAAAACAGCACTTTTAGGTCAATCTGCAAAACAGAAAATAAATCCACCGAGGAAGAAACACCAATCTTGTAAAGTTCCTGTATTGGATCCATGGGATAAGAGAATACTTTCTTTTATTACTGAATCAACTAGAGGATTATGTAGCAATCAACCTCTTGATAATATATTTTACGTAGACGACGACGGAGTTCTCCGAGAAAATAAAACGGCTTTGAAAATTCATGGGCTGAAAACACCAACATGCGTTTACAAACGAGTTCAGCAATTAAAAAATTCGAGCATTTACATTGGTAAAGCAGTTAATTTCACGGCGCCTATTTTCGTACCACATGAGCTGTTTGTAGTAATATGTGAAAATGATACAGGGGAACTTATATACAAATTCATTTTTGTTAATTTCATGTGGGACAAAAATCTCCAAAAAGAGCAGACATTCGGATACGAGAGCGACGATCGAATGAGTATAATTATAATTGGACTCGATTCTGTCTCTCGGTCAAATGCCTTACGACAAATACCTATAACATACAAGTATCTTACTGATGATTTAGGTATGCATGATTTTAAAGGATACATGAAGGTATTTCTAAACACAAGTCCAAATGTCAGGGCTTTGTTGACTGGAATAAATCCCCGATTAAACGGACCGTTTCTATGGCAAGAGGAGCCAATGAAATCCTATGCTTTTCACCATAGTGAAGATTGGGACACTTTTTACTTAAGTAATCGTTACTTTGGATTTCAGAATCGAGCTGTCGACTACTTTTACAAAATTTATCTGCTAACAATGAGGAAAGTTGGGCCACTTATAATCAAATCACCAATTCCACACACCAGGCATTGTTATGCTAACATAGACAAGATACGTTTTCAAATTGATCATTTCAAAAAGTTTATGGCTAAATACTCAAAACGGTTAAAGTTCTCATTCTTTTGGAACTGTATACATACACACAATGACTTCAATGGCCTTAAAAGATTAGACGCTCCGTTGTTAGATCTATTTAAATGGTTGAAAACAAATGGACACATGGACAGAGCTATTGTGCTTCTTTTAAGTGACCACGGTTTTAGGATAGGTACACCAAGTGAAACAAAAATAGGAAGAATAGAAGATCATATGCCTTTGTTGGCACTTCACATTCCTGATATATTGCTACGACGATATACCTGGATGTCTGGAAATGTAAGATACAACACGGATAAATTGGTGTCCGCTTATGACGTGCATACTACTTTGGAAGCAGTAATTTATGGAAACTACAGTAAAACTGAGTATCCAAGTGTAGATGGAAAAACTATCAAACGGACTATCTTTGGAAAAATACCTGTGAATAGAAGTTGTGCTGATGCACGCATCCATGAAAGATACTGTTATTGTAATAATTCAGAAGTAATAAATGCCAATACCCCGATTGTAAAATCATTGGCTGAAGTAAGCATTAAGAATATCAACCGAATCATAGGAAATGTAACCCAATATTGTAGAACTCTTAAGTTAAAGGATATAATACAAGCAGAACGGGTCCTTTCGCCAAATTGTAATAGGAAACAAAGTGGTATTTGCAAGGGCAATGTTAAAAACAGATTAGATGGAAGTTATACAATCACGTTTTCTACTAGACCAAATAACGGTCTTTTTGAAATGATGTTAGCTTACGGAAATGGTTATATCAAAGTAGTTGGAGAACCTGTTCGTATTAATATATATGGAAATCAGTCTCATTGTGTTACGGATGCATTGCTTAAACAAATTTGTCTGTGCTACGATTAGAGTTTTCTTTCAGGGTAATTGATAAGCTATACTGAAATAATTATTTATTTCTTATATGGATGTATTACTGTTTTTATTAATATCTAACATTATGTTTACTAAACATTAAGTATATTAAAACATTCCGACTTTGCTTTAACGAGTTTTAACTCTTCCCAAATTGACGACATTTTAGACCAGTCTTATTATTAGGAATTTGCAGAACTCACAATGAGAAATGGCTAGATTGTTTAGTGTCTTATTTAAAAAAAATCGATCAAATCGGCAAGAAAGAAATCGCAAAATATTAACAAATCCATGGTTATCTCAATTTCGCTCTAATTGAATTGATATACGTAGTCAAAAGAGAGTTGTACTTTTCATTAAGACATCGTCAATTTTATTTTCAAAACGTTGGCAGCTGGGTGTTAGGTCGGAAAAAGTATTCACGAAGCGAGCATTTATAGTAGCAAATTCAAATAAAAATGTTTAAAAGTCCAATGCCAATTAAAATTTCAACAAGTTTGTCCGTCGCATGACCTAGGTAAAAACGCTTTACCCCGACGCCATAAGGTTTTCATATACCTACTTGAAATATGCTAGATACGAAGCGTAAACTTGTAAACCATTGCATGTACCGTGTAAATAAAGAAATCTGTCAGCGGGGTAAGGTAACAACTAAATAAGTTCAAATACATTTGTGAAATGAATCGTCTTAAACCCAATCAGTTAAATCAATTAATCTAAGATTTATTCAAAGACGGACATAGGTGCTTAACAGTTAGTCAACAGTGAAAGGAGAGAACGTCTGGTCAAGAGTTTACTTTTGAGCTCCATGCTTGGTTCTACTGACCGTTTTCAGATCAAAAATCTGATAAGCACTTGATAATTGAAAGAGTATGCAGATGATTAACATTTAAAGAACTTTCGCTGATTAGGTAGTCGGAAGCATCTGAATAATAAACTTTATCCCGTTTCCATTCATAACATTGACCTAATAAAGGTGTAACCTTATAAACTTATCTTTATTCGGCACTTCCGGTATGCATGTATTCATACGCGACGTTTCAAGTTCCAATCTGTGGCGAATCCCGAATTCCTGTGAGGGGGTTGGGCATACAAATGGGTGAATGTGTACCTGGTATTACACACTATTGACTGGATTACTACAAGAAAATGAAATAATCAGGCTCAAGATATGATCTGTTTGAACCACTCCTCCCCCAAATCCCTCTGGATCCGCCGATTTCAATGTGATTAGATCTTTATCAAGCCAACACAAAAAAGAAATGTCTAGTATTATAGTACTGTCTATATGCATTTACTCAAACGGGACATATTGAATTGTCAGAGAAAGCTTGGGAAAAACATTGTTCAACAAAGAAGAAAATGTTTATTGGGCACCAGCATAATTCTCCCTTTGTCTCGATATTTTCTGTGCTATTAAACACAAATTCCTTTGTGTCATACAGATCAAAATATTTGCAAAGAATAATGGACTAATAATGGCTAAAGCTCGCCTTTTTCAGTTTTCTAAGCCTAGCCAAATAAACTTTATCCATCTCGGCACCAACCATATATTCTCTATGTATGTTTTTTTACATGTTAACCCTTTTTTTAAATGTATGCACGGATTCCAATCAAACTCGGTAGGTAGCAGTCACATGGGTAGGTAATTCAGATTGCTCTTTTATATGACATTGTGATGTTTAGGCAGTCTTTAGTTATGATTTTTCTGCTTTTGGTTCGGTTTATTCGCGATTTTGCATCGATTCAGAGGTTGCTCATCTGAGTTTCAGCTTATGCAGTCTCAATAGCTCAGTGGGTAGCAATTTACAAGCAAGCGATCCAAGTTTGGAACTGGTTCGAATCCCAGTTCGGCAAACTTTCTTTTTGACGCTTGCTGAAAGTCACTGTGACCCGGTTCATTCGTCTTAAATGGACCTTTTTAAGTGATAAAACAGTGAATATCTTGGAAAGAACGTTGTGCCGGTGAAGAAATACCATGATCGCATGGTACACCTGTACATACTGTTGTGTATGGTTTCCGCGGATTATTTGTTGTAAATTAAAGGAAAGCATGTACCCGGTTTTATACGTTTTACCAATTCCCACACAATGACTTTTTGACTCCCTACAAGATTATGGCTTTCGAAAATATCATGACAAGCAATTTCTTCATTTTCCACATTGTTTTCTACCCTTTTAGACAGAAAAATGTCAAATGTAATTAACTTGAAATTGTTTTCTGCAACATCTTTCAATTTTGACAAGTCTAAAATTTTGCCGTCTGGTAATCGGTTAATACATACTTCTCATTACCGATGCATGTCGATAAAGAAGTTATAACTCGCCAGCAATGACTTTTTTCCCACGATGCTTGCAATAGCTCCTCTATTTTGAATTTCGGTCAAGTGGTTTAATTTTCGACTTAGCATATCAAAATCAGTTGAATACAAAGAAAATATTTCAGGACCCGTGTGCAAGTCCTCCAATTGTACCAATGTCCTCTAATCGTTGGTGTGCATTCAAGTCTGGGTCCTCAGTTTGATCTGTATACATGGATGCTTTCCGGATTTCCCCTTAAAGTGACATTTCATATTTTATTACGTAAATTTCACTTTAATTTTTATCTGAAAGAAAAAAAATTCTTATGAAAATTCTGAAAATGTCAAGCCAAAATACTGAACCGTTTACGAGAAATATATATTTTTGTGCTAAAATCAAACACATTGTTGTTGACAACAGTTCAGATTTACATGGATTTTTTTTTTTATTTCTGTCTCAATTTTAAAGGCGTATTTTTCTCTTACAAATAACAACTTCAAAAAAACTGATAGCATTTCTACGCATTATAATAACAAATCCTTACATCAAGACATACTTTTAAAATATGAAATTGAAATGTTATGTCCTTGTAATATTTCGTACCATATTCACGCGCAGTTCTTTCATTTTGGACAGTGGAATAACTTTTTCAATTTCACACAGTTAGGCCTACGAAATGTCCTTTTTCCATGCGATACATAGCCATCCTTTTAGAATGGTAGGTCGTAAACTTTACTTAGATAGTCTTTTAATTTTACTTCTGAACCGCAACATCCAATTATCCCTTTCACAGACGACAAATGTTTTGACCGTTCAAAACTCGAAGGTGTTGCAAACCACACGGTGAATTATAGTTTATGGAGGCAAGTAACTGTCTGTGGAACGGGGTTGATAGGAGACTGCTAGTCGCCAGCATCATCGCTTTTTAACAAAAAACCTCCTAATTGCAGCTTTTTTAAGCAGCAGTTACAAGTTTTTTTGTTGAAACGCAGCGACATGCTTGTTCTTTCTCTCAATGCTCTGTAAGGGACAACTGTTATGGAAAGCCATTTTGGGGACCAACATTTTCAAATGACGCGTCACAAAATTTACTCAGATAGCCCTTTAATTTTACGTTTGTACAGTAAAGTCCAATTAACACCGCTTACTGAACCGGCTAAAATATTGTTGCTTTTCTTCGAAAACCTGGTAACTACAGCTTAAATCAAGCTGTGGATACGCGTTTTTTTAAGAAAGGCAACGTCATTCACCACATTCAAAAAGTTATCATAAAATTGTACGCTACGAAAATTGATGAATTGGCATTATGTAAATAGGTTCAAATAATATTATTGTGCACAATTCGAAAACATTCAACATTCCTACAGCCCGATTAAGACATAAAATGTGGGCAAAGATTGTACAAAAGAAGATGCTAATGATCAGCATTTCCACCTTTCTTACAATATTTTCTATAGATGATTCTTTATCCATATATCTCTTTTTGTCATATGCAGCTGTTTCAAGATTGGAACAGTCTCTCAAAGGATTTCTGGGTTATATCATAGTCAGTGGAGCATCTACCTAAAGATTTTGGTTGTTTCTCTCACAAGTACTATCACAACGGCCTATTCTAACGTACAGCTTTTCAACCACATAGGTATAACAGTTATCAACCAATTAGTGGCAGACATAACAGGATATTAAGGTAGAATACCCATAATGTTGCCATTTTGAGATTCTTAAAACATCAGATTTTACTGAGCGGAGTCGTTAGTTAGACCAACCTATTGTGGCGCAGTCATAATCATAAACATTTGGCAGTGTAGATTTTGTTATGTTCTTACTATGGATTAAATAGAACGAAACTAGATACGTCTGTTTAAATAGCTTTATTAACACGTTGACTAGCACTATACAAGACGGAAGAAAACTAATACTACTGACCAATATATATGAGTGTAGGCGGGGCTTATCAGCATGCAGTGGCCGGATGGGCGGGACTATATTACAATACACAACAATTCTCCCCTTTTAATTTCCTTGATTATACAAGTGGTTTAAATGAATATGAATTCGTTTTTATACTACTTGTAAATTCAATTCCTTTTTCATAAAAGTTCCAAGTAGATGAGAACAAATTAAAACATCAATTAATCTGGTACTAAAGTTCAAAATGTCATTAATCACTCCTCCGTACTGGTCAGATAAACTGACAGTCCATAAACCTGATACTGCTGGTCATTAATAGCAGTTAATTATGTGTACTCAAGACGTTCCGGTACCTTTCTATTCCGTAATGGATAGCGCCTTTCTGGGGTCACGGGGCAATTTAGCTGGTTATTATCATACTCAGTTATTTCAATCGGCCTTTTTTGATCCTGCTCGTCACGCGGCATATTATACGCGGCATCCCTAGGTGGTATAATAGTGATCAAAGGATCGACATTTCGATTGAGCTCGGGCTCTATACAACACGGCCTTAACTGATGTACATGCCTTTTCCATGTGACTTTATTTCCAATATCTACCTTATAATGGAGCGGTCAATCTCTTGATACAATTGATCCGACGACCCATTTCTCTTTCGAAGTAGGTCTAAAATCAAGCGCAAGCGGGATTGGCCCGGCTCGAACTCACGAACGGTTCTTTTTTCTGACAGAGCCTTTTTCATTTGGCTGTTCGTTACGACTTCCGATATATTCGGTTTGACCAAATCTAGCTTTGTTCGAAGATTTCTGCCAAAAAACAGTTTTGCTGGTGTTTCGCCGGTCGTACTATGAGGTGTGTTCCGATAAGATAACAGGACAGAATTTAAGTTCAAATTTAAATCACTACTTTGGTTGTTCATGGCTTTCATGGCCGACTTGAATGTGCCATTAAATCTTTCTACAAGCCCGTTTGTAGAAGGTTTTGCCACAGCTGTTCTTATATGACAAATCCCGTTTCTTTTTATGAATAGCGCGAACTCGGCAGCTGTAAATTGACACCCGTTATCTGTGACCACTTGTTTCGGAAGCCCATATCTACCGAATATATGTCTAAGCTCTTGAATTGTTCTTTCTGTGGTTATCGATTTCATTTCGATGACCTTGGGCCATTTTGAATGAGCATCCACTAAAACCAGAAACACCCGACCTAAAAAGGGGCCCACAAAATATATGTGGACACGCTGCCAACTCGCCGTTGGCCATTCCCAAGGGTGTAGCTGAGATTTGGCAGGCACGGACTGTTGCATTTGACACGGCATACATCTTTTAACCATGCATTCTATATCAGTGTCAATGCCAGGCCACCATACATAGCTCCGTGCTAATGTTTTAATTTTTACGATTTCTGGGTGGCTAATGTCTAATAAATGCCAAGACGCGTTCTCTCAATTTCGTGGGAATTATAACTCGAATGCCCCACATCAGACACCCGTGATTGATTGCAAGTTCATTTCGGCGCGTGAAGTAACCTTTCAATAAGGGGTCATCATTGTGAGAGCTCCACCCCTTTTGAAAAAATACGTATACACGAAAAAGAACGCGTTCCAGCTTCGTTTCACGCTTGATTTCTCGCATGTTACTAGAAGCTGTTCTAAATGGGCTGAATAGAACACTTCATCTTCCATGTTTTCCGCGTAATTTTCATTTACAGGTAACGGCAATCGTGACAAACCATCGACATTCGTCAGCCTTTTTGTGTTCTTGTATTCAACGTCATAATCAAATCCTGAAAGAAACATCGCATATCTTTGAACGCGTGCGGCAGCCATAGAAGGGATACCCTTGCTTGGACTGAAAATCGAAGTAAGGGGCTGACAGTTTGTCACTAACGTGAATTTTCTATCGTACAGGTAGGGGAAAAACTTTTTAACAGCCCAAAAATAGCTAGTGCTTCCCTGTCAATTTGCGCATATTTCATTTCTGTTTTTGTGAGTGACCTTGAGGCAAATGCTATTGGTTTTTCTGTACCGTCCGGCATTACATGAGATAGGATACCAGAAATACCATAGAGCGAGGCATCGGACGCAAGCCGCACTGGTAATGAAGGATTATAATGCGTCAACACAGGCTCGGAAACAAGCAATTTCTTTGTTTTCTCAAACGCGCTTTTGCAGTCTTTTGACCATACAAACTTTTTATTATCTAACAACGTATTCATAGGTTTTGTAACGGACGCTAGATCAGGCAAAAACCGATGGTAATAATTGAGTAAACCTAAGTAAGCTCTCAATGACGTAACATCCTGCGGGGCAGGTGTTTTTAACACTGCATCGACCTTATCTTTGCACTTCCATAATCCTTGCTCATCAATCTCGTGACCACAGAAGGTAATCCGCGGCACGAAAAACACACACTTTTCTTTATTCACTTTAATTCCATATTGCTCTAATCGAGCAAGCACATTTTTCAAATTTTCCAGGTGATCACTGTCATTTTCACCAGTGATCACCATATCATCTAGAATACACTGAACACCAGGTAATCCTTGTAATATTTGGTCGATGGTGCGCTGCCAGATCGCGGGAGCCGATGCTACGCCGTACAAAAGTCGGTTATAGCGATATAACCCTCGCGATGTATTGATGTTTAGCAGCTCCTTGGACGCCTCTTCACGTTCAAGTTATAGGTACGCTTGTCGTAGGTCTAACTTGCTGAACACTCTACCTTGTGATAATCTCGCGAAAATGTCCTCAATTTTCGGCAGTGGGTATTTGTCGACCTTGATAGCTTGGTTAACGGTGACCTTAAAATCACCGCATATCCGGATATCCCCGTTACCCTATACGATAGGAACAATCGGTGTGGCCAATTCACTCGTATTGACCTTTGAAATTATCCCTTGATTTTCCAAATTGTCAAGTTCCTTTTCTATCTTTGGTTGTATGGAGTAGGGGACAGATCTTGCCTTACAGAACTTTGGTTGTGCGTCATCCTTTAACGTGATTCTGGCCTTGACCCCTTTTACTTTTCCAATACAATCAGCAAATACCGATTTGTGTTCCTCAAGTATTGAACGTAGACGTACCTGGTGGCCTACCTGTGTTACGGAATTTACAGGTAAAATTCTGTCCCAATCTAGTTTGATGTCTTTCAGCCAGTCCCGACCAAACAGTGCAGGTCCGTCACCTTCAACAACGCACGGCTTCTTTAATGCGGACTGTCCATTATACATAACGTTCACCATAATTGTTCCCACTTGACCGATAACGTCACCAGAATAGGTCTTCAAAACGCTCTCCGGTTTTCCCAATTTCCTTTTACCGAAATGTTTTCGGAATTTCGTCTTTGACATTAGTGTCACTGATGCACCTGTGTCTACCTCCATAGGTATCGTTTTACCGTTTATTGATGGCCTTATTGTTATTTTCCCAACCTTACTTCTTACCGAATTTATCACTTGTACATTTTCCAAATTTGGTAAGGATGAATCGTCAGAGTCACTTTCACAAATGTTCTGAACCTTTTTGGGGCAAATGCTTCTAATGTGTCCCTTTTCTTTGCAAATATGACACTCTGCATTCTTTAGCCTGCAGTCTTCCGAATTGTGGTTATTTTTCCCACAATGATCACATGGCTTCTTTTTGCTCTTTTTCTGTGTCTGTGATCTTGGTCTAGATTTTTCAATTCGCTGAACCTCAGCCCCGCTATGCGTAGACAACTGCAATTCGGCAGCATCCTTGTGCGCTGTTTCCATGGCCAGCGCCAATTCCAGGGCTCTTTGCAGGCTCAAATCTTCAGTGGACAACAATTTTCTCTGTGTCGCTTCATCACGTAGTCCACAGACAAATGTGTCCCTTAGCGCATCATTCAGGAATGTCCCAAATTCACAATTTTCTGCCAAGTTCCTCAGTGCCGCTATAAATTCGCTGATATGTTCACCGATTGACTGATTTCTCTTGTGGAAACGAAAACGTTCGGCGACCAGTAGAGGTTTTGGACAGAGATGTGTCCTTAAAATGCCACAGAGTTCGTCCTAACTCTTGTCAGCTCGTTTCTGGGGTGCCGTTAAATTCCTGAGCAACTTGTATGTTGTTTCACCAATTAATGTCAACAATGCAGTTTTCTTTCTGTCTCTCTCTAAATCGTTCACTAGAAAGAACTGTTCCAAACGTTCCTCATACGTGTTCCACGATTCGACATCACGGTCAAAAGCATTGATGTTTCCGGTTAATCCAGTCATAGTTATCCGGAATGAAATACGTAATACTTAATTATCAGATCCAGTTCCTGAAATAACTACTAAAACATCGTTGTTTTATCCTCGTCGCCAATTGTTATGTTCTTACTATGGATTAAATAGAACGAAACAAGATACGTCTGTTTAAATAGCTTTATTAACACGTTGACTAGCACTATACAAGAAGGAAGAAAACTAATACTACTGACCAATATATATGAGTGTGGGCGGGGCTTATCAGCATGCAGTGGCCGGATGGGCGGGACTATGATACAATACACAACAAGTTTGACCTCCGAATGTTTTCGACTTCGCCCGAATAATTCCGAAGTCATGCGAATCTCCTAAGGGTGGACTAAAATTGGAACAGTCTGAAATAGTGTCGGTTGTGTAAATCAGTGTAGTGCAACTCCTCTCTTAAAACATTTCTTTGTCATATTCTTGCAGGTGGATTATCTACATATAGAGTTTGGTTATTTCTCTCACAAGAACTATTACAACATCCTTTCTTAGCTACAGCTACTCAACCACATAGGTTTTACAGTTATCAACCAATTAGTGGCAGACAAAACAAGATATTAAGGTAGAATACTTGTAAAGTAGTCATTTTTAGATTCTGAAAACATCAGCTTTTTCCGAGCAGCATCGTAACGTAGACGAACCTATTCAGGCGCGGTCGTAAATATTCGGCGGATGAAAGTTCCACTGCTGAATGTTTTCGACTTCGCTGGAATAATTCCTATATCGCACGAATCTCATTAGGGATGGACTACCTTAACCCTGGCACGAGAGCTGGGACGTCATAATCGACTTAAAGCTCTGGACCTCATGATTGAGTTTGGCACACTCTGTCATTTGCGAAAGGGCTATATGGAAAATATTGAGGGAAAATGAGAAAAATACTGGTTATCAGCATTGTCTTTTCTCTCAATATTGTTTTTTATAAATCTAGCAATAATAGAACACTGATGCCATGAGTGACATTAGGCCTTGATACAGCAGATTTGCTTTGGCAATTGATTGGGGTTAAACACTTCTTTCAACAGCGAAGTACTGTCATATCGCGGTCGCTGGTGCATTTAACCATGGGTTCCCATTTATTTCTCAAACCAGTGCTACCACATCCTTACCGAGCCTAAAGCTGCTCACCCAAAATAGACTAACGATTATCAAACTATTGGTGCGAGACAATTTTGCCAGAATCAATGTTTGCTTCGGCCAGGGATCATACCCAGGACTCCCGGAACTTCGTAAGTGAGAGTCTGTTGTGCTGCCAACTGGGCTATGGCCACTGCTTTGGGAATGTATCATATTACCTTGCATAAAAGCAGATCTGGATAAGAGAACTGGTCACCGACTATTCATTTAATGTAGTTTTAATTATCAATATGTCCATGTATAGTATTCACAATTCAATTTATGCATTTATCATACAGTTGACACTCTGGATGTATGCATGCCACAAGGGACATTATATTACCTCAAAATATCAGAAATGTGAGACACGTCTGATTTTGCAGTGTTTTGAAAAATTGTGTATTAAGGTAGTCCAACCTTGATGAGATTCATGAAACCACACCCAAGTTGTAAAGGTTGGCAAGATAACAAATGTTTATCACATCGCACAAAAATTTCGATGTCGTATGAATCTAATTAGGGGTGTACTACCTTAAGATTTTTCTTTGAACCAAATCCTTTTCCAAACAACAAAATTTTAAGATGGTGCAATTCAAAAGCTACTTGAGGTCACAAAATGAATGTAGAAAAAGATTGGATTTGTGTACACTCTTTATGTGTGCAAGCCAAAAGGAACATCACGGTAATAATGACATTACCTCGAAATATCGGAAGTGTGAGATACATCTGATTTTGCAGTATTTTGAAAAATTGGAGCAGTGTAGGTTGGCTACATAACAAATGTTTATCACATCGTACAAACATTCCGATGTCGCATGAATATCATTAGGGGGTGGATTACCGTAAGATTTTCTTTGAGCCAAACCCTTTCCCAAACAATTAAAGTTTAGGATGATGCAATTCAAAAGCTGTTTGATGTCACAAATGGGTGCAGAAATAGATTGGATTTGTGTACACTCGTTATGTGTGCAAGCCAAAAGGAACATTACATTGCCTCGATTTTTATATCGGAAGTGCGAGATACATCTGATTTTGAAGTATTTTTTATAAATTGTTTATTAAAGTAGTTTTACCTAGATAATATTCATGCGACTTCACACGAGTTGTAACGGCCGGCTACGTAACAAATGTTAATCACATCACACATAAAATTACGACATAGCATGAAACTCATAAGGGATGGAATACCTTAAGATTTGTCGTTGAACTTTTCCCAAACGACAAAATTATAGGATGATGCAATTTAAAAGCTGCTTGAGATGACATAATGGATGTAAATTTGTGTACATATAACTCAGGTTTAGACGACAAAATAAATGATGATAAATGTAGTATTTGTGTGAAATAATCTTCTCTTGTTTCAATGTTTTCCCAAGCCTTATCTACTATGGACGTCAGAACCAGGTTTTGTTTGGGAAAGGGTTAAGGCATATATCCATGCAAATAAGACATCAATTCTGAAAAAAAGTTATATAATTCTGTATGAGTTAAGGGTGGTCCAATTTGAAAGCTCTTGCCAACAAGAAAAGATTGAAGGCTTAATCGGCATAAATTGTATTCTTTTCCCCCTAATATTTTCTGTGTTAGCAAGTATGTAATGAAAATTGTATTTACGAATCCATTACCAAAGTACAAAATTTAGATGTGTCCAAATTCAAAGATGACGCAGACCACATATTTCAAATCTGTGAAATTTTATAAATTTTGGTCTTTCAGGGTTAAAACATTGTTGGAAATGAAGAAATTGCACAACAAGTCACAAGCAGTTTCTTCATTTACAACACTATTTTCTCAGCCATTTTTGAGAGGAATCTAAAAGCATCATTGTGTGATAATGGGTTAACATAGTCCACCTCTAATGAAATTCATTAGACTTCAGAATTTTTCGTGCCACTTCATAAACATTTCTTATGTATCCGAAAATATTTTGGCAATGTAAACATTCTTTGAAGGAATGTTCTAAAGTCAAATGTTCATGACATTGCATTAGAAATTATGCTGACATCGCATGAATCTCATTAGAGATAAACCCCCTTAACCTGTCCCATTTTCACTAAAATTTTAGACTGAAAATTTTATTTGAATTATTTTGTAGATGACAATTTCAAATTGATGAACTTTTAGAAATGTTTCTAATTTGGATTAGAAAACATAGCAGAAAATGAAGAAATTGCCTTTACATGACAAGCAATTTCTTCATTTTTCACAATGTTTTTCTAAGCATTTTCTCGTTAGGGGGTCAAAAGGCATCAATTTGTGCAGTAAACAGGGATTCCTCCGACTCTCAAATCTGGGGGTACAAACCATACTTTTACAGCATGTTTACAAGTAAAGACAAAGAAGGCTGCTTGCAACAACTGGGGGTACATAATTCATTTTGGGGGTAAAAACCATTTGGAGGTTTTTGGACACCCTGGTAAAGGGTTAAAATGAGATATTGCCTGACCAATACTTAAGACGTGCAAACCCACTTACACACATCTAATAAGGTCATGCATTTATCATTTCTCAGGCACAGCAAAAATTACAAATCAAATGCAAGGAAATCAAAAGAAACCTACCTGAATATTTCAGAACTTCACATTTGAACTTGGGACCGGTTTCACGGTACAACTTGCCGCCCCATGAGAATAAGGGTTAAGAAATCAATATGAAAAATGAAGCAAACTGTGGCATTTTTCATTACTCACGATGTCTTCTACCAAGAATCAATGTACAATGTACAATGTAATTCTTTATGCAGAAGCGGACCCGGGAGGGTTCGAACGAACCCACCTCTGTAGCCTGATTATATCAATGTGCAGAACATACCCAGGCCAAAAGAAGATAATGATTATGTTGGTGGGGTGGGGGGCAAATGCTACGAGTGTACATAGGCGTAGGAAGGTTTATAAGGACGAAAAGGCTGCGAAGCAGCCTTAAGTCCGTCTATAGATTGAAATTTAAACGGAAATGAAAATGTCGAAACCCTCTGTTTTTTTCAATGTTAATTGAATAGAAAAAAACAGAGAGTTTCCGTGAAATTTCGGGCGGGGGGGAAGGGTAATTTCGCATTTTTGGACTCGTGTGCCCCTGGCTTTTAACGTCATTTTTTACAGCAATAACTTGATAATCCCCTTCCTAAACGCTATCAAAACGACCTGCCAGACGCAGTGGATCAATTAATATCGATATAGATAATGCTTTTGAATTGTGTGTGAATTTAAGAAATACAACAACAAAGCTAAAGTTTAACTAAAGACCTAAGCGAAGTCGACCTTTGCTAGCTTACGTATTATCGTTCTCTGTTCAATGGATAATTTATGATCAGCGGCCATCTTGTTTCGTCTGAACTAGTCGACAAATATAGGCCTACAGGTCTCCAACAATTTTGGCTACATTCACCACGGAGTAACATACTGCGCGATGATATGAAGTGGTGTGACACCAACAGAGATATTACCGGAAGTGACAGAATCAACCTATACCAGACAGCAAAACGGACCGAATTGGTGCAAACGGCTTCGATAACTGTGTGAACTATGTGTAAGTGTCAAAATCTATGGATTTTCAATATCTCAGTTATATTTCAAACCTGTCATATTGGTTTCCAGTAGCAAAAGAGTTTCGTACCAAATAAATTTTGACCGATCAAGTTGTAGTCTGGACATACCAGGTCTTTTACGGTACCGCGGTATTCGAAAAAGTATTCATTTGCAAACGAAGAATCACCTGTCAACTGCATGCATTAGCAAAACTAAAGGAAACTTTAGGTACTGTAATTTTCGGTGACTATTATTAACATTATTTTGTCTGCATTGGATTGCCGTAGAAAAAGAAAACATGGAATGTTTTAATGTCTCCATAATGGCATTCATCATTTATTTTCTAGGAAGCCATTAAGTACCGCGGTACCCAAGAGAACCACCCTTACATTAAGAATGATAACGGAATACCTGTTCCTCGAAGCCGTCAATAGGCTTTTGCCTCTATGGCCTTAGCAATTTTAATTGTATACATGAACCAGATCAAATTCTACATAATCATAACTAGTATATGTATATGTTGATGTCATTCATTTGCATCAGAGCGCATTACACTTCAAAAACAACAGGAAGTTCGACACATGTTGTGGCGCTTTGTTCACTATCCAATCTTGAACGCTATCCTTATGACGTAACGGTTTGGAATTTAAAAGAAAAAGGGATAACAATATTCTGTTTTTCAAAGTGAGGAGCGTTTTGGACATAATATAACAATAACGAGTTTAAAAACTCTGATAATATTAATAAGCAAATAAATGAAATATATCAGAAACATTCGGTAAAAGTTCCAAGCTAGAATTCGCACCAAAAATGTTTGCTACTAAGTTGGGTAAATTCTATAACGAGCATGGAGAACAAAATAAACGGACTTTCACAGGAAAAGCAATACATTTTCTAGTGGCGAGCTTAATAGATCGACATAAATTGATCTCCGCAACAAGAATACTCTATAATTTCTAAACAAAGGCGGTCACATGACTGGAAAGAAATTCAAAACAAAGCCGGTCATGTGACAGTAACTGATTATCTAACTTCCGTTCTATTTTCAAACGAGATCTGGTCATGTGATCTACAATAACAATGCAGACATAATTGGGGGTTGTTGTGTTTCGGAAGGTTATTCTCTTCCTGCAGGCCAATTTGAATTAGAATTTTTGGTCAGGTATGACAAAAAATGATTAATTGATCTATACCCTACAATGTGTTACTGAGTGATTGGATATAATACACAAAAACAAAGCGCCACAACTTGTGTCTGACTTTCCCGTTGTTTTGAAGCTTTATGCGCTCTAATGTAAATAGCGAAATATCAAAGAGTGTATTTACATCAGAGAAGACTAGGATTAAATGGTCATTGATTCTTTCCCAAATTATACGACATGGTTTTGTCGTTCCCAAACTGAAAATCTTTGGTAAACATTAATTTTGTATCCAGCATCTAGAACTCTGCTCAAATGATCACAATGCCAGTATGTTTATGTTAATCTACAGCCAATAGCACAGAATATATTGAGGACAGATGAAAAATTGCATTTGTTTTTGAAAATGTATTGAATTACCATGACTTAACCCATTACCAGACGACGAAATTTAAACCAGTCCAAATTCAAAGATGTTGCAGACGACAAATTCAAGTGAATAAAATTTACATTTTGGTCATTTCGTATAGAAAACATTGTGGGAAATGAAGAAATTGCTTGTCACAAGCAATTTCTTCATTTTCCACAATGTTTCCTAAAGCCTTTATCTTGTGGGGAGTCAAAAGGCGTCACTGTGTGGTAATGGGTTAAAATGATTTCTATATTCATTTCAGCTATAAAACAAGAGTCTACATGGGTTCAAGTTATTTAATACTCATTGCGAGTAGGCCTAATTGTGAGGCCAAGCACCAGACACATTTCAAGTGAGTTGATTTGTTGTTTACCATTTTAAGTTTATTTTAGTAAAAGAGTACAAAACGTGGCAAAGTAAATACATTACAGCAATATTGCACATATTTAGTTATATGGGAAAAAAGACTCCCTTGTCTAAATGATTTTAGTGAGTTTGTATATGTATAGATTCTGATAATTCTGATAAAATAGCACTATGTCCATTCAATCACTGTTACTGGACTGTCAGTTAATAAATTGCTGAGTGTAACGATGCACGCTTAGGAGCAAATAGTGTTTGAAATGAGATATCATGTTACATAATTATGTTAAATGGACAGGTCTGTTGCTACCCACTGCAAATGCTGATCAGGGAACACTTCAGTTGTGGATACTTACTCATTTAATAATCATATTTTGGATAAGACATTATTTAGCTGAATCTATTTATATAGAAATTTAATTTCGAGGGCTTAGCACATTTAAAACTACATATTTTGTTTGTATTTCTGAATCTTTAGAAAATAATATGTCATGAGTTTTAATAATAAGTTTTATTTCTGTATTTATTAAAAAAAATATCTAGAACTCAAAGATGTTTTATCTCTTAAAATTTTAGAAAGTTCTAAGTTTTTCCCTCTCCTGTAAAATTTTACAAAATTTAATTACAATAGTTTTGCACTAAGCCATCAATTTGCCTAATGACCATCATAAGTGTTGAGATATTATATATGTATTTGACAATTTTCTCCATTTTCATGTTATGAATTTGATATGCATATACTTGTGTACATGTATATCAATAATCATTTTGCAGACATGGTGAAATCAGAAAACAGTGGTATGTTGAACAGCTGTATAAAGTCCTGTAGAATGGAATGTGTTTCAGAAAGGCCTTCGATGGTATGCATTTATTCTTTATCCCTGAAACAATCTTAATTTCTTTGTATCATGTACATTACTTTCTAAATAAACTATACCTTACCATAAAGTACAAATTGTCTGCAATCTGTTTCAGCATGGATCAGTTTGAACTATTTTTTTAGAAAAGGTTGATTGGAATGTGACAATTTTAATTACGAATTCACAGTTTACATGTTGAATTACACAGGTAGGTAATTAAGCAGGAGGTGTGCAGTATATATATTTTGTAAATAAAATGTTCTGTTCTGTATATAAGGGCACATCCCCTGCCGCTTAATGAAACCCAGACTGCATTAAAAGGGATGGTTTAAATGGGTAATTACGGCTAAGTAATTACAAACTTTTCAAAAAGAACAAAATGAATTTTACATTCTACAGTAAAAATAATGTAGGATATATCAATAATCAACATTTTCTACTTTTCATTCAATGTTTTGATTTTGAAAATATGCATATCCTTTTTCCTTTTGCAATACATATTGTAGAAAATTTTGTAAAAATACATTGAACATTTTTTGATGATTTAATGACTGATCTTGTCACCTCATCAGCATCACCTTTGAAATTGTTGATAATATTTTTCAATGCATGTATTGTTGCATTTTGACAAGGCTTCAAATATTGTTAGAAAAGTAGAAAATGCCAGGATTCCAGGAGTTGTGATTTTTAGGGGTCAGTATAAGGCTGAAATGTTACATTTGTTACTTTTGTGTAATTGCAGGTTCATGAATCATGTGCATAGATGAATAAAGATGATGCTGACAATGATGATTACCGGTGTTATAACAGAAAAAATGACCATTTGTGGACATTGTTTGGTCCATACAGTGATTTGTGTACAATATCCATGTATAAACATTCAAATTTTAAATCTGACAAAACTCCATTCCGTTTTAACCAATTCCAACATAATGACGTCTTTTGAAAATCTACATGATGAAAGGTTTTGAAAACATTCTGGAAAATGAAGGAATGGTTTTGTGAAAAGCAATTTTATCATTTCCCACGATGTTTTTAGCCAGTTAGATCAATAAATATAAAATTTTATTCTCTTAAGATTGTCATCTGCAACATCTTTCAATTTGAGACAGTCTTAAATAATCTTTCTGGCAATTGATTACAAATGATATAGTGCAGAAAACCAAATACAATAGGATATCCTGTTGTGACTTGTAAAAACCAGCCAAAGTGTCATTCATGTTTATGAAAATTTGAATAAATTTTTAACGTTTTATTTAATTTTGTTCTGGCTATCAGAAAACATACACATTAACCCAAATAAGTCCTGATTTTGTCATCCCTGAAAGAAAAAGCTTAAGAAAACATTGAGACAAAAGAAGAAAATGCTGATAACCAGTGTTTTCTCCTTTTACCTAAATATTTTCTATGCTAAATTGTACCTAAATTTTATCTTTATCAACATTCATTTGACGTTTGCAGGATTTTAGAGTTTGGGAAAGGGTTAAATCAGAGTAATAACTAGTATGGAGATTTGATAGACATAAGGATACTATGCCTGCCAACAGCATATCTTCTGTCCTCTTTATTTCAAGTTGTGCACCGGTCCATGAGAAAACCTTCAACTAAAGTAAAATGCAGTTTACACTCGTTAATTCAACATCTGATATGTCAAACTTCTGCTTAAGTCGAAATGAAAATGTGGTCCTTGCATCATCTATAGTCATAGGGTATCAATCAGGTTAGACAAATTTAATTCTTTTAAAGTCAATAAATCAATTGAAATATAGTAGGAAAAGGAGATTATTTGCTCCTTTTGAGTAATTTTCCATTTCCTGCTATATTTCAAAAATACACATACTTGCCCAACGACAATGAATAAGTATCATTAATCAAAGCCGAAAAGAATTGGGATAAGTCGTATTCACGATATCTTGAGCTAGAATGATATTCCCTAAGACTTCGTCACAACAAATCTTACGAAACGTATTGGAAAACGGCTTACTGTTGTTTGAAGGCAATGCTGAAAACTGTTGAGATGTAGCGAAACATGCTAATGATAATGAACTTTCCGAGCGTCTTCAATATATGGGAACTTTTGAGAACCATGGACTTGATGAGAGAAAATGTTGAAAAACTACTATGCCTGTTTGCGGTTTTAGCTCACCTGATCAGAAAGTGCTTAAGCTGAGCTATTGTGGTCACTCAATGTCCGTCCGTCTGTCCGTCCGTCTGTCAACAATTTGGTGTTTACACCATAAGAACTTGCATGGGTTCGAATCATTCCCATTGGACCAGAAAGGTGAGATTTGTGTGCCCTTGAATCCGACAAAATTACCGTTTTCGAATCTAACAACTACAAATCATACTATAATTTGAGCAACGTTTGTCCGTTTGTCCGTTTGTCTGTTTGTCTGTTTGTCTGTTTGTTCCCCTACTCCTCCCAGGTCCTTGGGCCGATCTTCACCAAACTTGGAGGGAAGGTGGAGGGCGGCCCCGGATATTAGCTTGAGGGGTTCATTTTTTGAAAGGTCAAGGACATCGAGGTCAAAGGTCAAATTTATGTTTTTACGGGTTACGGGTATCGTTTTTACGGGTCACGGGACGGGATTGCTTACGGGTTACGGGACGGGATTAGGTGGAGGGCAGCCCCGGGTTACGGGACGGGATTAGGTGGACGGCAGCCCCGGATAGGTCAAGGTCATTGAGGTCAAAGGTCAAATTTCGAGACGGGTAAAATTGCTAGTATTAAACAAACAAGAAAAAACTTGACCATGATGTTAATTATCAAGTATTGTTCGGGAAAGGTTTAAGGTAGTCCATCACCTAATGAGATTTGCGCGACGTCGGAATTATTCGGGTAAGGTCGAAATCAGTCGGCGGAGGAACCTTCCAACGCTGATTGATTATAAACGCGTCCGGATATGTTCAGATACGTAACGACGACACTCGGAAAAGCAGATGTTTTATGAATCTCAAAATGGCCACATTACGGGTATTCTACCTTAATTAAAGACAAATTACTCGTAATCTTTTCACAAAAAAAAAAGACAACAATATGTATATATATTCCAAAAATTCATTTGAAATTATTGTGTGCAACATTTTTGTATTTGGACCAAACTCAAGTTTTGACGTTTGGGAATTGGTTTATGGCGTGGATTTCAAAATTCATACAATCCGTTATGATGTCTGTGTGACAAGTCTGTCAGGTCATTGTTCTTGGTCAAAGACACATCTCAAGGTCATAATTACAGAACCCCATAGACCTATAGACTCTACTCCAAGTTCCAACAGGCATTTGTGCTTCACATGCACGTCTTTTAGTCTAAAACCCTTTGGATTTTGACGAGATAGATCTAGTTTTCTGGGAAACGTTAAGGTTGACATCGACATTCTTTCGTCCGTTTCTAGGCTTTGCCTACTTTCATATTAATATGGGGGGATGTTTAAGTGAATGGAACCCGACCGACGGTAGCGTTGCTAGGGGGTCTGGGGTCATGTCCAGGAAAACTTAGATTTCTAAAAAGCCATTTCCTGCAATCTGGGCACTTTCAGACATAATTTTATACCTGCACCTTTCTTGAAGGAAAATATGGGTGAATTATTGGGGTCAAAGGATATGTAAGCACCCTCCGTCTAAATTATTGGGGGGACGCCCCCCTCTTCCTACGCCAGTGTGTATTATTGGGAACTTCTCAAAGGCTATATGATATGTTTGCCCACTTCTAAATTATTGCGGGTCCTGTCTGTCATATATTCGGCCTTTTATTAGTTCGGCTGACGACCCAAGTTCGTACCCTAACAATTTTGTGTAAGAACAATCTATAAATAAAATATGCACTTCCGCCCATGCTGTCTCGTGGACATTACAAAAACATAACATGGTGTCAGAGAAAAAACCGAAAATTTAAGATGACGGACTTCAGGGCCCCAGAACGACTCGTATTCACAGGGAACCTGTCAGAGAACTGGCGGCGATGGTCCCAGAAATTCGATCTGTACCTAACAGCCTCAGGAAATGTTAAAGAAAATGGTAAAACGAAAGTCGCCATTCTGCTTCATCTCCTAGGCGAAGAAGGCATAGAGATCTACAACATTTTCACGTTTTTGCCCGGCGGGGAAGACGTGGATGCAGAAGACAGGAACGACTTGGAAACGGTATTAGCCAAATTCCATGCATATTGTAACCCTAGAAAGAATTCTGTGGTTGAGAGATTCACGTTTTATGAAATAAAACAAAGAGATGGAGAGTCTGTCGATCAATTTATAGACGAGTTAAAAACCAGAGCAAAGAACTGCGAATTTGGGGATCAAAATGATTTAATGATCAGAGACAGAATTATTATCGGGGTCAAAGACAGCAAATTAAGAGAGCGTCTGCTCCGAGAGAGCGAAAGCCTTAACCTTGAAAGAATAATTGACATGTGTAGGGCTGCAGAGATTAGTAAAAAGCAAATAAAGACTCTTGAAGGAGAAATTCCCATAGATGCAATTAAAAAGCAAGTAAAAGGACCTAAACCAGAAAAAAAGCCAAGCAGCGCCAACATCGGCTCACAAAAAACCGAAACAAATCAACTGCAAAAAATGTGGAAATAAACACCCACCAAAAAAGTGTCCGGCTTTTGGCAAAAACTGTAACACTTGCAAAAAACTTAATCACTTTCAAAAACAGTGCTTTTTTAATAGAAACGTCGATGAAGTAGATGTACAAGAAAGCGATGAAGAGTCGACATTCTTTTGCGGACTAATAACATGAGATACCGTTTCACAGGAAACCGCAAAGAACAAATCGTGGTTTTCGACGATACATGTCAACAAAAAACCAGTAAAATTCAAACTTGACTCTGGCGCAGAAGCTAATGTAATTTCAAGAACACTCTTGAAGTAAGTGAAAGGCACCGAAAAGCTTCAAATTGAAAAAAAAACAAGTGCTAAACTCACTACGTATGGGAACAACACAGTAAAACCGCTTGGGAAGGTCAATCTACAATGTCACAAACCGAGCAGTGAACAAAGCTTGAATCTTGAGTTCTATGTTGTGAATTTTAAGGCCACACCAATTTTAGGACTGCAAGCATGCGAGGCTATGAATCTGATACAGAAGATAGATTCGATCAAAGAAGAAGAACACAAGTCAACCAAGATTTCGGTACTCAGTGAATTCCACAGTAATTTCACAGGCTTAGGAAAGTTTGAGGGAGACTATAAGATAGAACTAAATCCGAATGCGAAACAAGTTATTAATCCCCCAAGAGTAGTCCCAGAGACATTAATGCCAAAACTAAAGACAACATTAGAAAAGTTACAGAAAAATGATGTCATAGAACCTGTAGAAGAGGCGACAGATTGGGTAAACAATCTAGTAATTGTGGAGAAAAGCAATGGCAGTCTTAGACTTTGCCTTGACCCAAAGGAACTGAACAAGGAGATAAAACGGCAACATTTTAAAATACCAACATTGAGTGATGTCACATCAAAATTGAATGGAAAAACAGTTTTTACCATACTAGACGAAAAGGTAGGGTATCACCAAGTAGCACTAGACGAACAGAATTCATATCTCTGTACATTTCAAACACCGTTAGAGAGGTACAGGTGGAAAAAGATGCCATTTGGGATCTGCTCAGCGAGTGAGGTGTTCCAAAGGAAGAACATACAGACATTTGGAGACATACAAGGAGTGTACATGATACATGGTGACATGATCATCGCGGGGACAGATGAAAGGGAGCATGACGAGGTATTATTGAAAGTTATGAGAAGAGCTCAGGAAAAGAACATCAAGTTTAACAAAGATAAGATACAGTTTAAAGTACAGGAAGTCAAAGACATGGGAAGTATCTTGGGAAAAGTTGGTGTAAAACCAGACCCAGAAAAAATACAGGCCATAGTAGACATGCCAGACCCAGAAGATAAGAAAGGAATAGAGAGACTTCTTGGAACTGTGAACTTTCTATCGTCGTACATCCCGAACATGTCCGAAATCACAGCACCAATAAGAGAGTTGATGAAGAAAGATGTCATGTTTGTGTGGCAAAACGAACAGAAACAAGCATTTGATAAGATAAAGACAATATTGACAAGTAATCCAGTGCTGAAATTCTATGATGTGACAAGAGAGGTCACAATACAAACCGATTCGTCACAAGAAGGAATAGGTTCGTGCCTGTTACAGCAAGGACATCCAATCGCATATGCGTCACGAGCTCTTACAGACTCTGAGAAAAACTATGCGCAAATTGAACGCGAGTTATTGGCAATCGTATTCGCGTGTGAAAAATTTAACCAATACATATACGGGAAATTGATAACTGTACAAACCGATCGTAAACCGTTACAAGCCATCTACAAGAAACCCCTTCATAAAGCACCTCCAAGATTGCAGAGAATGTTGTTAAGGTTACAGAAATACCAGCTTGATCTGCAATATACTCCGGGAAAAAACATGTATGTAGCCGATACATTGTCGCGCGCCTACATGAAAACGGGAAACAAAGCTGAAGTCGAAATAGAGGAAGACATGGAAGCCATGATTCACACCATCATTGAGAACATTCCATTTGGGGAAGAAAGATTGAGAGCCTTAAAAAGGTCAACAGAGAATGACAGAGAGCTGGCAAAACTAAAAGAAGTTGTCGAGAACGACTGGCCTTCACACAGTTTTGTATGTGTCGAAATTTGTTTTAAAAATTAACTAGTGTCTGATTTCACCAGTTCACGAGCTTAGAAAAATAAAACGTTATGGTTCCGGTCTGAACATGCTGACTACCCAGTTTTTGCTGACGTCAAGGGGCTTACCTTTTTTCGGAAATTTGAATATAACTCTGATTTATCATATGCTTAGCAACGAAGATTACACATGCAGAAAAAGACGCCTATATCTTGAATGCCGTTATGTGGGTGGGGTATTTTTAATGAATCTAATGATATGCAGGTGCACATAGCTGTCTGGCAAGTAAAAAGTACGTATTCATTTATTATATTGAAAAATAGATGTGCAAATTTATAGACGTGAAAAAATATAAGTTTACTTTGAAATATGAAAAGTAAATTTAATCTAAAACTGTATAGTTTCTTTTGCCGTTCAGTATAGTACGTAAAATTTCCTTTAGTTTTGCTAAAGCACGCAGTTGACAGGTGATGCTTCGTTTGCAAAGTGCAGAAAAAATTCTATTTAATTCACTCATTCTTTCATGTGACATCCTTTAGGTGTCGAAATTCTTTTTCGAATACTGCGGTACCGTAGAAGACCAGGTATGTCCAGACCACAACTTGATCGGTCGAAATTTTTTTGGTACGAAACTCATTTGCTACTGGAAACCAATATGACAGGTTTGAAATATAGCTGAGATATTGAAAATCCATAGATTTTGTCACTTACACATAGTTCACACAGTTCTCGAAGCCGTTTGCACCAATTCGGTCCTTTTTAAGTTTTTGCTGTCTGGTATTAGGTTGATTCTGTCACTTCCGGTAATATCTCTGTTTGTGTCACACCACTTCATATTATCGCGCAGTATGTTACTCCATGGTGAATGTAGCCAAAATGGTTGGAGACCTGTAGGTCTATATTTGTCGACTAGTGCAGACGAAACAAGATGGCCGCTGATCATAAATTATCCATTGAACAGAGAACGATAACAGGTGAGCTAGCATATGTCGACTTCGCTTAGGTCTTTAGTTAAACTTTAGCCATGTTGTTGTATTTCTTAAATTCACACACAATTCAAAAGCATTATCTATATCGATATTAATTGATCCACTGCGTCTGACAGGTCGTTTTGATAGCGTTTAGGAAGAGGATTATCAAGTTATTGCTGTAAAAATGACGTTAAAAGCCAGGGGCACACGAGTCCAAAAATGCGAAATTACCCTTCCCCCGCCCGATATTTCACGGAAACCCTCTAATTCTTCCATTCAATTAACATTGAAAAAATAGAGGGTTTCCGACATTTTTCCGACATTTTTATTTCCGTTTAAATTTCAATCTATAGACGGACTTAAGGCTGCTTCGCAGCCTTTTCGTCCGTATAAAATAAACAGATGTGAGAAGCGTAAATACCTTTCCAAGCATCCAGGCATTGCTGTCATAGTGGAAACCACAAAGCCAGTCGACGAATTTACACTGTGACATATTCAAACATTGAACATAGACTGTTAATTTTCACGTCTTGTCAAAGCAACCAAAAGACACATCACAGAAGCGATAAAAATTGTTACCAGATGATCTTCTATGCTTAAATCCCTCTAAATCAATAGTTCTCGGCCGAAAATCCCGTGTTTTCTTTCTTTTATTATTATTATTATTAAGTACCGAATTTATATAGCGCTTTTATCATACGAAAGTACGTTCAAAAGCGCTTTACAAACATAAAACATAAAATCTACTAAAAAATAAATCATACTAATAAGAAATGTCATACACACGTTATAAGAATTATATGAGTATAAAAATGAATGAACCGTGAAAGACGATACACATAAAAAAAATTAATTTCCATAAATCTGCTTAAACAAATAAGTCTTTAAGTATTTCTTAAAACACGAAACTGTAGAAGCAGCTCTTATTTCGGATGGGAGAGAATTCCATAATACTGGAGCAGCACTCATAAAACTGCGGTCTCCATACGTTTTAGTACGGCGTTTCGGTACTACAAGTGTTGTGTTGTGCCATTTGACCCGGATCTAAGTTCACGGGATGGTTTGTGTATCATTAAAAGTGATGTGATATATTCTGGGGCTTGTCCATGGAGAGCTTTAAATGTATAAGTCAGTATCTTAAATTGAATTCTGTGCTCTACAGGTATCCAATGCAACTCTTTCAGTACTGGTGTTATATGATGACGTCTCGGTGATCTGGTGATAATACGAGCTGAAGTATTTTGGACTACCTGTAACTTGTTCAGGTTTTTTTGGGGTATTCCAAAAAGTAAAGAATTGCAGTAATCCAACCGCGATGTAACCAAAGAGTTAACAAGAGACTTAGTAGCGTCATCATTTAGATATTTTCTAATATGCCCGATTTGGCGGAGCTGGGAATAACAGGATCTACAAACACTGTTTATATGCGATTCCATGTTCATATGTGAGTCAAAAAAGGCACCAAGATTTCTGACAGACTTCACAGACTTTTCTGTCAGAAATCTGAGTTGTTGTTGTTAAAGAATTAAAGTTGTTGTTGTAATAGCCTGGATTTCGAGATAGATTGTAGACTAGAAGATTAAGATTTTATTCAGATCGTTCTTTATCATTCCATTTCTGTCTTTTTTATGATTTGATGTTCTGATATATGCTTAATATATTTTCTCGCTTTAACATTCAAACAAAATGGCGGTCAGTTTTTTCTAAATACACATAGAACATGTATTTATATGCATGTAAAGACGCCTTAGATCAGATTGGAAATAAGAATTGAAAAAGAAAAAAAAAATAAATATGAGGGTAAAACTCCCGAAAAAAAGGTATGTAATAAATAGATTAACTAACTGAAGAAATGTGATATGAAAATTATTTTACTCGAATGAGGTGAGATAGGTTTAAAAAAAACTTCATCCTTCCGGACTCGTTTTTTGCAACCGCATCTCATCCCATTCTCGTGAAATAATTTTAATATCACATTTATCCAGTAAGTTAACCTCTATTTCACATAGTTTTTTCTCGTGAGATCGCTAATTCAACGACAAATAAATAGAAAGATGGTAATTAATTCGCAAACAATGCTTTGTCGGTAAACACTTCAAAATGAAAAGTTTTTTTTTTCAAATGGTGGTCAATGGATATAAAACTTCATATATAACAAGGCTCCAACCGAAACGGTAACCGACTACAAATACATCGGAATAATTTTTGTCAATATGGATTTTTTCACAATGCCAAAAAAGAATTGTCTTAACAGGTAACAATGCTCAATGTACAGTTTACTTGGGACATTAAAAAATCTCTTCCAATCGATATGCAAATCGATCTTTTTTAGTAAACGATAAAACCTGAATTATTACATGGTAGCGAAATTTAGGCATTTGAAAGTAATGAGGTTTTAGAAAAAGTAAAGGTAGATTCACTTAGTGGTTAAAATGGCCCTACCTCAATTTTTCGAGTTTTTCTAATCACCAAGCATTGAAATTCATGAAAATAGCAAGTATAATACATGCTGATTTATATCGATGCCAAAGCAACAGTTTTATTATTTGCATGGAAATTCTAAATTTGTAGAAATTTTACCAGAAATTTTGTTCATTGTGTTTATTAAGGATCTGGAACAATAATGGATTTCGAATGTTGAAAATTGGTCCTATGCTGGAGGTTTCTGAATCTTACATAGAGATAAAGAAGGAATTCTCTGACAACCTGCCCTTTGCCTTACCAAATAAAGCTTAGAGATTCATTATGTAGCATCACGTAACAAATTTGAACACTAATATACATGAGTTTGCAATAGAATGAACCCTATTTCATATGTTTCAAAGTTTCAGTGAAAAATAAAAAGGAAAATTGTTTAAAAATTCACAAATTGTCTTTCGTAGAAACATGTGTCTCAAGGCCCTTTGGCCATTACCAGACTCCTTGGAGATTTAATTTTTTTTGTGTAGCCTGTGTCAGTGCCTTCCTAAGAAACAAGGTATTTGAGGTGCCTTTTGAAAGGTTGAGGCTATGAGTAATGTCCTATATTTGTCCTATATTTTTGCTCCAAAATGTCCTATATTACTATATTTTTTTTCAAAATTTTGAGTTGACGCCCTGGAATAATCAATTTGTCGGGTTATATAAGCTGCAAAGTGCAGAACAAGTTCTATTCATTTCACTCATTCTTTCATGTGACATCCTTTAGGTGTCCGATCAAAATTGTAGGAGGAGTTGCGCCCACAAGAAATTGCTAACGGACGGACGGACAGACGGACAGACGGACGACCGGGGGCCATGACATTATACGACCCTTCGGACCTATAAAAATAAATTTTACCAGGCAAACACGTGACCATGCTAACAGAATGGTTTTAAAAGGTTGCGTTTCTTGTTTCTTTAAGTATATAACGCTAGCATTTATTTTGTCATCTGAAACTCCTTTAAAGAATGAGTGTAATGAAAAGAACTTGTTCGATTCATGGAATGAATGATACTAGAATGGCGACACCTAAAGGATGTCACAGGAAAGAATGAGTGAACACGAAAGTTTCTTTTTCGGTTCAGTGTAGTAGGAAAACGATAGAAATTGGTCGACACAAGCAATTTCTATTCTTTTACTGCTATATCGTAATGGCTTTATCTATTTCAAAATAATCTTATTGCGAAATTTTTAATATCAGGATGGGACTAGATTTTCCACCTCGACTTCAGCAGAAATTCGACTCGTCCGATGTCAACATAACGAATGTCAACTGTACTTCCGATGATTTTCCAAACTTTCTTCCATTTAGACAAAAACATAGTTTTAATTTGATTTTTTTTGGGGAAACCCTTTCGATTTACAAGACCTGGTTTTGAGATATACCTATTAGAAAAAGGAAACATCAAAGAAAAGAGAGTGCTGATAACCAGCATTGTTCCTTTTTCCTCAATATCAAAATTGTTTTGTCATCTAGGAAGGGTAAAGAATTTTTGGTATTGACATCTATGTGCAAAACATGTTTAGTAATTATTGAGAGACATGGGGACCAGAATGGCCATATATCGCTCACCTGACATTTTTTTAGTGAGGCGGGACTTTATGTCCGGGGAGCTAATGTCACAGCCCTAGTGCCGGCGTCGCGTCCCGTCCCGTCGCGTCTTCACTTGAAAAACTTTAACCTGGTCTAAGGCACTATTAGAGATACAGCCTCGATATTTCATACATAGATACATCTCGACAAGACGTTTAATTTGAGGCAATGACCTTTGACATAGTGACCTTGACCTTGGAGTTTTACCTACTTTTGAAAAACTTTAGCCTGGTCTATATCTCAGGCACTATTAGAGATACAGCCTTGATATTTCACACATAGATACATCTCAATAAGACCTTTCATTTGGGACCATTATCCTTGACATTGTGACCTTGACCTTGGAGTTTGACCTACTTTTAAAAAAATGCTGTTTTTGTGACAAACTCTCGTATAGTCGATCTATTTTGTCTGCGGATAACTCTTGTAAACATAAAGTCATTTCTGCCAAGTTTGGTACAAAATGGCCCAATGATTTAGGAGAAGAATATCTTTGAAGAATTTTCTAACGATTTCTCTAAGTTGGATAAGCCCTGCCCTGCCTCACCCTCATTTTTTTTTAAAAAAATCTACAAACCTGTAACCAAATGTTGAAAATAATGACTCAAGGAACATTCCCGCCAAGTTTGGTTCAAATTGACCCAATGCTTGATTAAAAAAAAATCTTATTATTTCTCCAAGTCTGATAAGCACCGCCTTACCAACCTGACACGCCTTTATCTTTTGATGAATCAAAAGTTCACGAAGGGGTCATGCAAGAAACATTTCTGCCAAGACTGAAGTTTGGTTCAAATTTGCCCAATGGTTTTTTGCCACGCCCACATTTTTTGATTAATCTAAAGATTTATGAAAAAATGTTGAAAAGGGTCGCTCAAGGAACCTTCCTGCCATGTTTATTTCAAATTTGCCCGATGGTTGATTTTTAAAGGATTTTTCATGATTTGTCCAAATCTGGTAAGCCCCACCCACCAACACCCTCTTTTTTGATTAATCATAACTTGGCAAATAAGTTTTGAAAAAAGGTCACCCGATGAACATTCCTGGCAAGTTTGGTCAAAATTGGCCCGACTGCTTAGGAAAATATTTTTAAAGGAATTGACAGACGGACATACAGACAGGCGGACGGACGGCAGACGGATAAAAAAAACGACCAAAATATCTCACTTTGAGCACTTCATGCTCAGGTGTGCTTGTAAAACTACAAAATTATTAAACAGTTAATTAGTGCAGTTTTTATCGTAATGAAAATCAAGAGCAAACCTCTCCTTGTTTTCATTTCATTTAATAGTTTTTGGATGATAATCCAGTCTCTCCCTCTGCTTTTAAAGGGCTTGGGACCTTCTAGTCTAAACCACATTTTACTTGATAGAAATATTCATAATTTCTACAATAAGTGTCTAGTTGCACCAAACAATGAGAATTCATATTTTATGCAGAAATGTGAATATAGACTAGGCAGCATTAGGAGATGGACCTCTCTTGACAGTCATTGAGTCCTCTAAGTGATCAGAAGGTAATTGTTCTCATTGATATGATAATTGTCTAATCCAAATTCAAAGTGTTTGTACTTGCAGACTACAAAATGATAAGGCAAAAACATTTGAGAATGGGTTCATATTATTAGGTAAAAAAAAATACATGGAAAAGCAGTAAAGTCCAATCATGTGTATTTCTCTTCCTCAAAAGCCTCCATCAAATCAGTCATGAGAATATTTATTTTTTAATCACCAGATCCAACCACATTGATGGAAAAAGTGAAATTGTTGTTCATAAGCAGTTTCTTCTATTTCTCAACATCTTCCTGTGTTAGGAATGCCAAATAAGACAAAGAAAACATAGCATTTTCATCATAATGAACCTACAACATTGAGGGAACAAGATAAATTTCTGGTTATCTGCACAATTTTCTTATACCTCAATGCTTCAACATTTGTCTGTGTAAACTATATCAAAAATACCCATTTTCATCATAAGATCATACTACAATGATAGAAAATGATTATCATTCACATTTCTTCTCTTTCCTCAACATTTTAACAACTCCCCAAGTTACATGTAAGCATGTCAAAGGAAACATAGAAAATGTTCCAATGTCATCATCTGATGCTACATTGACGAGGGAAGGAAAGAAAAGGCTTGGGAAAACATTAAGACAAAAGAAGAAACTGCTGATAACAAACAGTTTCTCATTTTGTCTCAATATTTTCTGTGTTGTTTTATACATAATTTTTGATCTTTCGCAACATCTCTTTTGACACCAACAACAGCTTTCAAATTGGATCACCCTAACATTTTGCCATTTGGGAAAGAGTTCCTATCTTTCTGTGATAGGCATGTAAAATCAAACCAAGAAATTATTCCCTTTTCATCAACTCATCCTACAACATTAACACGGTGGGTAATCGATATATTCAGAGCCACTGGCTCCGCACTTTAAGCATTATACTAGACTTCCGGTCCACGTGCGGCTCCGAAGTTATTTGCAGATTTTGGTAAACAACAAAAGGTAGGTACTGGCTTTTTTGCTTTTCTTTCTTCTTTGACTGACTCTAATCACAAAAATGCAATGCTATTCGATGCCTACGATATTTTCCCCTTGAAAAACACACAGGATATTAAGCAACACATCTTGCCTTTTTCGGAATCACTTTCATTCCGAGATCAACTGTACAGAAAACTAAAGGAGTCGGGTGAAATCTTTCTGTAAAAGTGTATGTTTTGAACCTGTTTGACTAAGTGTTGCTGTTTGAAGTATGGTTATTTGTTAATTGAAACAGTTCAATGTCCCTCGAAATGTCACCAGACAAAATCATAGAAAAACACTGGAAAAGGGTGTGGCTCTGATTATGTACGTTGGATCTGATTATGTAGGTTGGCTATGATTATGTACGTTGGCTCTGAAGTTGTTGACAAACAACTTTTCTGTTGGTCCAATGAATATTAATGAGGTGTAATAAATTACTTTAAATGTATGTATGATCATTTACAGATGTAATGATCTTATTTGCAGATGGAGAGAAGGAAATACTCGTGCAGTATTTGTAACAAAGTATTTGCACGACAATCAAGTGCCAAGTTCCATGAACACAATATACATGAACAAAGTGTTGAACATACTAAGTATACAGTGTGTGATAAAACGTTTGCAACAAAACAATGTAGAAGACGACACGAGACAATGATACATCAAAACGTTAGGCCCGAAAGTCTTTGTCCTGTTTGTGACAAGCGGTTCTCACACGAGCGATCGTTAAAAGCCCACGACCAATCGGTGCGCAATTGGCAAGAGATCAGTTTGGGAGATTTGCGGCGAGGATATCGTCTTTTTAGCTGCAGTTACGAGGTTTTCGTTGAAAAGCGACGATGTCAAGTTTTTGACTTAATGTTTCTTCACGCTGTTTGAGTATGCAAATTCCTCGCCGCAAATCTCACAAACTGACCTCTTGCCATTGTGTGCCGATTGGTCGTGGGCTTTAAACGATCGCTCGTATGAGAACCGCTTGTCACACACAGGACAGGCAAAGCCTTTCGGGTTTACACCACCACATTTCTATTTGTGCTCGTTCAGTGACCATGAGTACGCAAATGTTGCCTCACATTCCGGGGTCGGGCACTTCAGTTTCTCCTCCCCATGATCTGATCTCATGTGACCCCCGAGATTAGATTTGATCGCGAACGTTTTGGAACAAACATCGCATTGGAATGGTCTAACGTTTTGATGTATTATTGTCTCGTGTCGTCTTCTACATTGTTTTGTTGCAAACGTTTTATCACATTGTACACTAAGTATGTTCAACACTTTCTTCATGTATATTGTGTTCATGGAACTTTGCACTTGAATGTTGTGTAAATACTTTGTTACAAATGCTGCACTAGTATTTCCTTCTCTCTATCTGTAAATAAAATCATGACATCTGTAAATGATCACACATACCTTTAAAGTCATTTATTACACCTCATTAATATTCATTGGACCAACAGAAAAGTTGTTTGTCAACAACTTCAGAGCCAACGTACATAATCATAGCCAACCTACATAATCAGATCCAACGTACATAATCAGAGCCGCACCCTTTTTCGGTATTTTTTTTCTATGATTTTGTCTGGTGACATTTCGAGGGACATTGAACTTTTTCAATTATCAAATAACCATACTTCAAACAGCAACACTTAGTCAAACAGGTTCAAAACATACACTTTTACAGAAAGATATCACCCGACGCCTTTAGTTTTCTGTACAGTTGATCTCGGAATGAAAGTGATTCAGAAAAAGATAAGAGGTGTTGCTTAATATCCTGTGTGTTTTAAAGGGGAAAATATCGTAGGCATCGAATAGCATTGCATTTTTGTGGTTAGAGTCAGTCAAAGAAGAAAGAAAAGCAAAAAAGCCAGCACCTACCTTTTGTTGTTTACCAAAATCTGCAAATATCTTCGGAGCCGCACGTGGACCGGAAGTCTAGTATAATGCTTAAAGCGCGGAGCCAGTGGCTCTGAATATATCGATTACCCACCGTGATTAAAGGGAAAAGAGAAATCACTGATTATCCTCATAAATTTCTTTCCACCGAAATGTGTTTTAATCTCTCTGCATGAGGTTTTTCAAAATTAATCAGACCACGAAATAATTCCCCTTTCATCACCTCATCCCCCAAACATTAAGGAAACAAATAAACTACTGGTTATCCAAATAAACTTACCCCCCCCAGTCTTTCAACAGCTCTCTGTGTAAGGCATGTCAATTCAGATCAAAGGAATATTCCATTTTCAATTTTTCATTACTTCAACCTACTGTAATGATAGAAAGAGGAATTAAATATTGTCATTTTCTTATTTTCTCTCAATGGTATAAAATCTTCCTGCATTAGACATGGTTATCTGAATGAGCCTTTTTCCCCATTTATGTTTTTAACAGCTGTGTGTGTTAAGCAAATAGAATAAACCCATGAATGTTTGTGACAAACACTTATTTGGGGAGCAAAAACCGTCTATGGAGGCTTTTGTTTATCAACTGGTCCTCTTACACTGACCGAAAAAGAGATATTGATTAGTAATTGAACTTTCTTCTTTTCCCTCATGGTTTCATCAGCTTAAACACTGTGTTTGGCAAATCAAATAAAACCAAGAAAACATTCCCTTTTTAATAAACTGGTCCTGTTGCACTGAAGGAAAAGGAGAAAAAACAGATTATGAGTGACATTTCCTTCTTTTTTCTCTGCGTTTCACAACTTCCTGTGTTGGGCATATCAAATCAGACAAAGAAAACATTCCGTTTTTATCAACTGGTCCTATTACACTAAAGGAAAAACAGAAACAAAAATTTCTTCTTTTCCCTCAATGTTTCATCATCCACCTGGGTTCAAGGGCAATTAAAATTAGATCAAAACATCCTTTTATAATCAACTGATCCTATAACACTGAAGGAAAAAGAGAAAATGATTATTGGTGACAATGTCTTCTTTTCACCTATTGTTTCATCACCTTCCTGTGATGGGAAAATCAAGTAACTTATAAGACCAAGAAGACATTCCATTTTTTAATAAACCAGTCCTATAACACTAAAGGAAAAGGAAAAATTGAGTATTAGTAACATTCCTCTCTTTCCCCCAAATATTTCATCATATTCCTATGTTGGACAAATCAAATCAGACCAAGAGGACATTCTTTTAAAAACAAATGGTCCTGTAACACTGAAAGAAAAATAGAAATAATAAGCGGTATTTCTTCTTTTCCTTCAATGTTTTGTCAGCTTTCTATTTTGGAAAAGTATCAAATTAAAGACCAAGAAAATACTCCATTTTTATCAAGTATTCCTACATCACTGAAGAAAAAAAATATATTTATAATATAATTCATTTTTCTTTATTCCATAAATATTCCTGAATTAGACATGACAAATCAGACAAGAAATTATTCCCCTTCAATCATCTCATCCAAAAACATTAAGGAAACAAGAGATATTGCTTATCATCCACACAAAGTTCTTTGTCCAAATGTTTTACAGATTGCCTAGCAAGGTATAACAAATCAGACATTTTTTTATATTTTCACCTATTGCATTGAGAGAAAAAAGAGAAGTTGCTGGTTGTCTGCATATACTCCTTTTTCCTCAATGCTTTAGCAACTTTCCTTGTAAGGCATATCACAGACAAAAATATTCTATGTTCATCACCTGATCCTATAACATGGATAGAAAAGGATAAAATGTTATTTGGCATTTTCTTCTCTTCCCGCAACATTTTAACATCTTACTAAGTTGGCTATGTCAAAGGCATGTGAAAGGAGACAAAGCAAATATTCCATTTTCATCATCTGATGCTAGAATATTAAAGGTACAAGAGAAAATGCTTATTATCAATCTTTTTTCTCCATGATCTAACATATGTCTGTATTCAAGGCAGGGAATCATGTATGACACAACAAAAACAACAATAATTGCAGAAAATCTTCAATGAATATTTAAATATGACAGACTTGAATTTGATTTGAAGCAGATAATTGTGTAAACATGTCAGAAATTAGTAGGGTTAGATGGATCTATCGATCAAATTAATTGTATAGATCTGTTTAAGGCTTACGTCGGGGGCGGTTCGGAACCCCTGCATTTTACAAGGCGTTTATATCTTGGCATAAACTGACATTGCGACGTGGACAATTCTACTGTACATGAGGCAATGACCTCTTAGCTTTTCATTGTACTATACATGTAATTTCGTTAAAATGGCCCCACAACCACGTCACCAGAAAAAAATGTTGTATGTGGAAGGGTCAACGTCTTTGTACAGTCTTACATGTATGTCGGGGGCCGCGCCCCCGAACCCCTGCTGTTCGCAAACTGTTTATAATATTGTAATATCCGTGTTGTCTAATCGAAAGGGAGGTCAAAACAAAAATGGCGTTGTAATAGTGATGTGTCGAAATAAAGTACTCGAGGATATTGCTACACTGGCATATCAAGAAGGGGATTGGATTCGGGTGGGTTCAATGGACACCGGGCATGATACACTAAGTGACTTTGTACACTGGCAATGGCGGTTCCAGAAGGGGATTGAATACCGTAAGCTTTAAAAGAAACCTGAGCATGATAATATGCTTATTGCTTAAACCTGAAATGAATCTTCGTTTTGTTTATTATCATTCATAATGTCATTTTCAACATTTTTCTTCTTACTTCGAGTGTTGTGTAAAAAAATGTAAAGTCTAGATCTATGCATGGGAAACAAGTAACAAATTAAAAACATGACTTACCTCTTGAAATATGGTTGTTTAGATTTACAATCCGTTTCTAATGATTCTGACCATTTCAAGCAAAATCCTTCAATTGGCATTGAGGTCGAAAACGGAAACTCGTTACATTTCACAAATAATCACTTATTCTACCACTGAAGATTAATCGATGCAAGTCACAATAAATTCCCTGTCAACTAAAATGTCAATCCAACTCCAAACATTTTTTCCCAGCGAGAAAATACCATTTTCCAACGAAAAAACACTTCAAAAGCACTCACCTTGAGCAAACAATTGGGCGAGCTTGTTTGGGCCACTCCGTTGACACAGAATACTCCTTTATGGAACCGAAAAGACATCAGATTTTAATGAAGAAGCTAAACAAATGTATTTGACTGTTTTTTTTAGAGATTTTGTAATGGTTTATTCTGCAATATTTATCTTGGTCAGTACCAAACCACACTTGATTGAACCACATAATTCCGAGAGAAAACGGAGTATGTCTAATCAAGTTCGACCCTTCTTAGCAACACCGCTTTTTATCAGACAGCTCAAGCAGCCTTGTGTTTTGACATGTTTGGTTTATTTTTTCTCTCTGTGACTGTGGAACAGATACCTTTTTCCTCAGCAGTACATAATAGAATATGGAGAAAATAGGGTTTTGGTTATATTGTGCCATGGTTTATGTAAGAGTTCAACAACGTGACAAAGCGTAATTTCAAGGGGCGGTACTTCTGAGGCAATTGTTGTGCACGAACGGATGACAAAAAGTGACATTGGTGTCACTCGGTTGAATAAGGAATTTTGTAAAATGATTCAAAGGTCTTTGAAAAAATTAATATGGATAATATTTGAAAAGTCTGATTATGTATTATTTTTTGTTTTTGCCTTGATAATGGAGAGCATAGTGGTCTGATAGACGGAATTGAATGGGTGTGTTGACTTTCCAGATGCGCAGACAAGTTTACCCGACTCGACTGTTTTATTTTTTTATTTTTTTTTATTTTTTTTTTGGGGGGGGGGGGGTAATATCATCTTATCATCATTTGTCATTTATTTGGGAGGACTTGATTGTGCCACTAAATTGACTCGGAATAATTAGGCTACAAAGGAAAATACACCATTTTTTCTCTGAAGAAGCTAAACAAACGTATTTTACATTTTTGGTCATTTTGTGATAGGACATTCTGCGACAATTATCTTATTTTTCGCCCAATCACACCTGATTTGACTGCACAGTTCGGAATAAAAACGGAGTATGTCCAATCAAGTACGGCCTAACAGCTTTTTGCGTGACGCAAACGGATGACATAAAGCGACACCCACAAACATAGCGATCTTCGTACTCGCTTTTAGCAAATTAATATCCAATTCCTGCTTTCAGAAAAGAAATGCAATAATTTATTTTGGCAAAATATATACATAAAACAGATTTCACGGCCATTCTTTGAGTGACAAGGCCTGCAAACCCGCTTGTTTACGTATCCAGGATCCGGTTGCTATTACATGTCCGGTAGTAGGTGCAGATGCGTTCTGCACTTTGCGACTTAAATATTTTTCGAAAATGAATTTTCGCAGAAATAATGACAACGTGGAGACCTAGATGGAGATTGCGACAACAATTTGTTGAGAGTTTCAAGAAAATCGTTGGAACGGTTTTGGTGGCAATCAAGATGCGGCAATATCCTGCATGTTTGGGACTTTTCTCCCTATTATATCATTCATTCCATGAATCGAACAAGTTCTTTTCATTACACTCATTCTTTACAATAGGGCCAAAAGTCTCCTTCCAGCAGGATATAGCCGCGATTTGATGCGCTCAAAAACTGTCGAATAAATTTTCTTGAAATGCTCAGCAACTCTTCGCGCAACCTCCATCTAAGTCTCCACGTAGTCATTTTTCTGGGAAAAATCTATTTGTTGGGTTATTCAAGTTGCAAAGTGCAGAATGCAACTGCACCTATTACCGGACTTGTATAGTTACCGATCGTAGTTACCCATCGTGGATATGTAAATAATTCGATTTATGGGCCTTTTCATTCAAAGAAATGCCCGGAAAACTGTTAAAATGCATACACTTGATCAAAAGAAGTAAATGAATGTGTTTTCTGAAAGCAAAAATCGGATATTTTATTGCTAAAAAGCGAATTACGAGCGGTAGCTACAATTGTCGGATGTCGCTTTTTGTCATCCGTTTGTGCACTACAACTGTGTCACAAGTACCGCCCCCTGAAATTATTCTTTGTTACTTTGCTGAACTCTTCCATAAACTATGGCCCAATGTATAATCAAATCCCTATTTTCTCCATATTCTATGATTTACTGCGGAGAAAAAAAGTATCTGGTCCATAGAAAAACAAATTAAACCAAACATGAAACATAAAGCTACTTGAGCTGTCTGACAGAAAGCGGTGTTGCTAAGAAGGGTCGGAATTGATTGGACTTATTCTGTTCTCGCTTCACGAATCATGCTGCCCATTCAAGCGTGTTTGGGTTCTGAGTTTTCGACCCCAATGCCATGATGCCATAATTTGATGAATTTTGCTGAATGGTGAGATTCACTTGACTCTGATTGCAAATCTAAACGAACATAAGTGAACAAGGTAAGCCATGTTTTTATTCGTTGCTTTTCTGTGTCCCGTGCATAGTTACAATTTTTATGTGTCTTCAAAAAAGATAATGGAAATAAATTCTTGCCTCGACCCCCCCCCAAAAAAAAAAGCAGCCTCCTGGTGTAAGTAGACCAAAGCTGAAAATGACATTATTAATGATAATAAACATTATGGGATGTAAGCGTATTATGCTAAGGTTTCTTTTGAACACAATGTCCAGTGTCTGGATCCGCCAGTGTAAGAAATTACTACACATTTTTTACGGATTTTCTGCATGAAAATGGTTTTACTAGGCTACAGAGGGGGATTGGTGAACCCCTCTGGATGCGCCACTGATGCATGTCCTGTATAATGTCAATGTGAAAAAAATTGTGGCCATTTTAATAACCAACAATCATTTGACTCATTTAGAATCATCCATGTGATGGTGTCGGTATAAAAATAGATATAAACACTTTGTGAACAGCAGGGGTTCGGGGGCGCAGCCCCCGACATAAGACTTTACAAAGGCATTGGTCCTTTCCCAAACAACATTTTTTTTCTGTTCTTAGGGCCAATTTAATCTAATTAATTCATTTTTGCATGTAAACAAAGAAGAGCCCAGAATCCTTTAGATTCGTTTAGAATTGTCCATTTGACAATGTCAGTTTACGACAAAATACAAACACTTTGTAAACAACGAGGGTTTTGGGGCGCCACCCCGACATAAGACGTAACAGTTACACAGGCGTTAATCCTTTCCCAAACAGAAACAGCAAAATTTTAGGATGGTCAAATTCAAAAGCTGCTGCAGACCAAGAAATGAATATTGATAAAGATAGGCTTTTTGATTGAGGTATCCGAACCCTTATTAGCACCAAAGACCCAGAATGCGAAATTCTAAAAGTGCCAGTAATTCCTAAACTGTCATTGTGTTACATTTCCATTCAAAATACAAACATTATAAGCATTTTGAACGGTTTAGAATTTTGAATTAATGCATACTTAATGGAAATCTTTGACATAAATGTTGAAAAATTACCTCCCTTGCATATGAATATAAAGTTAGATAATATTTTGTAAATTATTTTCTTCTTGATGCATAACCTTGAAATCTGGCACGATGAATCAACTAAATTCAAGTATATTTACAAGTGTGTGTAATTTGTTGCATTTGGTAAGGCTAGTTGGAAGTGGTATTTTTTTGGGGTCTGTAAACCTTAATATCGTCAAGAAAATATTGAGGCAAATGAATAAAATGCTGGTTTTCGGCAGAGAGAGAGAGAGAGAGAGAGGCATAATATATTCGCAGTTAGAAGCTTTAGGAATCTGATCATCATAGGGAGCGATTTTATTCGCATAAGGGTGACTTAATTTCGGAAAAAAATAGTATTTTGATTTTCATTGGTGTGTTATAAAAACTTGTAACTACGGCTTGATTCAAGCGGTAGTTAAACCTCTCTCAGACAAGACCTGGTTTTGACGTTACGTCCCTATTAGAAAAGGCTTGCGAAACTTTGAGACAAAAGAATAAACCAGCAATTTTATCTTTTTCTCAATATAATGTGTGCTATATTCCCCACTATTCCAATTTTTACATTTCTAAATGTTGTTGTCTGTAGCAACTTTAAAATTGTGCAACCCCAAAATTTTGTCATTTGGGAAAGGGCTAAGGGCTTTTATAACAACACTGGCGGTTTATCCAAACATAATGGTAAATCCAGTCTATTTCAATACAAAATTATTTGCTATTGTAGGAAAGTAATGTAAACGCTATATACACATTAAACAACAATTAATTACACATACATGTATGTTCTTAAAACGATGCCATGGCGCAGTTGGTAGCGCCTCAGCCTTTCATTTGAGAGGTCCCGGGTTCAATACCTGGCCGCGGCAAATACCCTTGCTGACAAAAAAGTAACCCGTTAATGGTTTGATATCGTGAACCTATGTGGGGGAGCAGCTGGAGGCTCGGTAAGGGTGTTGTGGTAGTAATGGTATGAAAAATGCCAGGAATCCATGGTAAGCCGCCGGGATATGACATTAGTAGTTGAAAACGGGGTAAACCCCCTATAAATCAAATATTAAAACGGTTTTGCAATTACCCGTGGATATGCATTATGTATTGTTCTTACAACCGAGGCAACATTTGTAAATGAAAATGAACACTGATAATGGATATCATATGATATCCGCTATATAGCGGACGAGAATTGACCTGGCAGAGCATTCCATTCGATTAGCATGTGCTGCTCTGCCAGGTCAATTCTCGCCCACTATACATAGTATCAAAGCTCAATGAGAACATTTTTCAGTTTAAATGTTAAAATGCCAGGGAAATTGTGAGTTCCGAGTATGAGTCTCGGCAAGAGTAAGATTGAGAGCTATACGTTCATTGCTGTTTGATATCAAGTGTTTACCAGTTTTTATTGATTTTAAGTTTTAACCCTTTCCCACACAAGGACGTTTTTGATGCCCCACAATATAAAGGCATTTAAAAACATTTAAAATGAAATGAAGACATTTTCTACAAAATAAGACCAAAAGTTTAAAATTGGCTTACAGTGTCTTCTGCTATTCCTTTTAATTTCGACCACTCACCAGTCGAAAATTTTACTATTTTGTAATTTGTTAATGTAATGATAGTGTTTGAAACTGAAGCATTTATTAAGGTAGTCCAACCCGAACGAGATCCATGTAACATTGCGATTACTTTTTGGTGACATTGTAAACTTTTGGTGGTGGTAAATGTCTTTTTTTCTAACTCATAATTGTGTGGACATAGATCAGATTTGTAACATATGATTTCAATGACACACAAAAAATCAATTGTCACATGAAATTCATTACATGGGTGGTCTACCTTAATTCAAACTGTTAAAGTATTCAGGTAAATTATGAACGTTTTGAAAACTAGCATTTCTCTTTTCCCTTCAATCTCATAGGATCAGACTGGTGATGACAAATATGGAATAGTTTGTTAGTTAGATTCTACATACGTAACATAAGAAGCTTTTTACTCTGTCCCAAACAAGCCCTCGATTTGACATGTCAATTTAAGAAGACGGTGGGGAATCACATGATACAACCCCCCCCCGAATAATTTTAAGTCGTAGTGGCAAATTATAAGTATTGGTAAGCCTTGAAATGCAATTAGTTCAGGCAAAATAATTGTGAACAAAAACATAATCATTAATAGCAAAAGAAGAAACTGCTCAAATTGAGCAATACAGAATTATTACATTTCATATTATAAAAATACATTATTTATCACTTTTTTGACATGAAATGTCTACAACTTCCCCTATTTGGTGATCCTTTTGAAGGAATTAAGCTGTAGGGGTACTTTTGAAGCTGTAGTGACATAACATTGATTACAGGAAGCTGTAGAAGGGCCCATACAGCTTATTGGATTGGGGAGGACACTGTAATATCCAATATGAATTTGTTCAGAAGCAGAGTTCAGGTCTGAAAATGCGGGGAATTAGCTGCACATGGTAAATCTTTAAAAACTCAGCTGATAGAAAATCATGGACAACCAACTAAAAGTTTGGTCTGTCATCAATAACTTTTTTTTATTTTCTACCATTGTTATGTCACATGATTCCCCACCATGTAAGAATAGGCTTAGGCAAACATTGATACAAAAGAAGAAAATGTAACATTGTTGGTGACTAGCATTTAATCCTTCTGTCTTAAAATGTTCAGAAGTATAATGTACACAAATATCATTTGCCTTCCATTTTGTTGTTTGTAGAAGTTGTTGAAGTGAACCCCTCTGGCCTAAAATTTTAATGTTTGGGGGAGGGATAAACATATTCATTGAAGGAAAAATACTGATGATCATCAGCTACATATTTCTGGTTTTCTACCAATATTTAGGGATAATAAAATGAAAGGGGAATACTTATTTATCTGATTCGACTTGCAGAGCACATGAAGCCCTGGAAATACTGAGGGAAAGAAGAAATTTTTAAGAACCTCCTGTCACGCCATAATTCTGTTAACCCTTTCCAAAACAACAAATTTAATTCTAATTCAAAACCTGCTTCAGATGACAAGTGGATGTTGGCGAAGATAAACTTTGTGTACTATATGGCATAGAAAATATTGAGGTAAAAGGAGAGAATGCTGGTTATCAGCATTTCCTTCTTTTGCATAAAAATTTTCCCAAGACTTTTCTACAAAGGATGCCAAAACAAGGTCTTGCTTGGGAAAGGGTAACAGTTGATACCTGACCGATTTGAAAATGGCTCAAAGTAGAGAAGACAAAACAAGGCCAGTTGGCCACACATGTTACGGATGTGATAGATCTTTTAAACACTCCTGATGAAAATGTTAATTTCATTTCGCTTGTTAAGACAATCCCTCCTTGTTTTGACAAAGAGGAAAGGCTTTGAAAAACTTTAAAGCAAAAGTAGAAAAAGCTTATCAGGGTCTCCTTTTTCCTCAATTGTATTTCCTGTGCTATATCATGCAGTAATCCCTATTTTATCAACATCCATTTTGTCATTTGTGACTTCATTCAAATTCATATTTACAGTTACTGACTTTTTTTCGGGGTAATTTTCTGTAGAAAATAACTGTACATGATGAAATATGGCATTTAATATGTCTCTGTCTCTTGGTAGACCAAGATTGCTGGACTGAGCTGCTAAAAGTCCAACCAAAGTGACCAAGTAGTGAGTTCTGCGCCTTATCGAGGTTTGCGGACAAATATCAATATTTGTAAGTTTTCTTTGTTAAACACCCCTCCCACCCAAATCTTGGTAACGTAATGTGGCACTAGGAATTTGTCTCTGTAGAATAAGCATTTTTTTCACCAGTTTGAAATAGACTGGAACACATGGTTAGCTGAACCAACTGCCACATCAATTTGGTGCCGCATCCTAAAATTCCTTAAAAATGATGTGGAATCACGTATTATCAAAAGATTAAAATCCACAAAAGTAGTCATTTGGACTGATTTCTAAGAAGAAAGGGGAAATTGGACCTATTACTTAGTGCAAAGCTTCATTTTTAGGCCAGGAAATCCCTCTCAAGGGATTTCTAGCCTATAGGTATCCAAAGCTAAATTTGACGGACTACTTTCAGAAAACTGGCGACCGATGTGTCCACTCTATGCAACTGAGTCCGCTAAAACAACTAGTTTTCCAAGTGTAGACACAGACTGCTTATCACACGGTCCGAATGCTCCGAATGCTTTCCTTTCATCAAAGTTTTCATCAGCAAATGCAATTTAAGGTACAACTACCCTTTAATAATAAACGAGTGTGTGTTTTCTCTCATATTACAGACATACATCGCTGCGCCTGATACAGTTGGTGTCACTCCACAAATAAATGTGATTCTGGGTCGTAATCCCAATATATGTCAAAAATTGATATATATTGAGATGAAAAAGTTTAGTCAGTATAAGGTTTTTGGTCAATAATTTTGTCTAAAACGTTTTACAATGCCAAAAAGATTACTCATAACAATCTTCGACCAATTTAGAACAAGTCGATGAAATTCAATTGGCATCCATGTTTTACTTAACCTTCTTTTCGACAATTCATTCCAAAAGGGGTCAAATTGAAAAATCACAGCTTCAGGAGTCACATTTTGTAGAGTCTAAATTCCTGGGCATTGACATGAAAAATCGATCTTTGTATCATTTCTTTGTAGAATAGAAGTCTCTCTGTTGACTTTGAGTGAGAAAACTTACGATTATGGTGACTTACGCACCCAACCTGTTGCTCCTAGCATTTTACTGCGTTTTCAAGAAATTGTTCTATCAGGACCAGTAGCTAGTAAACCACTGATACAAAGTTATTTATTGTAGACAGACAATCAGAAAAAATAGCGGACATTCAATATTTTTCAAAAAATGCCTGAGATCTGGCTCAGCCAATGCTCGAAAAGCTAACTCTAGGGTAAATGGCCAGGCAAGTAAAAGACAGACTTTTTTAAACAAAATGTCATTATTGAACAAATTGGTTACAGTGTATTCAATTTTCTATGTTTTTTGTCAGTTTGGACGTGAGGTAACTTGATGACGTCACAATTAACGTTTATTCCAGATACGGTGTTTTCAGAGGTATCAATGACCAAAATCTCATGCATGTGCCCATTTTTGACAACAACTACACAAATGCTTAAAACTGAAAATGCTTGCCAAGTTCAAACTGTAGGAAACTGCCAGAGATTGCAGGTTAGGTAGATGGTTTCTTACATTGTCATTTTTGGCCAAATTGATTAAGCCAGGGTGCTAAAATCATGTTAGCTGGTACCAATTTTATTGTGGATTTTTTGTATCTGGGCTATTGTCTTGGGTTTGCATACATTTATACAGGAAAAAGACTTGCGCCTTTACTGCAGCAAGTGCACCTGTCACATTTTGAAATTCTTTTAGCACAAACCTAAAAACTAAAATTTAGCAACATTATTTTAAGATGTTTGTTACGCGTTGATTGAACAAATATTGTGTGAAATTTTACACTGATATGTTGTATTTTGGCCGAATAATTGGCCATCAAAAATACTGACTAAACTTTTTCTTTTGAGTATATTTTTCGTCGGTATTTCTGTATGCATGCAGAGACTACCTAATAGCTTGAAATGCATTTCTGATCAATAACAGGTCACTAGTGGAAAAAGGCCCTTGTCCGATGGTATATTTCTGTGGGTAGTGTATTGAAACAAAAGTTCAACAAATTTGAGATCCATGGATCATGACCACTTGTTCAATAAAGTATATTCTGAAAAAAAGTTTTTCCTCTTTTAATGCCTATGCATCGAGTAATCAGGTGTATATTGTTTCACTATTGTCGGTCTTTCCAGTTTTTTCCTCTTTTAATGCCTATGCATCGAGTAATCAGATGTATATTGTTTCACTATTGTCGATCAGTCTGTCCAAATTTAACCAAGATAAATTCCCTGTAACTCAGTCTTGAAGGTCTGTTTCTCGAATGGAGTATGTGGGTTTATCTATTGATATCTATCTATTGAGATCAAGATCATCTGACACGGTCAATGTCAATTATCAAGGTCGTATTCCATAAGATTGATCTCTTCTTTCCTGGCCTTCAGTACTATCAGTACTTTGATTCTCACTTACAATGACCAGTAATGTGTATGGCATGTACATCTGAATATGCATAATGTGTCTAAAAATTTGACTTTGAAAGCTTAAAGGGACCCCAAATGGCTTTATTATAGAACTTGATGATTACACATGCAATATGACTTTTCATTGGTATAATCCATCAAAAACTTTGGATAATTCGACTCAAAATATCGCTTCGAATTGGTCAAAGCGCTGTCGCGGACCCGAAATTCAGTCGCGATACCATATTTTTGGATGCCAGCAACATTTTTATTGACTGTTAGAATATTGTTATTATGCACATTTCTATTGTATTAGGGCTAAATCAAACAAAAAAAAATCACTTTTGATACATTTGGGAAAAGTATCTTCTCATCTAGGAGTAAGGTCACTCTGAGAAGTCCTTCCGGGCCATGGGGTGCTTTTAGGTCTAAGGGAAGTAAATGTATTTGTCGTGACACGTGACAAAACTATAGGGAAGGTCCCGGTACATAATTAAGGTAAAGGTGACCTGTGATTGGACAATATTTTTTACTGGAATTGAACATGATTTATTCATTTGTGACTGATTATATTCTATTTTCAAGATAAAAGCAAAAAATCAATGATTTTGAATCATTTTGGCAATCTCTGGGCCATTTTAAAAGATGGATATTATACTCTGAAATGCTTCTGAGACTAGCTCCGAAGTTAGGGTGATCTCAAAAATGGGGTCAAAGGTCATAGAGAAAAAGGACTCATGCCATACTAAAATTCATTTTTTCGGGTGTATGAATGGATGTTCTAGAATTTAAGGTAGGTCAGATCATTACTGCAAACTCATGGACTGAGCTATAAGCCAAAATGTTATAATGGTTGCCTATGTAAAACTATTTACTTCCCTTACACCTAAATGTGGACCCTAATACAAATAGTAGACCAACCCAGGTTGTTGTTGTTCTAGAAAGTTTGACAGATTTTAAACTTCCGGTTTGATTTTTGTTGCAGACGATCTATCTGGGTAAGCAAATTTAAATGTTTTCCATATCAGAACATTTTGGCATCACTGCAATGCATCACTATCCACTTGTCTGCCCATCTGTGTGTCTGCAGCCATATTAACATGAATATTCAATATTTCTCTAAATAACTCTCACGATATTTGACTTACAAAGCCCAAATTTGGTAGGCATGCACACCAGTACAATATGTATCTTTTATCACCAAGGTCAAGGTTATCCATCAAGGTCAAGGTCACATCTGAAGGTCAACCTTTAAGAAAAAATGTGTGATTTTTTCATTTCTGCCCATACTCTGCCCATACTATGCAATCCTGAAAGCTGTAAGTAGTATCTTTTTGTAATATTTACATCTTGTCAATGTATGTTTCTATTGGTACCAAGGTCAAGGTCATCCAAGAAGGTCAATGCCAAATTTCAAGGTCAAGTTTTCAATAAAAGTTGCCATTTTGAGGGGGCTGGGGCTTGTTTGTTCCTCATTAACAATTACAAACTGTTTATGTACTTTATTTGACTCATGGGTGTGTTTAAACGCCTTTAAAGGGCCCTTTTATAATTTTCCTTGTTAATTTAAAGGTAACGGGCTGGTCTTGAACAAGGTTTTTTCTATTTATTTCAGAAATTCAGAGTATAGCTTCATTATGTTGTAGTCATCAGCCCGCATGATTTTCATACTACAAAGATCAGCCCGATATATCTGATAGCTCATATTTTGACCAGTCCGGATCATTGATTCACACTCTGAGCTTTGAAATCAATCATTTACCGGGTAATTCTGCCTTTTGGGAGAGAAGTTTGGATAGCTTGATTCATTAGTTTTGAGTTCTGTCAGTTTTAAATTAGTTTAGCAGCAAAGTAAAGTATATAATGCAGTAAGCTAATGATTTAAACTATGTATAGGATTATAAGATCAGTGCAATAATGGGTTAAAGTGTGTGATCTTGGTCTGTTTGTTAGAGTAAATACAAAAGGACTGATGAAAACCTGTTTTCAGTGAATTTTTGCTTATTTTTCACTTATGAATATTGCAATTTTAGGGCCATAATGATGACAGAACCCTCTTCCTGTGTCCTATTTAAGTGTGATTGTCAATTTTAAGGTACATGAAACATATGGAAATAAAAAAAAACAAGAGCCGTCAGAGACGGACAATGCTCCCCGTTTAAGGCATCGTCACAATAAATGTATGCCATGCAGAGCTAAGATTAAGTTAAGCCCCCTTTTTCCATGACATACTTTTTATACGCAAATTTAAAGTAGTTTATTGTCAAGGGCATCTGATTTGCTACTCAAATATGAAATTTCATCAAATTCTGACCATTAGACTATAAGAAATTAGAGAAAAAGTGTATTTGACCTTAAGTCCCCTTTTCCCATGACGAGGCCTCAAATCCAAAAACTGGGAAAAGTACATCGGCATTATGTCATAGGGAGTTCACATGGTAAGTTTCATTTGATTTGGCCCAAGGGTTATAGAGAAATCGCTTCGGACGGACGGACGGACGGACAGACATCCGGAATGACGGACGGACGGACGGACAGACGAAGCGGCGACTATATGTTCTCCCTTCGGGGAGCATAATAATACCAGAAACGGTAAATTTTGCTTTTTGAATATGTCTTTATACAATGTTGAAGGAAAAAAACAAGATTGGACAGCATTTTGGCCATTTTGTAAGTGAGAAATTTCTGCTGAGTCATCATTTTTAACTATTATGCAATCTAAATCATTTAAATGTAGCTTTTCTAAACATTTTTCACTGGGATTTGTTTTTTAGCTCCACTGGCCTTACAGACCAGCGGGCTATTGTCATGGCGGTGTGTCCGTCATGCGTGCGTGCGTCCGTTAACTTTTTCTTTAAAAATCTTCTTCTCAAAAACTACTGGATGGATTTTAACCAAACTTCAGAGGAATAATCCTTGGGTGACCCTCTCTCAGATTCCTTCAAAGAATATGGATTGAATCAGAATGACATGAGTTATCTGCCCTTGAATGTAAAAAATGGCAGGTTTTGACTAGTTTTTTTCTTTAATCTACAAATATTGAACAATCAAGACAAAACTTTGACAGAATAATGCTGACTACAAGATCTTGCCTTGGTAAAATTTTCAGTTTGATTTGAATTTTACATCATGAGTTATGTGCCCTTGAAATTGACAGAATTGCCATTTTAGGCTGTATTTTGACTTTGTTTTCACTCTAGCAACTACAAATATTAACTAAACAAGATAAAACTTTGACAGAATGATGCTGACCATAAGATCTTGCCTTGGTAGAATTTTCAGTTTTATCTAAATTTCATAGCATGAGTAATGTGCCCTTGAAATTGCCAAAAATTGCCATTTTCGGCTCTATTTTGCTGGTTTTTACTTTATTTTTACTCTAAAATCTACAAATATTGACCAATCAAGACAAAACATCAATAGTTATGTGCCCTTGAATTCCCCAAAATCGCCATTTTCGACTTTGTTTTCCCTCTTAACAACCACAAATATTAACCAATCAAGATTATACTTGGAAAGAATCTTGTTGACAACAAGATCTTGCTAATGTGTAACTTTCAACATGATCACACTGTTACAATCTGAGTTATGTGCCCTTGAAATTGACAAAATTTAAGTTTTCGACACTTGTTCCACCCTTGAAGCCACGAATATTGACTAATATAGACAAAATTTGAACAGAATGATAGTGACCATAAGATCTTGCATGTTTTTGATTTTCGATTTGATTTTAAATATACATACTGAATTATGTGTCCTTGAATTTGGCAAAACCGCAGTTTTCAATTTTATTATCGCTCTAACATTCCTAAAATATTAGTCAATCATTTGCTTTCTTTTTGCATTGACCACATGATTGCTGCTTTTGACTTTGTTTTTGCTGTAAGAACCACAAGTATTCAAAAATCTAGTCAAAACTTGCATTGAATATTAAAAGAAATTCAGGCCTGTGGAGCGACTCAAGACCTTCAGATATTTCTAGTTTTTTTTTAAGATATGCGATAATAAACAGAGTTTAACATCATACTGGAACCTATAAAAAAGATAATATGAAAGTAGGCATAGCCTAGAAACGGGCGAAAGGATGTCGACGTCAACCTAAACGTTTCCTAGAAAATTAGATCTATCTCGTCAAAGTCCAAAGGGTTTTTGACTAAAAGACGTGCATGTGAAGCACAAATGCCTGTCGGAACTTGGAGTAGAGTCTATAGGTCTATGAGGTTCTGTAATTATGACCTTGACATACATGTGTCTTTGACCAAGAACAATGACCTTACAGACTTGTCACGCAGACATCATAACGAATTGTATGAATTTTGCAATCCACATAATAAACCCATTCCCAAACGTCAAAATTTGACTTTGGTCCAAATACGAAGATGTTGCACACAATAAATTTAAATGAATTAGTGGAATATACATATTGTTGTATTTTTTTGGTGGAAATATTAAGAGTAATTGATCTTTAATTAAGGTAGAATACCCGTAATGTGGCCATTTTGAGATTCATAAAACATATGTTTTTTTCCGAGTGTCGTCATTACGTAACATATCCGGATGCGGTCGTAATCATTCAGCAGTGAAAGTTTCCACCTCTCAATGATTTCGGCCTAACCCGAATAATTCCGACGTCATGCGAATCTCATTAGGGGGTGGACTATCTTAAACCTTTCCCGAACAAAACTTGGTAATTGACATTATGGCCAAGTTTTGCCTTGTTCTTTCAATATTTGTAGTAGTTAGATTCGAAAAGGGCAATTTTGTCACATAACTCTAAACTATCTGATCCGATGGGAACGATTTGAACCCATGCAAGTTCTTATGGCCAACATTGTATCCAAGTTTCATCTTGATTGGTCAAAAATTGTAAAAGCTAGAGAGTAAACAAAGTCGAAAAACAGTCGAAAACGTCAATTTTGTCAAATTCAAGGGCACTTAACTCACGACTTTCTGATCTGATCGTACTGAAAATAAAACTCCTCCAAGATCTTATTGTCACCAACATTGTGTCAAAGTTTTGTCTTTTTTCTCAATAACTGTGGGTGCTAGAGTGTTAACAAATTCGAAAACGGTCAAAACGGCAATTTTGTAAATTTCAAGTGCACATAACTCAAAACTTTTTATTCCGATCCAGTAAAAATCACACTCTCGTGTGATGTAATGGTCACCAACATTGTGTCTAAGTTTCGTCTTAATTGATCAATATTCGTAGACGCTAGAGTATAAACAGTCAAATACTGTAGAAAACAGCAATTTTGTAAAATTCAAGGACACATAACTCATGACTTTCTTATCCAATCAATCTGAAAATAAAACTCATGCAAGATCTTATAGTCACTGAAATTGTTATCAAGTTTTGTCTTGTTTGATCAATAATTGTAGATTCTAGAGTGTAAAGAAAGTCGAAAACGGTTAAAACAGCAAGCTTGTAAAATTCAAGGGCACATAACTCATGACATTCTATTTCGATCAAGCTGGAAATCGAATCATGAGAGATCAAATGGTCACCAACATTGCGTCCAAAGTGTATTATGATTAACTGATATTTGTAGATGCCATAGCGTAAACAAAGTCAAAACTAGCTAATTTTAATATTCAAGGACACATAACTTCGGACTTCCAGGTCCGATCAGACCCATTATCAAACTCATCCGCGAACTTATGACCATACTTGCTTTGACCACGTTTCTTTTAACCGCATCTCACCCCATTCGAGTGAAATAGTTTTCATATCACATTTGATCAGTTTGTTAATCTATTAATTACTTACTTATTTTGGGAATTGAACCCACAATTTTGGATGTTAAAAAAAATAACGTTCTTATTCCAATCTGATCCAAGGCTTTACACTGCGCATATATACATGTTCTATGTGTATTCAGAAGAAAATGCCATTATTTTGTTTAAATTTGGATGCAAGCAAAGAACGAAGCATATATCTGGACATTAAATCATCAAAACAATTGTAATAAAAGAATAAAAAACGAACTGAATAAATTTTAATCTTTCTTTATTTTCCAAAACTCTAAGTTATCATTAAAAACAACAACAGCACTGGAATGACAGTTTTATAAAAGAAGCAGAATTTTCAGCGGAAAACTATTGATCTAGCGTTGTTAAGACAAAAAGGATGGTCTAGCAACAATCGTTATCAAATTCTGTGATTTGTCGTTTGGTTGTTTTGAGCAGGCGTAAAATCAACTGGCTGTTCAAGTGATTTGCCTATTGGCCTACCACGGAACAAATTTCGTCATCCTCGTGTGTCCCTTTTCCCTTCAAAACTCCGGCGCTGGAAAGATCTTCGCTTCCGTGATACAAAATGTAGAATAAGGGCGAAAACAAAGAATATAGGTCAGTTCTCTTTAGATCAGTGATTTTTTTCTTTTTTTGCAGGTATAGATCTTATTTGACATACATTTCCGAAGTTATGCATGCAAGATCACATTTGATGTTAATATGTTGCTTCATTAGTTTAGTGCACCTCAGGTATACTGAGCGCAATGATTAGCTCACCTGAGCAGGAAGTGCTCAAGTTGAGCTATTGTGGTCGCTTTTTGTCCGTCGGCGTCCGTCTGTCTGTCTGGACGTCTGTCCGTCCGTCCGTCCGTCTGTCCATATTTTGGTGTTACCACTCTAGCAACCACAAATGTATGACCATAAGTTCTCGGATGAGTTCGATTTTGGGTCAGATCGGACAAGAAAGTCCTGAGTTATATGCCATTGAATGTCAAAAATGGCTAGTTTTGACTTTGTTATCACCCTAGCATCTACAAATATTGATCAATCAAGACAAAACTTGGTCACAATGTTGGTAACCATAAGATCTTGGATGAGTTTGATTTTCTGTGTAATTGGAGCTGGGAGTCTAGATTTATTTGCCCTTGAATTTGACAAATTCGATGTTTTCCACTTTGTTTACACTTTAGCATCTACATTTATTGACCAAACAAGACAAAACTTGGCCACAATGTTTGTGGTCATAAAATCCTACATGAGCTAAATTTTCAGCATGATTGGACAAGAGAAACCAGAGTTTTTTTGCCTTGAATTTAATAAAATTACCGTTTCCGACTTTATTTTCACTCTAACAAACACAAATATCGACCAATCAAGACACAACGTGGTCACAATGTTGGAGACCATAAGATAATATTTTAATTTTTCAGATTGATCGGAGAAAAAAAACTAGAGTTGTGTGCCCTTGACGGTGACGAAATTGCCGTTTTCATCTTTGTTTTCACTAAAACAGCAATAAATATTGACCCTTGAAAAAAAACTTTGGACATAATGTTGATGAGAATATCTTCATCAGAACAGATTTGTATGCCCTTGACTGTGACATAATTGTTTTCTTCAACTTTGTTTTTACTGTAACAGCCACAAATATTAATCTTTCAAGATTATGAATGCAGTTTTCAGCTGGATCATGGTATCGCATCTTAAACCATGTGATCTTGAACTTGACAACTTTTGGACTTTCATTCTAACTAGGTTCAGGTGAGCGATTAAGGACCATCATGGTCCTCTTGTTTTTCATATCTTTGTATTCTGTCACAATGTATCATAATTAGACGAATGCAATAATTGTTTGCATTCGATCCGACTTGGAAACAATTATTTTTTTTAAATCTTTTTTGCAAAAAAGCACAAAAAAATAATCAGCACATTTAAAAGACGTTATAGTGTTGCCAGAATGAACAATCTCTGTGAAAATGTTGGAAAACTTAGGAATAAAGTTTTCGTAATCGGCATGTTCTCTATTTTTCTCGACCTTGTCCACGCTGTTACATTTACATGCGTCAAACGACGTCATTTTTCTGCAAAGAATGTTGCTAGTTATCAAGCTATGATTGATTTGGTATTAGATTGAAATGAAAAACTAAGGTAAATGTAGAAAAAAAGTTCCACAAATGATAATAAAAATGATAATAATAACACAATAACTGATTATTGTCCACCCAAATTAACCTGGGACAACTTAATTTTCGTGTGTAAAGTCCGTTAGTTGAACGTCTTAACAAAACATTGCCGAAGTGGGGTCATTACATATGCAGATGTCCCAGGTTAATCTTGCTTGACAATAAGTGAATATATTTTTTTAATGTAAGATGTTCCCCGCGAGTTCAGTGAGTATACCGAAACCGCTCTCATCGTACTTAAATCGTACCGATCCACTTCCGTACCGTTAACTCGGATTTTCCATGCAATTTACTGAGTGTCTGCTAGCTGTCCGTGTGAGTGAAGTAGTCCGGGTTAATCATGAAAGATACAAGATATCATGACGATGTCCTTACAGCAACGTAGACAAGTTGCCGAAGAATTACGGACAATCATTTCCGTGTCGAAATTGTACCCTCGATCAAAATTTAGACGCGGACAAAATTGCTGGTCCGGAAGGCTACCGATCATACGGAATACGGAAGACATAATGAACGTGCGGAAGGTCTGCAGAACGTTAATGTTCCTGTCCACATACTTTTTGCGTATTGTCCGTGCCTTAGTGGACTCTAGGTCTAAGCGAACCTAGAATCCCTCTCTATTAACGTCTAATCTCGCTTATAGAAGAAACAGTGGAAATATACTCGTCAAACGAAGCAATTACTGATTTCTTTGATATATACGGACGGCCATAAGAAACACCTTAGTCCTATCGAATATCCGATTTTTCAGTATATTAAATTTGAAATTACATTTCAATCTGTTAATATGATTATCTGGTATTGAAAAATGATTGTAAAGAAATCATTAAATTGTTACAGTTTAGAAAAAAGAACATTTAAACAAAGCGGTATCAGAATTTCCGTTTAAAAATCAGCCGCACGTGGTTAAACTTTACTTGCGATAATAACAATCGTGAAACGTGTTATTTGGTGTCCACAGTTACTGAATACTAAATGCGACGTCGATCTCAACGTCATAAACATGAAACGCATATGACGTTAACGTGAGAACTCTTCTTGTATAACAGGTGTTATCCGAGGTCAATCTGACTTTTGCCGATTGGCAAATGTTTCTGTAACTCTAACTCGTCGACCAAGAAACCCAATCGTGCAATGCAAGACGTCAAAACGCCTGAGGGCTTCTTTTTGAGTTTCCCGTATTCAAAAATGGCTCTTATACGAGCTCTTTTTTCCGAACAATGTACCTGTTTCAAACGTTACTTGAAACAACAAAAGTGCCATAAAACACTCATTTGACAACCACAGTAATCGACTACTCAACACACTGTCGATCCCAACGTAACAAAGCTGAAACGTACATGACGTTCACGTTAGGAATTTTCTCGTTTTGAAGACGTTACACGAGATCCGGATGTGCGTAGCCGATCGATAAACGTTCGCAAATCTCAAACGCGTCGATCAAGACTCCGAATCGAGACACACAATGCGTTAAAATATCTGGCGACTTGTTTGTGTATTTCTCGCATTCTAAAAATGGCCATACCGTGAGCTCCCTTGTCAGAATTTAGCCTTGGCATCCTTTAATACGGATGTTTGACAAGAAAATCTTTAAATTTCTGATTGCCTATCCACTAACATATGTCACTGTGTAAAATGTGACCAATTTCATCACATGGCAAATAAACACGAAGCGCACGTAGAAAACGTGACCCGTCACCGGAAATAAACATCTTGATGAATAGAAACGCATATTTGTTTATTTGACGTAACTGTTGGTCAAAGATATTTTATACGGCATATATTTCATTTATATTGTAATAGGCTGAAGGAAAATAATGACAAATTTAATTGAGGCGTTTCTTTTGGCACTAAGTATAGAAAACATTATTTACTGTGTCAATCAACATATCATTTGAACGGAAATGCCTTAAATAATCAAACCAGATTAAGTTAAACTTAAAGGTTTCCACTCAGCACTGTTGCGAATTATAAGTATACGAGTGACGTCGATATATCAGGTTGTGTACTCTATATGTAAATGTCCGTGTTTTCAAGTCTGATGTTTGCATATGTAAGTATATTCAGTTTGTGTCAACAGTATATTCTGAAACGGTGTAAGTTGATATCTAGCGTAAGTAAGTCTAAGTTAATATATTGGCGACTATATTTATTTATAAATGATGAAAACAAGTGTGGAAATATATGTGCCTATGCAAATTGGCCGGACGGTAGTCTAGCGGGAATTTAACAAAACAATATAAGCGTATATTTATGCATTTTCTTCGCAAAACTTGTTAAGCCTATTATTTAAGACGCTAGTAAACAATTTCGACAACAACTTAGTAAAGTAATGCCCCTGTAGTTGTTAGGGTCATCTAATGAACCTTTTTTTATGAACTGGTACACTTATCTATACAGTCCACTTTTCAGGAATAAAAGCCAGAATCAAAAATTGCATTAAAAATATCGCTAAAATGCGAGGATAGAATGTCACTACTCTCAATTAAGTATTCATTCACTATTTTGTCGTTGCTCCGTTTCAATGAGTTTATAGAAGAGATAATTTCTTGTACCGTAAAAGTCGAGTTTAATTCATCAAATGGACAATCGTTGCAATCAAAATCATCATAATTGCAAAATTCGTCTGCTTGTTGATTTGTACTCTGAAAAAATGTCTGATCCCAATGATTTAAAATGTTCAGAAAATTCCTCTATAGTAATATTCGTACTTTTAGTTTTGTTCTTCTTGAACAATTTCCAAAATTCTCTTGTTTTTTTTTTTTTTTCTTTTTTTTAGAGCTGACAATCTTTGTATTTGAATATGTTCAAAATCTCTTTTCTTTTTCTTACAAAGTTTTTTATAACTGGCTTTTAGTCTACAAAATGTCTCTCTATTAACATAAGTTTTAAAACGGTTAAATTCGCAAAAAGCGTAAATGTATAATCGACGCGCTTGACGACACTCGTCATCAAACTAATCGCAATCTTTAGGAAGGTGAGGATCAGAAAATGTATTTTTACTATAATTATTAAAGTCAATATAATGAGAAAATAACGGTTCTGCAATATCAGCAATAGCTGACGTGAAATCATTAAAAACATTATTTAAAGAACCTTTTCTATTAATATCTATGCTATTTATAAGTTCATTAAACAATGGTAATTTTGCGATCAATCCTGAGCGAAAATCCGACTTTTGTGATGCATCCCATTGGTAAACAAAGCCACGAGAACTTTCTCGCGGTTTGTGTACAAAATTACATTTAATAGAAAATGTTACACACGCGTGATCGCTATATTCGTTAAAAGGCTTTATCGCAAAATCGCTTATGTTTGAAAAATGCTCAGGATGAGCGACCAGATAATCAATAACGGAGGCTTCGTTAGAATTGGCAAAAGTATAAATACCACGGGTATCATGATAAAGACGACCGTTAATTATCCTGAGTCCCGTAGACTTACAAAGATCAAGCATGCGCACACCGTGATTGTTACAAACACCGTCAATTGATGAACGGGGCATGTAAGAATCGGGCGTAATATGAAGGCCAAAATTGCACTTTTGTTGGAATTCAATCCCTCATCAGAAAAAAGTCACGAGTTTCCCCACGAAGATTTTGCTTCATACGAATTACCTTTAAAGTCCTTTACTGAAAATATCAGCAATTTTGTTGAAAGATTGTTGACTCTTAAGAATAATGAGTTTGAACAAGACCACTATTTTACTCCCTTTTTGTGTTATAAACCCTGATGATTGACACACAATTCAAAAGTTACCAATGTTTGGTAAATTTAGGAATCTACAACCATTTACCTTTACAGTTGAATACATTTTTGATAATACTTGTGATATTGTAGAAATAATATGTGGTTGAAATAGCAAGGGGTCAAATATTGAAATTGCCATGTTTTATTCATCTTATCGTGTTGCTATGGAAACGAAAGAGAATGAATTAAACTAATGTCACTTTTCTTCATCAACCATGAAACTCTTTGAAATATGGCAATAGGAAAAAAATCTATGACTATGCGTGCCGAACTTTTCTTGTCCTTACAGAGAACTCCTCTTAACATGTTCTTTGTGTATGTCAAAATACGCACAAGGCATGTTTCCATGTAGTCCAGTCAATATTGGGTTGGACATCAAACTAATTGCAACAGAAATTATTTCTTTACTAAAATGAACATATATCATTACTGAATAATGTGCTAAAAATCTACCAAAATCGATCGAGCCGTTATTGTATAAAACGTGTTAAGAAAAGGACAAGTAAGACAGAGTTTTGGGTACTCTGTGTACTTTGATTATTTTCAGCAAGGTTCCCACTGATCATGATTACATAGTATTATTTTCCAATATTTCATGAAACATCCTGTGTTTTTTAGATCAAAAAGAATGTTTATCAGCTAAGATTGATCATTCACTTCATGAACATGTGAATAAAATTTCAAGAACAACCTTTACAGCATCAAAAACATTGATGATGTAATCAGTACTTTGATCGTGTCAAGCCTCTCAATGAATATGACTGTAATTTCCCCCCCCCCACACACACACACACTTCGCAAATCTCAAGATTTCTCTCTTAACAAGGGGACAATACTCAAAAATTTATAAATATATGCATGGAAATGGTTGCTAAATAAGAAAATTGATAATAGAATGTATATTTCCCTTGATAACCCTTTTCCAAACAGCAAATTTTTAGCTTGACCCACTTCAAAAACTGCCACAGATGACAAAAATGAAGTTATTAAAGATAGAATTTGTGTAAAATATGGCATAGAAAATATTGAGACAAAAGGAGATATTGCTGGTTTTCAGCAGATTCTTCTTCTGTTTCAATGTTTTCACAAGCCTTTTCTAATAACCAGGCCTTGTTTGGGATAGGGTTAATCAAGGGAAAGAGATAATGGGTGTAGGTAGAGAGCGGGAGTCTTTTGGGGTTGGATCTTTCCAGTTATACTAGAGCTACATGTAGAAGAGGTAGATGTTCTAAAAAGGGGAAATTTTGTCAAATAACCATTTTGACCTGACAATAGGGGACGATTTTACCTAATTTAACATGACGTAATTTCGGACAAACAATGGTAGGCCGCCCAATTTCGAAGGTGTTGTTATAAAATTTCGTAACTACGGCTAGCTTGATTCAAGCTGCAGTTACGAGATTTTGCAACAACACCGACGATTTATCAAAAATTCTTTGCCATTCAAATGAGTATCAACGCCATAGGGCTATGATTTGAATGAATTTAGAACGTCTTTACCACCTCTGATGATCTTTTGCTCTACAGAACATTTGCTTTTTTAACTTAAAGCTTTTTTTTATTTAGCTGTGTTTATTTCAAAGAGATCATTTTAAAGATAAACCCTTACCAAACACTTCACATTTCTTTATCGTAGCGCTGGTCCTGTGAAGAAGACAAGAATCTGTGGTGACCTATATCAGATGCCATCCCCTTTCCTACATGTTTCTCGTTTACATAAAAGCACATATCACACATATTGCAATCACATTAAAGAGTAAACTTTTGTTGAGCAAAACTACTGTTTAACTTGTCCACACCCAAACTCGTGCGTTTTTTATGAAATACAGTATAAGCCTTCCCTATTATCTTTCTTGAAGAAATGATGATACATGCCTAATAGTCACTTGCTGTGGAAGAAAGGATAAACATAAATCCGTTTTCAAAATTTCACGACAGCTGAAGAACCTAATGATTGATTCCATATTTTTCTCGGACCAATTGATTCATTAGATTAAATTTCTGGAGTCAAAGTATGGACGGCATCATGTATGTTACTTTTAGGCTGCAGATAGAGAACCTCTGTGAACATATATAGATCTATGTCATCTAATCTCTCGAATAATGTGGTAAAATTACTGAAGCTGGAAAATCATTGGGATCAGGGACTGAGCCCTATCCTCCCAAATTGTTATGAGCTTGCTGGAATTCTGCTATACTAGAAGCCAATGAACAAAAACAAAAAAATAACATCGAACAGATAACAGTGACCAGCCATTGCATTTCTAAAATGAAAAAAAGTAAAATACAGAAGACAACATCTAGATTCAGAAAAATTATCGCAGAGCAAAATGTTTCAACCCTAGCCTGAGTGTTCTCACTGACTGTGGTAAATATACTAGAGGAAAGAAGAAACGCAACAACTATTTTTTGTTATTCCTCGTAATTCTTTTATGTTATTGAGTCGGAAATGTAACTGATTATTGCACGGTACTATATCTTGATATTAATCTTTGTTTTTACGTTAGAACCTGTCTTACCTGTGAGATAACGTCAAAATAGACGTTTACACGTTTCTAACGCGCAAACGTTTAAATATCCAAACTTTACATAGAACTCTTTTAATTTGTGTAGATGCACGTCGACTCGACAAAATGCAATGATTTTTGTTTTGATTAAATTCCTAATATCGTTTTGCAACCTATTCAAAGACGTCGACCGGTAGCAATTGTGGTGTTTACGAATGGAACATCTCAACCCGCAGTTGCTGCTAAGGTTGGTGTACATCGGTTGATAAAATATTGCTTGAGATAACGTCTCAGAACTAACGGAACAAGTGGTGGTCGCCCGAAAAGCGGTCGTCAACGTCTAACGTCATGGCGTCGGGACCATAACGTGCGTTTTTTTACCTACGGAAACAAATTCTGTTATCGAGAAAAACTGTTGATGCTATTGATGAACAGCACAGCAATCAAATTTCAGCCAGGTATTTTTATAGTCCGTTTGGATTGCGCGCAAGAACGCATTTAACGTTGACGCCAAATTGCTCTCGTTTAAACGCATATTGACGGCACGTACAACCTGTGACATTGATGAAATTTTGACACAAGAAAGTCAAATGATTAAGTTTTACTATGCATTGAAAAAAGTATGCGAATAATGGCGATTTTGAGAAAAACAAAAACAAAACGCATGGCCAAATTAATTTTTTGTTGCGTTTCTTTTTTCCTTTAGTATACTATCACACTTCCAACATGATCCTTTTTTGCGAGACAGATCACAAATTTATTTGTGCGCGTCCAAGTTATTAGATGCTTACATATCTGTAAGCTCAGTACTAAAGAACAGAACATAAGATCGCAATGTTGTATGGTTAATCTCAAGGCTTACAAATCTAACTACTTGATCAGATTAAACTATAAAATGATATTTTTCCGTATCATACAAGTGTTATAGAATGGGGTGTCAATTGACCTGACCTGTATCCTTGAATTAAGTCGGATATTTAAGCGCTTGGGTTAAAAATTACCAATGTGTTACAGGGCGATTTTATACCCCAGAATTGGCATGTCAGTGAAAACTTGCTTGCTTGCTGATTTAGGAATGAATGAATAGTTTATAATGATACGTAATTGTATTTAGAAAGCATTGAAACCATCGAAACATAACAGATTAGAAACATTACATAGATACTTTGTTGCAAGATTTTTTTTTAAAATCCAATTTACAACTATAGAAGTTGATCGCCCAAGAGAATATGAGTATTAGGAAGCATTTTGTATCATTTATGGACATAAGACAAATTAAATCTGCATTACCATACTGTTCATTTTAAAAAAGAGCCATATTATGCGTGTAATTTCCCGATACCATAATGTCATTTCAGACACTGTTGATGTTTCCGGTATGGTTATTTTCAAACGATATTTAAATATCATCTAACCTATTAATGTGAAAGCGTCTATTCAATCTATTCAATAGAAAATTGCAAAATGAAAGTCCACGTTTTATTTTATGTTTATAATGTAACCTGCATGATACTAGCCCCAAGACCGTCAGTATTTCAAATGTAATATGGCGGGTACTCCTGCAAGTATTATTCATTTGATCAAATTACTCCCGTCTGGTTTCATAGATCACCTGCTCAAGTAGGCCTTCACCAATTCACAGATATCAATCATAGCATGGGCAATAATTTGTTCAAGTTCATCTCATGTAAAGGAAAATAGAACACACACAAAAACAATGACCCGATTTGATAATTATCTACATAACATGGCCCAAAGGGTATCTCGTTTTACTTCTATTTCTGTAATTTCTCGAGGTATTAAGTTAAACGAAAGGCCATAAGATGTCTTTAATCAACATTGCACTGTTTCTACTATAGAGATATAAGCATTATCTAAAATTCCAATAGACATGCTCTTAATATGCAAATATTGACATGTTCTTAATGTGCAAAATTTGCAATTGGCATGTTTGTTCAAAATATGTCTTAATTGCTGCAAACACACAAACTAATATTCTGACTATAAAACAATTTCTACTAATCAATCTTGAAGAAACTGTTTTTTAAATATAGTGGGTTAAAAAAAAGAATAGCAAAACATTATGATAAACTGCAAAATTATTTTATTTGTCATTTTGATACTTGTAAACATGGTGGGTGGGGTAATCTTTCACAGAAATTGATAAGAAGCATATAATAAAATCGTGAAAGACAATGAAAATAGTGTTCTATTGCATGTTTAGATTCTTATCTGTGTTCTAATCAACAAAACAGTGAACAAAAGTGAAATCGATTGATTGATTATCATATTTTTCGTCCAACCTGCCATTAAAAATTAGACATGCAAAAATTTTGGGTCTCTCTTTATGAACCATAATTTAAACAGCGATAGAAAGGAGAATGGATAGGCCTAATCGAAGCTGATACGAGCTGTGTTGCCAAAACGCTGATCGATACATCAATCGTGGTCACGTGAGACGCATGGGGCGGGGGCCCGAGGATGACATCATCAAAGTCCCGCGAAATACCTTTTCTATTGATAGCGGTGATTTGTTGAAAATCCCCTCCGGCATTTCGTTATAAACGATAATTTCATTGAATTGGATAACAAATGAGCTTGAAGGGTTATTGTTTTTAAAATATCATTAATGAACCTGCAAATGCCACCAAATGGTTTAAAAGATTATTTATCGGTGAATCAAACTATACACCTTTTTTTCAGATGAACAAACATACGTAACAATGAAAACTTTAATGAAGCTATTCTTTAACACCATTTTGATGAGTGTTATATTTATTTTGGTGACTTATACTTACACTGGACGGAGAGGTGAGTGAAATAATTTATTTTCTCTTCCAAACAATAGAAATGAGTGACTTGCCCAAATCGATTTTTTATTTCAACGAAACTTTTCGAACTATATAGAAACAGTCATTAGGCGTAATATTTCGCTTCATTGAGGACTTTTTCCGTAAAATACAATGGTAAACTATGCGCAGGTGCCACTTTTTAAGCTTATTTTTGTCTGCTCTCAAAACTGGATAAGATACTTTCATTTGTGCATATAAACTCTGGATATTCATCATAGACATACATGAATGTGTGTCGTAGATTATGTGCTTTTTATTCAAAATAAAACTGTGTTTGGGATACTCCTGATTTTTGAAGAAAAACAATTGAACTTTAAGAATGGTTTGAGTTTTAATCGACTGAACTCAGTATTTTATGTGTACAGAAAAAACACAAACCATTGGTTATTGACACCCGACCGTGATATTATACAAAAGGGAACAGTTAGTGGGTTTTAGAAATATGCTATTCCCTAAAGTTTATTGTAAAAAATGACGGACAGGCGGACAGATGGACACATGACAACAGACTGAAAACCAGGGATAAAGACCAACACCTTGACCATTATAGCCCATGAGCCAGACATTTTTTGTTACCACTCAGAGGGAGTAATTCTTATTGCACTTTCTAAACAGCTAGACGTATGTATATAACTAATGAGGGAGTAATTCTTATTGCAATTTCTAAACAGCTAGATGTATGTATATAACTAATTGATATGGCGGAAATCTGAATTTGGTAGTTTATGCTTAGAAAATCGACGTTTTCTTAACTTACCTTATTTTCACACGTCCACAAATGGTACAGTATGTGCGATTTTTTTTCGGTAGTTTGTGATATATCAAAAGTGGTTGTCGTGATTTTTTTCTCTGACAAAATCTTCTTAAAACTTTAGTTGTGAGTACTATTAATACAGCTCCCAAGTATACGGCCTCTGTAGGCTGTGACATAGAAGACAATTTGTGGGTCTCTACACCGAGCGAAATGCACGATTTTGGCAAGTGAATATTTCATTTTTATTAAACAAAAATGCATGTTGCTATATATTTTCACACTGAAATATATTTGTAAATGCATATTTACCGATTAATGCCGATTTCGTGACACAAAATGCTCAATAGAAGCTGTAAAAGGCCGATTCGGAATCTAAAATGTTCGTACTTAAAGATTAAATGCACATTTTGAGTGTTTGAGTGCTCTTATGCAAACATACTGGAATACCTCTCAGGTGGATATTTCAAGAATATTTGTTATATGAATATGAAATGGAAAATTTTACGTTAGGCCTACTGAAATAATGCTGAGTTCACTAACATGTTTACTTTAAATAAAGCTGTACTTAAGGTAGAATCATTCTAATACATATTTATTATTGTCGTACATTTTCGACACATATCGACAGTTTCCGTATCTATTTTTAGCAACATTATTGCTAAATATTACTTCCCATTGTAAATAAAATTACCTGAATACACCCCGAATATCTTTTTCTGGTATGATTCTCCGTTTAACATCAATTTTTCAGATACATTTTTCGTGTAATTTTATATGAATTTGATTGAAATCACCAGTTTGTATGTGATTAGAAACTTTGATACTTAAGGTTTACGAACTGAGAATGAAATGCAGAGCCAGAGGCGAAATTTGAAAAGTGCCAGTAATTCCTAAACTGTGTTATATTTCCATTCCAAATACAAAAATAATCATTTTGTATGGTTTAGAATTTTGAATAAATGTATACTTATGGAAATATTTGACAAAAATGTTCATAATTACCTCCCTTGCATATGAATATAGAGTAAAATAATATTTGTAAATTATTTTCTTCTTGAAGCATAATATTGAAATCCGGCACGGTGAATCAACCTATGTGAAGTGTATTTACAAGTGTGTGTAATGTAATGCAGTTTGTATGGCTAGAAGTGGTGTTTTCATTCTCAGTTCGTATACCTTAATCAAACTTCCCATTAAGGAAACAAATTGTAGTATGTATAAGTCTCGTATCTTCAATTGAAACTGACTGACTTAATATACCGAGAAACCCTACAGTAGAAGACACATACATGTATTCTAATGAAATCTATGATGTGGTGATAAAACGCCTATCGTTTGAGAACAACGGGTGGATGAGATCATCATTGTTCAGCCATTCACACTCGATTTTCATCACTTCTTCGCCGGCGATCCTTCTTTAATGTGCAAACTAGTTGTCATTTAATTGTAACGATTAATTGATTTATTGATTGATAAAAATGTTAAATAAAATGTAGTAAAGCATTTAATGCTTATTTTAAGACTGTTTGGTAGAAAGGGAACTTTGAAAATAAGCCCAGCTTGACTTTAATTCCTGGTTACAGACTCAGGACTATAAAACTGTTCTAGACAATTTGTTTATTTATTCTTCAATCTTGTCAATAGTATGGATTTAATGTTTTTTTGTTGTTTTGTTAATCTGCACAAATCTTAAGTTAACTAAAATTTCGACTGATTGAATAAAGATTACTTGCATGGAAAGAATTATCAAAGCGAAACCTGGTCAGGACATCCCTTATTACAGAAACAATGTGCTAAAACATTATGGCAAGAGATGAAAATGCTGATCAATAGGCAATTTAGAATTATTTACATGAGTGTATACTGAAATAATTCTTTTTTCCCATTTATTAATTACATTGAAAGAAACTTGAGTTCCAAGATATACTAAAGCAGTGTTGTTCATCATGTCTACTCGAAAAGTGATTAAAAGTAGTATTCAATGATATGCTATATATTGGTAATACAGCAGATTGAAATATGTGTCAGCTATATTACAATGTACTGAAATCAGGGTTGTCACTAGTTCGAAGAAAAAAAAATCCCTGACATTTCCCTGACAAAATTGAAGAATTCCCTGACATGTTTCGTCGCGGTAATTTAGCGATAAGTCGCGACATTTGGAGACGTTTTTGAAAGGCCATGTCGAGATCATTAATCACATGGCAATGCATCAACTCTTTTTTCAAAATTCCCTGACAATTCCCTCACATTTGCCTGTATTTTCAAATTTCCCTGACAGTTCACAAAATTCCCTGATAATTCCCTGACCTTGAAAAAAAATAAATTTCGCTGACTTTTCCCTGACGCATGGCAACCTTGGCAATACGCTAACGCAATATATTGCAATGCGCTTTTTGCCGTGTTGTTTCATATGTTTAATCTTCACCTGGAACTGTCACAAAGGGTTAAATATCCCAACTAGCGCATTGTCACTGAAAAAGCACAATAAGTCAAACATTTTTTTTTCAGTTTGAGCATGGAAATGGACTTTCAACAAAATCTGGATATTCAGCAAAGTCCAATTGTGATCTTGACCTATGTGACTCAAAAACGATAGGACACCTCCTTGAATCAAGGACAACAGCTGTGTACAGTGTCATGATCCTAAGTTAAATGTTTCAGCCAATAAGTGTACCAAGTGTACCAAGTTTAAAATTGCTAGCACTTATGGTTTAGAAAATACGGTCCAGACAAAAATGCAAGGGTATAAACAACACAGGACAATTACTAACAGTTGGCAGGGCAGAGTAACGATTCTTGTACATGACACTTCCCCACAATGAGTTTTATAACTTTACCAAGTTTGAAGTTGCTAGCATTAATGGTTCAAAAGATATGTTCCGGACACAAATCATAGGGTAAAACAACAATGGACAAACAATCAAAGTGTAGGCATAGCAGAGTAATGATTCTTGTACATGACACTTCTGCATAATAAGATGTATAAGTGTACCAAGTTTGAAGTCGCTAGCGCTTATGGTTTGGAAGATATGGTCCGGACAAATTGGATAGGGTAAATACAACAAAGGGCAATTACTCTAAAAGTGGGTGTGGCAGAGTAAAGGTTATTGTACATGACACTTCCCTACAATGAGATCAATAAGTGTACCAAGTTTGAAGTTGCTAGCACTTATAATTTAGAAGATATCATTTTGACAAAAGTGAAAAGTTCAAACAACAAAGGGCAATAACTCAAAAAGTGGGTGTGGCAAAGTAATGATTATTGTAAATGACACTCTCCCAAAATGAGATGTATAAGTGTACCAAGTTTAAAGTTGCTAGCACTTATGGTTTAGAAGGTATCTTCGGGACAAAAGTGCAAGGGTAGAAACAACAAAGGGCAATAACTCAAAAGTGGGCGTGGCAGAATAACGATTCTTGTACGTAACACTTTCCCACAATTAGATCTATAAGTGTACCAAGTTTGAAGTTGCTAGTAAATATGGTTTAAAAGATATGCCCTGGAGTATTTTGTCAATGGACAGACAGACAGACAGACAGACAGGTTGATTCCAGTATACCGCCTAAAACATTCCTTTTGCGGGGTATAATTAAGGTATCCAAACCATCCAAAGCACCATAAGCATTTTGAACGGTTTAGAATTTTGAATTTATGCATACTTATGGAAATATTTGACATAATTGTTCAAAATTACCTCCCTTGCATATGAATATACAGTAGAAAAATATTTGTAAATTATTTTCTTCTTTAAGCATAATCTTGCAATCCGGCACGGTGAATCTACTTATATGAAGTGTATTTACAAGTGTGTGAAATTTGATGCATTTCGTATTGCTAGAAAGTGTTGTTTTCTTCAGGGTCTGTAAACCTTAAGATAACAAAACAATAATTAGTATCAGAAATGGGAATGCGTAAAATATCTAGAGCATAGACAGTATTCAAGTAAAAGGCATCAATTTTCCTTCTATTGTGTCAATTTCTCCCCAAACATTTCCAATCAAGGATGTCAGAAGTAGGTTTTGTAGGAAATGGTTTCAAGAATTGTGTCCCTGGGGAAAATGTTAAAATAAACCTAACACGTATACTATTTATTCATATGTATGACAATGTTGTGGAAAAAGAAGAAACTACTCAAAATGAGCAGCTATTTCTTCTTTTCCCAAAATGTTCTTATTCTTTAGTGTTTGACATGAGATACTTCAAATCACTACCTATTGACAGCTTAATCATTTATCCTTTCCCAAACAAGACCTAGATATGACATCTTATGCAAAACGTGCGCACCTAATCATGGATTCCTGTTGTTTCTCATACCAGTGCTATCACAACACCCTAATCGAGCCTTCTATTGCTCGCCCACATAAGTTCACAATATCAAACCAATGATGGGTGACAATTTGTAAGAGAGGGTATTTGCCGCAGCCGGGTATCGAACCGGGGACCAAAATTGAGAGGCAACTGTGCCAAGGCTTTCACTTGTGAGCCCATATAAGACCAACCACAATTCAACCACAATTTAACCACAATTCAAAATTCTAAATCTTGCTACTATGTAAACTTCCTTTTTTTAGATTTAATGCTTAGATTAAAAAAAGAAAACAGTCCCAAAATTACACTATTTTAGATAGTTTGACATTTAAAATTCTAGCCATCATAAATCATGCTATATCTGACATAAGAATTGCATGAAATATCAAAAAAAAAAAAAACTCAGCTATACCACTTAAAATATTGATGGAAGAGGAGAAATTCTTGATCATCAGCAATTTCAGATTATTTCTCAATATTTCCTAGCTAAGAACAAATAGATCTATATCACGGTGGGTAACCCACGTGACTTTCGGAAAGCGTCTACACGGAAAAATCGTCCGCTTCAAGGTATGTTTTATTTAATTTCTCAGCTAATACTCTATTGATTTTGATGAGATAAAGTGCACGAAACGCGCCTTTGAGAGGGCTATTCCCGGCTTTTACTCACTCTGCTCCAAATCCAGTGGTTTCTTCAAACATTCGATCCAAAGTAATTGTTACTGCAAAAAGAAAGTGGGAAGCGTTCGCATGCACCGAAAAATATTCGCTTGAATGTTTGAAGAAACCACGGGATTTGTAGTAGAGTGAGCTACAAACGGGGATAGCCCTCTCAAATGCGCGTTCCGTGCACTTTATCTCGTGAAAATCAATAAAGTATTAGCTGATAAATTAAACAAAACTTACCTTGAAGCTGACGATTTTTTCGGTGTTAACGCTTCCCAAAAGTCGTGTGGGTTATCCACCGTGTATATGCAATCTTTGTCATAAAATTGCACTAAATAATAAGAGAAGTGAAAAATATGGTCAGCAGTATTTTCTTCTTTTTCTTGAATATTTTCTTAAGTTTTCTATGTCCTGGCTTTTTAAAACTACAAATTGGCACAATTTGATATTTCCCAACCGAAAGGAATTGAAGATGATTCGATCATTCATATCAAAAACAGAAAATGTTCAGTTATATCTAAGAAAATACTTAGGGAAATGAGAAAGTGTTGAGCATCAGCAATTTCATATTTTCACTAAATTTTTCCCAGACATGTATAAGAGTTTGTGCAATCTTTGACATAAAAGTCCCATCAAATCTTACAAAAAAGGAAGAGAAAAATCTGATATTGTCATCTTTTTCTTAAATATTTTCTAAAACTTTCTCTGTATGTGCTTTTTATAACTTTCCATAATAATACAATTAGATGATTTTCCAATTCAAAGGAGTTGTCGAAAGCACGAAAGTCTGACACCACACTTACTCTATGTCAAACAAAAGACAGTGTAAAGTTATACATGTATAAAGATAGCAACATGCTTCCTCTTCTTTGGCAGAGAAGAAAATGTAGAAAATATTAGACATCAGTATTTTCTACTTTTTCTTTAATGCTTTCTTAATCTTTCTGTTTTGTACATGTGTAAATCAGGCCTTGTTTTGGAAAAGAGCTATAAGCATGCTTCTAAAATCTGAAGTTTTTGAAATCTGCTTCTCCATATTGTTCATAAAAATTTTGGTTAAATTTCCCACAAAAACTGTTTTCTGACAAGTTCTATAATGCCTTTCCGAATAATGACTTCCACTGGGATTCGAACCCAGTTCATCCACTTCAAAAGTGAATATGCTTTCCTGTTGCACTATGGAAGTTGGAGTGTTGGTTAGGACTATAGACTGTAAAAACTAGTTTTTCTCGAAATCTTTTTCAAAGCAATTGAAATTTAAACTATACAAATTAGAAGGATGCTTATGCCTAGCTCTATCTCTCTTTGTTTTTAGCAAATTATAATTGTAAAGAAAGATGAAATGCTAATTATCAGCATTCTTTTATCGCCTTCTTTCGTCTGATTATTTTTAAAATATTATATTTCTAAGAAGTATGTTCTAGATAGGGAATCGGTTAGTTCCTAAAGCAAAGAATTTTTGAAATAAGGTATATGTGTATCATCTTTTATTTAAAAATGGGGATGGAACAAGACGTCATTAATATGAGAGATTATAATTCCTAACTAGTTTCACTCCTCAAAACGTTAATAAAAAATATACTTCACTTGATGATTTTTAAACAATCTCCCTGTCAGACATAAAATCAGCTATCATTTTATCATTATGTTTGTGTGGAAAACTTTAAGACTAACAAGATCTGCAAGGCTGGTTTTGATGTACCTACTAGTATTTGAAAAAAAGGAAACATTGAAGAAAAGTGAGTCTGCTGATAACCAGCATTTTTCCTTTTTCCTCAATGGCAATTATGGTTCTATCATTTAGGAAGGTTTAAAAATTCTAATCTTGACATCTATGTGCAAGAAATGATTTGAAAATATTGAGAGAAAATAAGAAAATGCAAATCATCATTAGATATATTATTTTCATATTATAATATGACAAACATTTAGATGAAATATATGCATATAGCTTAGATATATATTTGACCGATTTTTTAAACTATGCCTAACACAACTAATGCAGCATTTATTGGAATCACAATTGCAGGAATAGAAAAAAAAATCATTTTGAACTGAAATTTCCAAATAACAACATTATCAGACGTGATCGCTATCGACATGGAGGTGGAGTTTGTTTATAAACTAGAACAAAAAAGATACGCAACCCCAACTTTTCGAAATAATTTCGACCAAATATGTTTTAAATGGATATTGAGTACGTTTTTGATAGTCCTGCCTCCATACGCATAAAAAACAGTGTCGTTTCTGTCAGATGTCGTAAATTCGTCACGTGATACATAGTGAATTGTAAAAAACTGATTATTACCCTGCCGTGGTTTCTAAATGACTACCATCAAAGCAAATTTTCTTCAAACACAACCTAAAACATAGACCAAGAAGATGCCAAAGCGTTCATACACTTCTCGCTACCCTACGCATAGCACGTCTACGCCAAACCCAGCGCCAACCTGCAGTACGGATGTTGTTTGTTTGCAAAGGTCAAATTGTTATCGCAAGACATTGATTGGGCAACGAAGCGACACATTTTCGACCATTTACGCTGTTGGCTCTCAATGGGACCACAACCGATCGAGCACGGAGCGGACGTGCAAGAGATATGACGTCAAGGCAGGACCGAATCATCAGGTTAACCCCACCTACGGGATAGGTTTAAGATTGCAACGGAGACCGCTATTAAATCGCATGGACTTCACAACATTCAAATACCGGAAAAAACTTAACGAAACAGAATGTGTTTTTCGACCTACATTCACTTTTTTTGTCAAATTGTGTTGACGCCCGGTGTAAACTGGGTGTTTTCTCATTAATGGAATATGCTACAAACAAGATTTTTTTAACCTTATAAGGTGAAATGTTATTGCTTAAAATGAATCACATTTTGATTCAATCTGATTTGATGTCTTTGCGTAAAAAGGAATTGAAATGGAAGTTGCGTTTATTTTTTGTTTCAGTATATATTAGAAGTGATTTATTCTTTAATACACGAGAAGATCTTCAACATGACGAGCTCGAAGCACTTTGGATTGAACTCTTACTACCAAAATCTATATCCTTACTATTATTATTCATTTACAGACCAATAAAATAAACACAATTTTATAACATCTTAGAAACTAATTGTTTAACAACATCACATTTCAATTCACACGAAACTTACATTGGAGATTTTAACACTGATATATCTTTATCAAGTAGTTGTACACTGCACAAATATTTAAAATGTTTCATGGAATTGTATAATTTCAGGCAACTTATATGTGATTTCACAAGAGTAACTGTTTCATCTAGTTCTACAATTTATAAAGGAACATTTGATTAAAAAACATTTTTTCAGGGAGAAAGAACAATCATAATACCTTTCCTAGTAATTTTGATTTTCAGATAAATTAAAATTACAGAAAGCGTTGTGTTATCATAATGATAATCTACAAAATAGCGATTTTTTTTTAAATTAAAGACACAGCAAATATAACTCCATTTTAACCTCTCGGATTATCCTTTATTTTCATTTTTTGCATTTTCAGGTTCAAGTTTGCCCTTTGAAAGATGGAATTCACATTTTGCAAGACTTGCATCACAAACACCACAGAGATTTAAGCACCAACCATGCCACAAAGATGATGTTAAAATTCTTTTTACGCCAGCCCTAAATCCTGTACTCTCATTTCCCTCAACATCAGATCTTACAACATGGGACTTTAAAACTTTTGTTAATTGTCCATCGTTCAACATTAATGACACAGGGGTAGAAAGAGTAAACTTGAAAATCAGCTGTGAAAACGAAGAGCCATTTATTACTTATGATGTGACGTCATCAATAAACGTCACTTCCTCTCTATTTGGTGATTCCTGTGTCTCGGACATCATCGACAAGTACTGTAACGACGGCAAACCCGCTCCAAACGTTCTACATTACATATGGTATGGAAACATTGAAGTAAAGTTTCATCATTTCTTGAGTTTTATGAGCGCTGTGAGATACATGAAGCCATGTTTGATTATATATCACGGCGAGCATTTACCATATGGGAAATACTGGGACTATTTTACATCAAAATACTTCAAGATAATACATTTGATTCGACCACTTGTAACACACGTGTACGGACAAAACCTTTCGTGGAAACAACATGGTGCGGATGTAATGCGAATAGAAGCTCTACAGAGTAAGTATATTTCTAAAAGTTACGTAAAATAAAACACAGTGTGTATTCGTCCGGTATCGGGCGAATAGCTAGTACGTAGCTAAATGTTATTTTTCAGTTTCCGGACGATGAGCCATTTACACTATTATTCTGGTATTAGGCGAATGGCAATCTGTAACGAATAGATCTATGCGTCCGATGAACTGTCGATATAGTATATCCGTACGTGTTTTCTAACCTTTCCCAATTCAACGATACTAAACTTATCCCAATTTGAAAATTGCTGCAGACGCAATAAAATTTATTAGAGACGGCGTTTGTTAAAGATATAGCAAAGCAAAACATTAAGGCAAAAGGCGAATTAAAGCTGTGCAGATTACGCATACATCCAAAAGTCGCCAACTAAAACATTGAGATTAACTGACAGAAAAAATATTATATGAAAATTATTTCACTCGTCTATTTCACTTGTCTATTTATCACGTTCCTATTTTGAGAACTTAACCACAATTCGGGGTTATCAATAAAAAAGTGCCTTATTCCAATCTGATCCAAGTCTTTACACGGCACATATACATATGTTCTTTGTGTTTTCAGGAATGAAATGGCCACCATTTTGTCAACTTTTGAAGCGAACAAAGAATTAAGAATCTATCTGGAATTTAAATCATCAACAACTTAATGATGAAAGAATAAAAAGAGAACTGAATAAATTCAACCTTTATAGTCTAACTTTCCAAAATTCAAGTCTAATAAAAAAATAAAAACAACAACAAGGTCATCAACGGAAAAACTCATTTTAAAAATAAACAGAATTTTCAGCGGAGAAAATATTGATTTAAAGTGTTTTAGACAAAAAATGGTCTAGTGACACTCTTTATCGAGTTCTGTGTGTCGTTCGGTTGCTTTGAGCAGGCGTAAAAACTGTCTGTTCAAGTGATTTGAATATTTCACGGAACAAATTCCGTCATATTCGTGTTTCCAAATTCCCTTCAACACCCCAACGTTCAGCAGATCTTCGCTTCCATGAATAAAAAATGTAGGATAAAGGTGAAAACAAAAAAATATAGGTTAGTTCGCTTTACATGTTTTCCTTTTATGCATGTAGATCTAATTTGACAATCATTTCCTATGTTATGCATGCATGATCCTTGTTTTGTTGGTTCATTAGTTTGGTGCATCAATGGTATACCGGGCGCAATAGATGGTGTGCTTTGTTTTAGGCTATTTAATTATTGGGGCGGTAGTTCCTAATACCCCCTTTCTTTTCCTTAAACATTTTTGATTCTCTTAACATGTTCCTTCACTGTTGATTTTTTATCTCAAGCCCTTACTCAAACCATATGAAATAGGAAAGTACATAATTTGTACCCAGTAAACCAGAGACTAAGTTTTTGTTGCTTTTTAATTACTTTTCTCATATAGTGGCGGTAGATATATGATTTCATACATATGAATTTAGTATTTTAATTTAAAAAGTCAATTTCAACATGTAAGGTCATGATTTTTTATAATGTCACTGGGTTGGAAAAAAGTAGTTCCTAAATTACGGCTCAAAGAAACTGGACAGTGTAATCGTCACTCCAGTGAAAAAATTCAAATTCATCTAACTGATAAATCCAAGGATTCCACTTCTATGAATAAAATAAAAAATGATTATCAACGTAAACATTTAAACTGGTAAAGTGCTCCTACGATATTCTGATTCCCGCCAAACAATGAAAAAAACTAAAAGTTTCCTAATCGTAGTTTATACAGATCAAAACAAAACTTTATCGATGATAATCAGTGTATTGATGTAATATTGACGAGACCATTTGCACGGGCGTCTTTACAATAACATGCTTTAATAGGTTAAAGGTTTATTTATAAACACCAGGATAGCTTGGGAGAACTGTACAAATACCAACCCACACTCCGAACGCAATACTGTTTTGTGTAGATTCATGTTTTATACACACATATAATTTTAAATTGTAGTATTCAAAAAAGCGCTTCTATACATGCATTCCCTGCTAATGACTCCAGATTCTGTCATTTCTGACAAGCTCCCGTATAGGCGAGCTGTTTTGTTCGCAGACAAGGTTCTTTTTTTAATTTCAGAATATGGAGGGTTATACATAGACTCAGACAGTATCATCCTGCAAGAACTCGACGAATTTAGAAAAAACAATTGTACCATGGGCTTCGAATATCCAGGCTTTTTCGGAAATCAATTTATTATGGCTACCAGAGGGGCAACATTCCTTGATCTTTGGCACAACGAGTATCGGAATTACAAAGAGGGAGATTGGGGTTATAATTCTATGAACATACCTTTTAAAATTGCCGTCAAACATCCGGACCTGATACATATAGAGAAAAGGAAATTATTGCGGCCAACTAATAAGGACCGGCATTACATTCTAAGCGGTAATTACAACTGGTCTATTAATAGTGCAATGCATTTGGTCATTCGGGCATATCAGCCAAAAACGGATGAGTTCATAATACGTAAACTAAACAACACTTATGGAGCAGTAGGTCGTCACGTTTTGTTCGGGAATAAAGAATTGTGTTCATAGTCATTCAAACAAAGTTTTCACCTGTTTGATATGGGTACTGACTATCATGACACTCTAGCGTACAAAGAAATGTGTGCCGAAAGCTCTACTTAGCCCTATTACGGACATTGGGGGTCCAATGGACCTAAACGGGTATTTTGGGTATATCTTAGGCGTTATTTAAAAGAAAATACAGCATTTGCATTTTATGGTATCTATACCAGTCTATCGATGGTTCTTGATCCAATATTTTCCTTGTAAACTGTTGGTGTGTAGAGAATATGTCTTGTTAACATTTCTGAGAGCGTACATCATAATAAAGAATGAGTGAAATGAAAAGAACTTGTTCGATTCATGGAATGAATGATATAACAGGGCCAAAAAATCACCGTTCTGCCGCTATATACCACGATTCGATGCGCTCCAAAACTGTTCGGGGGATTTTCTTGAACATGTAAGTAACTCTTCCCGCAACCTCCATCTAGGTCTCTAAATAAGTGTTATATCTAGGAAAAATCTATTTATTTAGATATTTATCACACAAAGTGCAGAATGCAACTGCACCTATTACCGGACGTGCTATAGATACCGACCATAGTTACGTAAAAAAACTCGGGTTTGCAGGCTTTCCCACTCAAAAAATGCCATTGAAATTGTTGAATCCATATGGTTTAACAAAAGAAGTCACTTAATTTGTTTCTTTTAACACGAAGTTGGATTTTAATTGCTAAAAAGCGAGAACAGACGGTCGCCAGTTTTGCGGGATCTCGCTTTTTATCACCCGTTCTTTTATTACAAAGTCTGCGTCACAAGTACCGCCCCCTAATATCATTCTTTGTCACGTTGTTAAACCCTTGCATAAACCAGTACCCAAAATGTAACCAAAATCCAATTTTTCCTGATCTACTGCGGAGAAATAAGTATCTGGTGCATAGAATGAAATTATAACCAAAACATGAAACATACGGCTTGAGATAGTTGTCATGCTCGAGCTGTCTGGTAAATAGCGGCGTTGCTAAGTAGGGTCGGACTTGATTGGACTTACTTCGTTTTCACCCGGACTGTGCGGCCTAATCATGTGTGTTGGGTATAAACAAGATAACTATTGACGAGTTTTCTATTGCAAAATCGTTAGATAACATTCCAAACACAGTTGTTTTGAATCTTCATTAAAACCTGGTGTCTTTTCAGTTCTAAAAGGGGGGGGGACTATGTGTCAACAAAAAGGCCCAATGAAGTACGCCCAAAAGCTGGTTCAAGGTGACAGATGTGATTTTTTTGCGTTTATCACAGGGAAATGATATTTTGACATAGAATTTATTGTGACTTGCATCGAATTATCTTCAGTGTATAATCAGTGAATATTGACGAAATGTCACTAGTTTTCGTTTTCGAACCCAAATGGGCCAGTGCCAATGGTGGATCTTGCGAAATGTACATGTTCATTAAAAAATTAGAATCTGATTGTAAATCCAAACAAACATATTTAAGAAGGTAAGTCATGTTTTGCTTGTGCTGTGTATAGTAAGAATTTTTAATGTGTCTTCTAGTTCTATGAAGATAATTGAAAAACATTCTCCCCCTCCCCCCAATCCAAAACCCTCAAATTATAAGTCTGTATGTCATTACATATTGTGATGCTGAGAAAATTATATCTATAGATTTAGCATGGAGGCTCGATTAGGATAATATAATTTTTTAGATGGCAGGGGGTCCGGGAGGCGCAGCCCCCTGATGTAAGTAGACGTTCATTTTTGAAGATGAAATTGTAAATGATAACAAAGATGGGATCATAGCGTATCATGCCCAGTGTATGTTTGAACCCACCAGAAATTGATCCCCGTATGAAGTTTTGAGAGATTGATTTTGCTAAAATACATGTAGTTTGACTGATCATGTTCAAGTACACATTTTGTTCTGTAGCAATTCTTCTGGAAATGAACATATGTTTCACTTAGTGGATTACCATCGTACTGTAAATGACACGGTAACGAAGAAGTCTGCTAGTCTACTCATGGACGGATCTTGGGGGGTGGGGGGTCGGGAACCACTCGGGGGTCTGCCACCCCCCCCCCAAAAAAATAGCGTAACGTTACATATTTATTACATTTTGACATTTTTAAGCCATAATTTGAGCTTCGATGACATTGGGGCCCCCGACATAAGACTTTTAACAATATGATAGGGTTAAACCCTTTCCAAAACAGAAAAAATAGGGTGGTGGAATTCAAAAGCTGCTGCAGAACAAAAAATGAATGTTGATAAAGATCTATGTCAGATTTGTGAATAATAACAACGAGAAAATATTTAACCAAAAAAAGAAAATACTGCTTAGCAGCATTTACTTTTTTTGCTATATTTTCTGAATGCCTTTTCTGATAGTGACATCAAAACCAGGTCTTGATTGGGAAAGAGTTAAAAGTTCATTTTCTAAATATTTCAGAAGCTCTGTGAATTACCCTGTTATGGCAGGCAGTAAGGATCAAGATCAGAATGCAATGTTTACGTAGTCTGACACTTTTCTGCAATATCATTCGAAGATTCTGACATCTAGGATTCTTAGCATATATTTATAAGCAACAAGTCTTATCTATTAATCTATGCCATTATATCCGCAGATCCAGATATTTTCCACTGAGCCTGGTTGTACCTAACATCAGAGTCTGTCAATCCAGGGATCTTGGAAGCGGGAGGCCGCAGGTTTGAATCCCAGTGGAAGATGGTCTGCCTGGTTAACGTTAGAATTATTTAGCAACCAGTTGGTGAGCCGCCTGCTGGTCAGACTAATGATTACAGTAGATCTCTGCTAGACGCCCGGCATCATGAGTGGGTAATCCGAATGGAGAGGTATTGTGCATTTATTAGCTCACCTGAGTACGAAATGCTCAAGGTGAGCTATTGTGGTCACTTTTTGTCCGTCAACTGTGCCATGGCACCGTTTTAAGAACATACATGTATTTGTAATTAATTGTTGTTTAATGTGTATAGTGTTTACATTACTTTCCTACAATAGCAAAGAATTTTGTACTAAAATAGACTGGCTTTACCATTATGTTTGGATAAACCGCCAGTGTTGTTATAAAAGCCCTTAACCCTTAACCCTTTCCCAAATGACAAAATTTTGGGGGTTGCACAATTTTAAAGTGACATTTCAGAATTTTTTGTCATATATTTTACTTTTATTTTTATCTGAAACAGCATATTTCCTTATGAAAATTCTGAAAATTTCAAGTCAAAATATTTCGCCGTTTACGAGAAATTCATATTTTTGTGTTAGAATTGAACAAATTGTTGTGGACAACAGTTCGGATTTATATGCAATTTATCGATTATGTCTCAACTTTAAATGTGTGTTTCTCGCTTATTGGCAACAACTTCAAACTAGAGGGCCAAGATGGCCCTGTATCGCTCCACTGGCTTTTGGACATTTGGACTATGAACTTCTTCAAGGAATGCAATAGAGTTCTATCCGAAGAAGATTCATGCTACACCAGAATGAAATCCAATAAGTAATTAAGGAGCAGAAATGTTTTTTAAAATTTTGTTAAAATTACACTGTTTAGTATAGCAAAAAATAAGCCTAGCCCACAGCGGCAAAGCTTTTCATCCGATTGTGAAGGAATTTGGGAGAGATTCATGCAAGGAAGATTTCTTTGAAGTTTGGTTGAAATTGGTCTTGTAGTTTTGGAGAAGAAGATTGTTTAACAATTATTCGAAAATTCAATTTAATTGAATTTATTAAAATTTAAGTTCTACACGGATTTTTTTAGGAATTTAAAGGAGATTCATGCAAGGAAGATTCGTGTGAAGTTTGGTTAAAATTGGTCCAATAGTTTTGGAAAAGAAGATTTTTCAAAAAAATTGATCTAATTTAATTAATCAAAATTTAAGTTTTACACAGAATTTATTTTTTTGAAGGAATAAGAAGAGATTCATGCAAGGAACATTTCTGTAAAGTTTGGTTGAAATTGGTCCAGTAGTTTTTGAGAAGAAGATTTTTTTAAGATTTTTCGAAAATTTAAATCAATTAAATTAATCAAAATTCAAGTTCTGCGCGGATTTTAATCTTTTGAAGGAATTTGGTAGAGATTCATGCAAGGAAGATTTCTGTGTAGTTTGGTTGAAATTGGTCCAGTAGTTTTGGAGAAGAAGAATTTTTAAAGATTTTTCAAAAATTTAATTCAATTAAATTAATTAAAATTCAAGTTCTGCACAGATTTTATTCTATTTGGAGGAATTAAGAAGAGATTCATACAAGAAAGATTTCTGTGAAGTTTGGTTGAAATTGGTTCAGTAGTTTTGGAGAAGAAAATTTTTTAAAGATTTTTCGAAAATTTAAATCAATTAAATTAATCAAAATTTAAGTTCTGCACGGATTTTAATCTTTCGAAGGAATTGGGTAGAGATTCATGCAAGGAAGATTTCTGTGAAGTTTGGTTGAAATTGGTTCCGTAGTTTTGGAGAAGAAGAATTTTTAAAGATTTTTCAAAAAATAATTCAATTAAATTAATTAAAATTCAAGTTCTGCACAGATTTTATTCTATTGGAGGAATTTGGTAGAGATTCATGCAAGGATGATTCGTGTGAAGTTTGGTTGAAATTGGTCCAGTAGTTTTGGAGAAGAAGATGTTTGAAAATTGTTTATGCACGGACGGACGGACGCACGCACGCACGCACGCACGACCGACACAGGGCCATGACATAAGCCCCGCTGGCCTTCGGCCAGTGGAGCTAAAAAACTAATAGTATTTATACTCGTTAGAATAACCAATCTTGGCATCAAGACGTACTTTAAAAAAATGAAATTGGAATGAAATGTCCCTTTAAAGTTGCTACAGATAACAAAATTTAGATTAGTAAAGATTGGAATAGTGGGGAATATAGCACACATCATATTGAGACAAAAGTTTAAATTGCTGGTTTCTTCTTTTGTCTCAAAGTTTTCCCAAGCCTTTCCTAATAGGGACATCACGTCAAAACCAGGTCTTGTTTGAGAAAGGTTTAACTACCGCTTGAATCAAGCCGTACTTACAAGTTTTTATAACACACCAATGAAAATCAAAATACTATTTGTTTTTCCGAAATTACGTCACCCTTAGGTGGATAAAATCGCTCCCTATGATAGACAGATTCCTAAAGCTTCTAACTGCGAATATATTATGTCTCTCTCTCTCTCTCTCTCTCTCTCTCTCTCTCTCTCTCTCTCTCTCTCTCTCTCTCTCTCTCTCTCTCTCTCTCTCTCTCTCTCTCTCTCTCTCTCTCTCTCTCTCTCTCTCTCTCTCTCTCTCTCTCTGCCGAAAACCCGCATTTTATTCGTTTGCCTCAATATTTTCTTGACGATATTCAAATCACCACTTCCTGCTAGCCTTACCAAATGCAACAAAATACACACACTTGTAAATATACTTCAAATAAGTTGATTCATCATGCCGGATTTCAAGATTATGCATCAAGAAGAAAATAATTTACAAATATTATTTAACTCTATATTCATTATCATATGCAAGGGAGGTATTTTTTCAACATTTTTGTCAAAAGTTTCCATATAACGTCGTTGTAAATGCAAAACCTCGTATCTCGTTTTTGGAAAATTTCAAAGGGGTGGGAAAAAAGTGTAATAACTTTTCCCAAACTGACATGTTTTACTTGAAAATTAGACACGTTGTTCACAAATGATTTGCCATCAATACTGATCAGTAAAATATCTTAAAACCTGCAAGAATTGTCTGTAACTGTTCACACAAGTTTGTACTTTGAAAATCGCGAGAATCGACATACGAGGTTTTGCATTTACACCGACGATAAGTAATACTAGAGTGGCGACACCTAAAGGATGTCACAGGAAAGAATGAGTGAAAACGAAAGTATCTTTTTCGGTTCAGTGTAGTAGGAAAACGGTAGAAATTGGTCGAGACCAAAGCAATTTCTATCCTTTTCCTGCTACCGGTATATCTCAATGGCTTTATCTATTTCAAAATAGAACTAATATAATTTCGAAATTTTTTATATCAGGATGGGACTAGATTTTCCACCTCGACCTCAGCAGAAATTCGACTTGTCTGATGTCAACATAACGAATGTCAACTGTACTTCCGATGATTTTCCAAACTTTCTACCATTTAGACAAAAAATAGATTTTATTTCATTTTTGTGGGGAAACACTTTCGATTAACAAGACCTGGTTTTGATGTACCTATTAGAACAAGAGCAACGCTGGGCGTTGCATTATACGCCCGAAGCTCAGAAATAAATGGGTGTGTGATATTTGTTGATGTCCTGTTCTTTTCAAAAAGTCTCTTGCAAGTATCCGATAAAAAAATTCACCGAGTACTAAAATATTCACGAAGTGTTGCAAGTACTCGAGTACTAAAATATTTACAAATTTAATCAGATTTAGATAATGTAATCAAACACCCTAGCTATGAGATCTACACACATGTGAAGTTTCAACATCGTAGGCCTTGTATTTTGGAAGTTATGGACCGGACACGAATTTGCTAACTGAATCAAACAAAGGGCAATTACTCAAAAATTACAAATGGTAGAGTTGTGGTTCTTGCGCTCTGCACACCCTAGCTATGAGATCCATACACCTGTGAAGTTTCAAAACTATATGCCTTATAGTTTCAAAGTTATGGACCGGACACAAATTTGCTAACTGAATCAAACAAAGGGTAATAACTCACAAATTACAAATGGCAGAGTTGTGGTTCTTGCGCTCTGCACACCCTAGCTATGAGATATATGCACCCGTGAAGTTTCAAAACCATAGGCCTTATAGTTTGAAAGTTATGAACCGGACACGAATTTGCTAACGGACAGACAGACAGACGGACAATCAGGCAGACAGACGATGCAGACGATAACATAATACGACCCTTCGGGTGTATAAAAAGGAAACACTAAAGAAAGTGATGATAACCAGCATTGTTCCTTTTTCCTCAATAGCAAAATAGTTTTGTCATCTAGGAAGGGTTAAGAATTTTTTGGTCTTGACATCTTGTGCAAAATATGTTTTGTAATTATTGAGAGCCATGGGGACCAGAATGGTCATATATCGCTCACCTGACTTTTTTTTAGCGAGCCGGGACTTTATGTCCGCGGTGAGCTAATGTCACAGCCCTAGTGTCGGCGTTGCGTCCCGTCCCGTCACGTCTTCACTTGAATAACTTTATCTCAGGCACTATTAGAGATACAGCCTTGATATTTCATACATAGATACATCTCGACACGACATTTCATTTGAGGCAATGACCTTTGACCTAGTGACCTTGACCTTGGAGTTTGACCTACTTTTGAATACCTTTAACCTGGTCTATATCTCAGGCAATATTAGAGATACAGCCTTGATATTTCACACACATAGATACAGCTCAACAAGACCTTTCATTTGGGACAATTACCCTTGACTTTATGACCTTAACCTTAGGGTTTGACCTACTTTTGAAAAATTTACTGTTTTTGTGACAAGCTCCCGTATAGGCGAGCTACGTTGTCCGCCGACAACTCTTGTTCACATTTCTGCCAAGTTTGGTACAAAATGGCCCAATGGTTTAGAAGAAGAATATCTTTGAAGAATCTTCTAACCATTTCTCTAAGTTGGATAAGCGCTGCCCTGCCACACCCACATCTTGTTTTTAAATCTGCAAACCTGTAACCAAATGTTGAAAATAATCACTCACGGAACATTCCTGCCAAGTTTGGTTCAAATTGACCCAATGCTTCATTGAAAAAATCTTATGATTTTTCCAAGTCTGATAAGCACCGCCTTACCGACCTGCCACGCCTTTATTTTTTAACGAATCAAAAGTTCATGTAGGGGTCATGCAAGAAACATTTCTGCCAAGACTGAAGTTTGGTTCAAATTGGCCCAATGGTTTTTGCCACGCCCACATTTTTTGATGAATCTAAAGATTTATGACCAAATGTTGAAAAGGGTTGCTCAAGGAACCTTCCATCCTGCAATGTTTGTTTCAATCAAATTTGCCTGATGGTTGATTTTTAAAGAACTTTTTATGATTTCTCCAAGTCTGGTAAGCCCCGCCCAGCAACACCCACTTTTTTGATGAGTCATAATTTGACAAATAAGTTTTGAAAAAGATCACTGGAGGAACATTCCTGGCAAGTTTTGTCAAAGTTGACCCGACTGCTTAGGAGAAGATTTTTAAAGGAATTGACAGACGGACATACAGACCGGCGGGTGGACGGACGACAGACAAAAAGACCAAAGTCTCTCACTTTGAGCACTTCATGCTCAGGTGTGTTTATAAAAATACAAAATTATTAAACAGTTAAATTGTGCAGTTTTTATCGTAATGAAAATCAAGAGCAATCCTCTCTTTGTTTTCATTTCTTTTAATGGTATTTGGATGATAATCCAGTCTCCCCCTCTGCTTTTAAAGGGCTTGGGACCTTCTAGTCTAAAACACATTTTACTTGATAGAAATATTAATAATTTCTACAATAAGTATCTCGTTGCACCAAACAATGAGAATTCATATTTTGTGCAGAGATGTGAATATAGACTAGGCAGCATTAAGAGACGGTCCCCTATTGACAGTCATTGAGTCCTCTAAGCGATCAGTAGGCAATAGTTCTCATTGATATGATAATTGTCTAATCCAAATTCAAAGTGTTAGTACTTGCAGACTACAAAATAATATGGCAAAAACATTTGAGAATGTGTTCATATTATTAGGCAAAAACTGCATGGAAAAGCAGTAAATTCCAATCTTGCGTATTTCTCTTTCTCAAAAGCTTCGATCAAATCAGTCATGAGAATATTTATTTTTTAATTACCAGATCCAACCACATTGATGGAAAAAGTGAAATTGTTGTTCATAAGCAGTTTCTTCTATTTCTCAACATCTTCCTGTGTTAGGAATGCCAAATAAGACAAAGAAAACATAGCATTTTCATCATAATGATCCTACAACATTGAAGGAACAAGATAAATATCTGATTATCTGCACAAACTTCTTTTACCTCAATGCTTAACATCTGTCTGTGTAAACTATATCAAAAATACCCATTTTGACCATAAGATGCTACTACAATGATAGAAAATGATTATCATTCACATTTCTTCTCTTTCCTGAAATTTTTAACAACTCCCCAAGTTACATATAAGCATGTCAAAGGAAACATAGAAAATGTTCCATTGTCACCATCTGATGCTTTATTGACGAGGGAAGGAGAGAAAAGGCTTGGGAAAAAATTGAGACAAAAGAAGAAACTGCTGATAACAAGCAATATCTCATTCTGTCTCAATATTTTCTGTGTTGTTTTATGCATAAATTTTTATCTTTCGCAATATCTCTTTTGACACCAACAACAGCTTTCAAATTGGATCACCCTAACATTTTGCCATTTGGGAAAGGGTTACTATCTTTCTGTGATAGGCATGTCAAATCAGACCAAGAAACATCAACTCATCCTACAACATTAAGGGGGAAAAGAGAAATCACTGATTATCCTCATAAATTTCTTTCCACCTAAATGTGTTTTAATCTCTCTGCATGAGGTATTTTAAAATTAAACAGACCAAGAAGTACTTCCCCTTTCATCACCTTATCCCGCAACATTAAGGAAACAAAAGAATTACTGGTTATCCAAATAAACTTATCCCCCCAGTCTTTCAACAGCTCTCTGTGTAAGGCATGTCAAATCATATCAAAAGATTATTTCATTTTCATTACTTCAACCTACAGCAATGATAGAAAGAGGAATTAAATATTGTCATTTTCTTATTTTCTCTCAATGTTATAAAATCTTCCTGTATTAGACATGGTTATCTGAATGAGCCTTTTTTCCCCATTAATGTTTTAAACAGCTTTGTGTGCTAAGCAAATAGAATAAACCCATGTATTTTCAACTGGGGAGCATAAACCGTCTATGGCGGCTTTTGTTTATCAACTGGTCCTATTACACTGACCGAAAAAGAGAAATTGATTAGTAATTGAACTTTCTTGAGTTTCTTCTTTTCCCTCATGGTTTCATCAGCTTAAGCATGGCAAATCAAATAAATTCAAGAAAACATTCCCTTTTTAATCAACTGGTTCTGGTACACTAAAGGAAAAGGAGAAATTGATTATGAGTGACATTTTCTTCTTTTTTCTCTGCGTTTCACAACTTCCTGTGTTAAGCAAATCAAATCAGACACATAAAACATTCCCTTTTTTATCAACTGGTCCTAGTATTACACTTAAAGGGACATTTCATTCCAATTTCGATTTTTTAAAGTATGTCTTGATGCCAAGATTGGTTATTCTAATGAGTATAAATACTGTTAGTTTTTTTAAGTTGTTGCCAATAAGCGAGAAACACGCATTTAAAGTTGAGACATAATCGATAAATTGCAAATAAATCCGAACTGTTGTCCACAACAATTTGTTCAATTTTAACACAAAAATATAAATTTCTCGTAAACGGCGTAATATTTTGGCTTGAAATTTTCAGAATTTTCATAAGGCTTGGCTTTTCTTCCTTCAATAACAGAGGCCGAAATTCGGTGGCTTCCTAATTGGAAAATGGCTCCTTTTTACCCAATTTGAAAGTAAGAATTTCCCAATTTTCCAACCTAAATTTCCCAAAAAATTGAAAACAAATAATGATCAATTACAAACTGGCAATTATAGTCACAAATAAGCAGTGTGTGTTCTATAATTCAGTTATTCTGGTTAAAAAGTGTTGTTTAAGGAGATTTATTTTCATTTGAACATTTATTCTCCTGTGTTTTCTTTTTCCCAATTTGACCAAAATTGCGCTAAAATTTCCCAAAATGACTGACCAGGGCCCCTACCCAATTTCTGGAAGAAAAGCCCTGTAAGGAAATATGCTATTTCAGATAAAAATAAAAGTAAAATTTATGAAAAAAATTCTGAAATGTCACTTTAAGGAAAAACAGAAACAAAATTTTCTTCTTTTCCCTCAATGTTTCATCATCCACCTGTGTTCAAGGGCAATTAAAATTAGACCGAAAAATCCTTTGTTAATCAACTGATCATATAACACTGAAGGAAAAAGAGGAAATGGTTATTGGTGTCATTTTCCTCTTTTCACCTACTGTTTCATCAACTTCATGTGATGGGAAAATCAAATAAGACCAAGAAGACATTCCTTTTTTAATAAACCAGTCCTATAACACTAAAGGAAATGAAAAAATTGAGTATTATAGTAACATTCCCCTCTTTCCCCCAAATGTTTCATCATCTTCCTATGTTGGGCAAATCAAATCAGACCTTTAAAAAAACAAATGGTCCTGTGACACTGAAAGAAAAATAGAAATAATAAGTGGTATTACTTCTTTTCCTTTAATGTTTTGTCAGCTTTTTATTTTGGACATGTATCAAATTAAAGACCAAGAAAATATTCCATTTTTATCAATTATTCCTACATCACTGAATAAAAAATATATATCAATAAAAAATGTCATTTATCTTTTTTCCATAAATATTCCTGTATTAGACATGACAAATCAGACAAGAAAATATTCCTTCCCTTCAATCATCTCATCCAAAAACTTTAAGGAAACTAGAGATATTGCTTATTATCCGCACAAATTTCTTTTCCCCAATGTTTTACAGTTTGCTTAGCAAGGTATAAAAAAATCAGAGTGTTTTTTTTATATTTTCATCTATTACATTGAGAGAAAAAGAGAAATTGCTGGTTGTCTGCATATACTCCTTTTTCCTCAATGATTTAGCAAATTTCCTTGTAAGGCATATCACAGACAAAAATATCTGTTTTCATCACCTGATCCTACAACATTGGTAGAAAAGGATAAAATGTTATTTGGCATTTTCTTCTCTTCCCGCAACATTTTAACATCTTACTAAGTTGGCTATGTCAAAGGCATGTGAAAGGAGACAAAGCAAATGTTCCATTTCCAACATCTGATGCTATAACAGTAAGATTATCAATCTTTTTTCTCCATGATCTAACATATATGTCTGTATTCAAGGCAGGGAATCATGTATGACACAACAAAAACAACAACAATTGCAGAAAATCTTCAATGAATATTTAGATATGACAGACTTGAATTTTATTTGAAGCAGATAATTGTGTAAACATGTCAGTAATTAGAAGGGTGCAATGCATCTTTCAAATTGTATCTGTTTTAAAAAAGTTATTAACTCTTTCCTCAAGCAACAAAATTTTAGTGTGGTCCTATTTGTATGCATGCAGCTACAAATGACAAAATGTGTGCTGATAAAATATGCATTGCTGCATGAGAAAGCACAGAAAACAATATTGAGAAGAAAATGCTGATAACCAGATTTTTCTCCTTTTGTTTTAAAGATTTCCCAAGCCTATCCTCTTAGAGATGTCAAATCCTGGTCTTGTTTGGGAGAGGGTTAGTAAGTAAACTAAAATAACATTTTCCTCAGCAGTGTTTAAAAGTTCCTTCATTATGATCCTTCAATATAGAGGGAACAAAAAAAATCTGATTATCTACATGTACTCCTTTTTCCTCAATGGTTTAACAGCTTCCTGTGGTATGTATGCCAAATCAAAACAAGCAAGTGCTGTCAGAGACATGTTATAAATACTTCCCTAACAAGTGTTTGTCACAAGATAATATTACTTTACTTGAAATGCAATTCAGAATGAAGCTGTTTATCATACTCAACAAATGGTTGGTAATAATTCTAGTTTAATCGAGAACTCAAAAGGTAGTCAAATCATAAAGAGAATTCATGGGACGTCGCAATAATATGGGCGACATCATAAACAATCCCTGATGGAACGCTCCAGTGGGCCCAGCCAAATGTTTACAACATTGTCTGAAAAGGTTCGGATTATGTAAGGAATGTAAATCCCTGTGAAAGGTTTATTTTAGTTCGAGAACTGTTCTAGAGCGTTCTAGATAGTTAAATGGCAGTTCTAGAACTATTCTATAACTGCCACTTAACAATCTAGAATGTTCTAGAACATTTCTAGAACTAGAAATGCGTTCTTGAACTTTTTCGCAGGGGAGTGCCACCCATCCAAGGAACAGTTCTGCAAAGTTTGGTCAAAATTGGTCAACTAGTTTGAGAGGAGACAATTTTTAAAGAAAAAGAAACACATGCATGGACAGACGCACATACGGAGGCACAACAGACACAACTTCATGACAATAGCTCGCTGGTCTTCAGCCAGTGGAGCCAAAAAATGATCAGTACAGATAGTGGCATTTTCTTCTCTTCCATCAGTGTTTACCACAGGTCATGTTGTTATGCAAGTCAAATCAGACAATTAGATACAAATGTTCATTTTCCATCATTGGGAACACTGTCTTGATCATTTAACATTGATGGAAAAAGTGAAATTAATATTTACTTAGTGACATGTTCTCAAAAATATCTTCTTTTCCCTCTGTCATTTCAGGGCTTCATGTGCCAGATGCAAGTCAAATCAGATTTATAAAGAAGTAGATCTACACTTTCATTACATTATTCTTAAATATTGATAGAAAACCAAAATTATGCAATTAATGATAATTGTTTTTTTTACCTTTTTTCTTCAATGTTTTTCCCTCTTCCAAACATTGAAATTTGAGGAGGTTCACTTCAAAAACTACTACAGACACTGAGACAACATAGTGAAATGCAAAATGATGTTTGTGTAGCTATGAAATGTTGAGATTGGAGGATAAAATGCTGGTGACCAGCATTTTTTCTACTGTAACAGTGTTTGACTAGGCCTATTCGAACATGATGGGGAGTCATGTGACACAACAATGGTAGAAAAACTTTGTTGATATGTGACCCATTTGAAAGTTGTTTGAATCAGAGAATGCAGAAAAATGTCAGGAAATTTTGAAGTCGGCTGATAAAAAAGTTTTGTTGGTGTCAATAATTTTTTTATCAGCTGATTTTTTAAAGATTTACCATGTGCAGCTATTTTCTGTTTTTGCATAATTTAACTCTGCTTCTGACCGAATTCATATTGGATATTAACACAGTTACTGGAGATTTTCTGAATTGGTTATTATGTCATGTGATTCCCCACTGTGTTCTAAAATGGACATGTCAAAACCAGGGCTTGTTTGAGACAGAGTAAAATGCTTCTTATGTTACAATTAATGTAAAGTCTAGTTAACAACTTATAAATTCCATATTTTTCAACACAAGGCCCCGGTTTCTCGAAAAAACTTAAGTATGTTCTCATGCTCAAATCTGAGCACCGTGCTCAAATCGCACGAAATCCACGTGAACTTCAATCGAATACCCTTCAACGCTGGAGAGTATTCCTTTGAAGTTGTAGTAAATTTGAGCTTGGACTCATCTATAGCTACTGGATATTTTCTGAATTGGTTATTACTGTAAACCAGGATAAGTTCGCGTCAAGAAATATTCGCATTTTCATGCACTAGTACTTGTTCACGACCTTTTAAGTTTGCGGATCAATGCGGTCAGCGAGTCGCGCGAAACAATACATGCTATGGAGGAATTGAAAAATTGATATGTTGAATAATATGGGGAATCAGATAATCGGATAATTACATAATAATTTGTGAGTGATTGACGAGAATCTTGTAACTGCAGTATTATTCAATCTGTATTTACGATATTTTAGTCGCCATTGACAGTTTGATCGAAGTAAGTTTCAATAGACCCATTGTTTTATTTCACACTTTATAGTATATCCTAGATTACAGTTTGTAACACAACACATAGAATTTGAGCGTTGCATTAACTTCACACCTATTTACCTATAGCGTTGACAAGGTGGGTAACCCACGTGACTTTTGGGAAGCGTTCACACCAAAGAAATCGTCCGCTTCAAGGTATGTTTTGTTTCATTTCTCAGCTTATACGCTACGGATTTTGACAAGATAAAGTGCACGCCTTCGAGAGGGCTATTCCCGGCTTTAACTCACTCTGCTCCAAATCCCATGGTTTCTTCAAACATTCAAGCGAAAGTTTTTTACGGTGCATGTGAACGCTTCCCTGACTTTCGTTTTGAACTTAAAAATATTTTAGCTCGAATGTTTGAAGAAACCATGGGATTTGAAGCAGAGTGTTACAAATTCAAAGGATATGCAAATGACACTTTCAGCCAATTTTGATATTTTTGGTCTTTATGGGTAGAAAATGTCTTCATTTTACACAATGTTTTCAACTGCCTTTATATTGTGGGGCATCAAAAGCATCCTTTGAGGGAAAGGGTTAAATCGTAAAATCAATGAAAACTGGAAAACAAATGAAATATCAAACAACAATGAGCATATAGCTCTCAACCTTACTCTTGCCGAGACACGAACCTGAAACTCCGAGTTTTCCAGGCATTTTAATGTTAAAACTTCAAGAGTTCTCTCGAGTTTTGAATTGTTAGTTGTTACTGGATCTATGTATCATAACAGTATGATATCCAATTATCAGTTTTAATCTTCATTTGTGTTGGTTGAAAGAATAATACATGCATATCAAAATTGCAAAACTGTTTTAACTATACCTCACAATAAATGACCTGGCATAGCAGCCAATACATGTATTAATCGATAGAGAAGCTCTGCCAGGTCATTTATCGTGAGGTATACAGGGTTAGACACTAACTTTCCCAACCAAGGAGTCCGCTGGACTCCCATCAAGAGATCTTGGGGAGTCCAGTGGAAAATAAGGGAGTCCGAAAAAGAAGCAAATATTTTATGTTGCATGCATGTTAACTAGTCAATGTCAGTGTCATGTCTGCATAGAATACTAAACATAAATTCAGGATACTAGATCCTGTTATCTAGAGCTAACAGCTTACTTATCATTTTGCTTATAATCAGGGTGGATAATCACGTGACCTGGAAGGATACACTGTATTAGAAAATGGCGGCTTGAACTCCCGCCTGGGATCAGTTTTCAGGTAATTATTCATGTTTTACCAAGTTTCTGGTGAAGAGACATATCCTATCATATGCGCATTTTCATTATTCGAGCTCCGCCACCAACACCTACACACAAAAACATGCATTTTTGTCAAACATCGTGGCAGTTTGCGTCCACTCGCAACCGGCCACATGTTTTTGGGTGGATACAACGGATGAGTTCAAGCCTATTTTGGACTAAATTACCTTTAAATGCCATATACTTCAACAAATTGCGTATGAAATCGTAGGCTTTTGTCAAACACACTCAGTGGCTAAGTAAGAACTACAGGGAATGCTGCGCTTTTCTTAAATTCAAGGTTTTGGCTGATGGATACCTCGCATCATTCATCTTGTTTGGGATATATCGTACTCTGGCATAATATACGTTTCATATGGAATGCACAATTGAGCTCTAGATAGTAAATACAGCGAAAACAACTTTGTATCGTATAATACATGTCAATAAATTATCTCACTGTAATGACGTCAATCGAGCACACAAATATAATTCATATTTCTGTCAATCCAGCACAGTCTTATGTTGAAATTACTTTCAAATAAAGTTCAATTTAATTTTATAGCCGAGTACCCACCCATTTTATTCTACTGAAACTTGAATTTTCCGTTGGAAGAAAAAATTAAAAACAATTCTTGTTGATACTTTTTAACCGAATTTGTGAAATGGAATATGTTTTTTGTGGGATTTACAATTGAACAGATATGTTGGTATTCTTCTGCAGCCATTAGTGAAAAGAATCTACGCTTATGTTAAAATACAAAATTGATCTGAATTTCTTTATCAGATATTAATATTTGGCTGCATTTTTATTTGTGTAGTGTCCGTAACACTTTACAGTGCAATAAAAAGTCCTGAGCTTATGTTAACATGAAACAGATTATTTCATTTAGGCTACCATATTGAAAGCTGTAATATTCTAGACTATTGAAGCTTTGTTGTAAATGGATCCTAAGAAAAATCACCATTGTAACAATTTGTTATATTCAATATATATATATTGTAATATTCAAGCTAGGGTCTATAGATGTCCAACTTTCTGAGACACAACTCTAAAAATATGGGTACAATAGGCTACCAAAATTTACCTTAGGAATAGTTTTATCAAATCAAAATAAAGTTGTTTGGAAATAATCAAATATAATTAATCACATGTACCTTGAATTCTAAAATTATTTTGGTGCGACAATATAACGCCCAAAAATGGCCATTTTTGGGATGTGAATAGTGCCATGATTAAAAAAAAACGAAGGTACGTATGTCCCCGAAATTTGGTAGTCAATGAAAATAACTATAATTACAAATCCTGAATCAAAAAAGTTGATTGCAAATGCTATATATATATTTTTTTTTTTGCTAAAGTGCATATAACATCATAAATTTTGAAGGTGAAAATTTCAGTTGTGTACCAACAGCACAGCTTTTTTAAACGGTTAATATTATTCATTCTAATCCAAGCCTTTGTATTTCAGTATTTCTCCCACATGACCGGAACCCCGACTGGCAGAGACAACTAATCTAATCGGATCAAAGATGTCAAGGCCTAGATAGATCCTACAACAACAGTAAACAACGGAAAATTACAAGTTTTGCACTATTTTTCAAACCATCTCTCGGCTCTGATGATCTGGCTCCACAAATGTGCTAGAATTCCAGGGTCAATATCTTTTCTAGCTGAGTCGGGATATTTTAGTTAGTGGGTAACTGCGGATACCATCAATTCAATGAAACTGGGTTCAAACCCTGGCTCGGCCAATATCCTTGCTAACATTTGACAAAATTTATATCTTCATCACCAAATGGGATGAACAGCTGGTTGTTCAGATTAGATTTTCATTGTCGTGATAATTGTTGGTACAGGTTCGAGAAATACTAGGAACACATGGTTAGATGAACAAGTCACACTATATGACTGGGAAAATGGTGAACGCAGCTGCTGTGCTAAAGTTCATTGAATCACTGACTATTTTTGGTCCAATAGAACTATAAATATAATATTTGCCGAACAGTGTTTGATTCAAATTTTATGCCGTGTTTGTAATAAAGAAAGAATTGCATTGAACACACTGTTAGGTGCTGCAAATTTTGAAATGAAATGACCATTTCCCAAACAAGACCCATTTTTAATGTCCCTACTAGGTAGGGTTGGGAAAACATTGCGAAAAAAGAAGAAAATTCTGATAGCCAACATTTTCTCTCTTTTCCTTGATACTGTTTGGCAAGACCATTGAACCTTTTTTTCTTTTGGCATGAAAGGCTGCCAGATGGCTAGGATTGATTGTTTTAGTATAATTGTATTGAGTGTAAAAATTAAACCAGGGAACACATTGTAAGATGACAAGATAATGCAGCCCTAACTTGATGAAAGCAGACTTTATCTACAAAAAAACTTGATTTGTTGTATCTATATTTCCAGGGAATGACTGAATTGGACCTTTAACAGAACAGCTGAATACAAAATCATGATGTTTTACTGGTGTTTGCATCTGTTGAACATAGGTTGAAGGAACTTATTTTCAAAAGTGAGGCAAATAGAGGGAAAAATGACAATGATGATTAACTGCTGCTGAGGAAGGCTGGTCAGGATACAAAGACGTTGACTGAGCACTATAGATCGAGCATCAGTGATTGGCAAACTTAACCCTTTCTAAAACAAGATCTTGTTTTGATGTCTCTAATAGAAGAGGCTTGGGAAAACTGTGAGGTAATAGAAAAAAATGCTGATAATCTTCATTTTCTCCTGTTGCCTCATTATTTTCTGTTGTTTTGTTCACAGATCCTGTCTTAATTTACACACATTTTGTCATCTGCAGCCCCTTTCTAATTGGGAAACCCAGAAATTTTGCTGTTTGGGAAAGGGTTTATGGAATAAGTGTTTTGAATTGGAAGATGGCTATGTTTGAAAAAAAAGTACATGTAGTTTTAATCCGACTATCTGGCTCTTTCTATATAACGAAAATTTATTTATACCCCTTTATGCATGGCGGCTTGTGCAATTATTAAATCAGATTTGCATCTATTACTTGGTGGAAAAAGATGAAACTGTTAATACAAGATTCCTTTTCCCAATTGGTGCTTTCAAGTGCCTTTTTCTTGAATACCCAACACTCCCTACTTCAAGATAATGACTTTAAAAACATTGTGGGAAACGAAGAAATTGCCATTGACAAGCAAATAAAGCATTTACCACAATGTTTTCTACCCAGAACGAACAAAATTATGTCAAATTTCATTCATTCATTAATATTGTTGCCTGCAATATCTTTTGATTTGGATCAGTTCAACTTTAGCCGTTTGATAATGGCTTAACTCTTTCCCACACAAAACCTTGTTTTGACTCCCAAATAGAAAAGGCTTGGGAAAACATTGAGACAAAAGAAGAAAATGCTGATAATTTATTCAGCATATTCAGCATTTTCTCCTCTTTCCTCAATATTTTCCAGTCTACATTGCATACAAATTGTATATTTATCTACATCCATTTTGTGGACTGCAGCAGCATTTGAAATAAGACCACCCCAAAAGTTTGCTGTTTGGTAAAGTCAACAAAGAAATGATCATGTGAGTGACTGGAGCTGCTATTTTCATATTCAAGTCGCCATGCTGTCGTTCCGACTGTGTGTCCATACTTCCATCCGTACGTCAGTCATTCACCCCTTTCACCATTTTATTTTCTAACATATCAAGTGAAGATTTCATGTTATACTTCAGGTTTGCATTATTGTCAAGAACCATTTTCAACTTAAATCAGTCTTGCTGATAAGGATTAATCCATAACCACATCATGATACTTAGAAATTGATGACCTATAAGGATTATTATCATAAAGGATTATGAATATAAGTTATAATTACATTGTGGAGAATGAAGAAATTACCTGTTACAAGCAAGCAATATTTTCATCTTCCACAATTATAAATGTATTTTCAATAAAGAAACTTTAGAAAGATCAAAACATAAAATATTACTCAGTTGAAAGTGTCTTCTGCAACATCTTTGAATTTGGACCAAACTAAAATTTTGTTGTTTTGCAAAGGGTAAAATAACATCACATTGTACAAATTTGATAATACTTTATTCTATATAAGAATACCAAGTTGTATCAGATTCACAATGATTGAACAATTTAAATAAAAGTTGTAGGTCTGGTCATGACAAGACTTGGAACCATTATCCATGAAAACAACTTGAAGCTTGATTGTGGTCTTCATCATCATGTATGACGGGGGCGTAGCCAGGAATTTTGTTATGTTGACAGAAGCCCACGGTGTAGATCTATAGTCTAGTCCATTTGACGCATTTTGAAGTCCCCAAACAGAAAAGCTCTGGAAAGTATTGTGGAAAATGCAGAAATTTCCTCATTCCCCAAATGGTTTCTACCCAGGGAGACCACAAACTATAAAATTACGTTCACTTAAAATTGTCATCTGTATTAACATCATTGATTTTGGAAGATTGTTGTAATGTGTTACATTGTATTACGGGTTGTAGGGGTTCTAGTGATCTGTTTTCACAAATTGTCTTCGAATGGACATACTTTCAAAAATAATTATGTTGAAGCCTAGGCTTCCCTACCTCCGCCTAGATACACAGAAGTATGAAACATCACTAAATCAACACCATCCATGTTTACAGAGTTCAAACATGCATAAAAATTTTCAGAATGACAGATGTGGCAGAAATATTTTGATTCTTCTTTTCTGCCATTTATCGTGTTGATGAAGTCTTCAGTCCTGCATTTATATTGATATATTTCTGGCATGTGGCACTCCATGAATTCAGACACGTCCGCTCTTTCTAAGAACTCACCAGGACCAAGAATACTGATCTATCTGATATGTTAAAGTGTCTTGTTAGAGAAGATAAACACCACCTGAAAAATACAGAGAAGATTTATTCAAACAAACAGCATTATAAGGATGATATTAATGAATATAACCATTTCCCAAACAATTTATAATACAGATAAAATGTTGACGCAACCAAACCTTAAACCTCCGGTAAATATCAAAGAAAAGGGAGAAAAAAATTTACAACATCTTCCTTTTCCTCAATATTTACAAATATTGTGCATTTCGCTGTATTTACTATCTAGAGCTCAATTGTGCATTCCATATGAAACGTATATTATGCCAGAGTACGATGTATCCCAAACAAGATAAGTGATGTGAGGTATCCATCAGTCAAAACCTTGATTTTTAGAAAGCCACAGCACTTCCTGTAGTTCTTACTTAGCCACTGAGTGTGTTTGACAAAAGCCTACGATTTCATACGGATTTTGTTGAAGTATATGGCATTTAAAGGTAATTTAGTCCAAAATAGGCTTGAACTCATCCGTTGTATCCACCCAAAAACATGTGACCGGTTGCGAGTGGACGCAAATTGCCACGATGTTTGACAAAAATGCATGATTTTGTGTGTAGGTGTTGGTGGCGGAGCTCGAATAATGAAATTGCGCATATGATAGGATATGTCTCTTCACCAGAAACTTGGAAAAACATGAATAATTACCTGAAAACTGATCCCAGGCGGGAGTTCAAGCCGCCATTTTCTAATACAGTTTATACTTCCCGGTCATATGATTATCCACCCTGATAATTCTTCGGCAGAATTTTTAAGGAGTCAGCCGGACTCCTTAAGTTGAAAATCAGGGAGTCCCACAAATTTTTAGGGAGTCTCGGACTCCCCTTAGTGTCGAACCCTGGGTATACACCTTGTAATTAATTATATTCATTATTGTTTTATGTGTTTACATAAATTTCCTACAATGGCAAAGAATTTTGTGCTAAAAATAGACTGGGTGTAATATTGTTTTGATAAACCGTCTTACCTTCGTCTCGATATTGTTACAAAATCTCCTAACTACGGCTTGAATCAAGCCGCAGTTACAAGATTTTATAACAGCACCAATGATATACTAATTGACCAAACGCCAGTCGATAGATCGCTCCGCCCCCAATATCACGTGACGTATCGATTCGGAATCTAGGACAACGAACACATGGCGGATATAAACAAGCTGAAGGATTTACCGGCCGGTATCGGTACATGTCAGCTATTTGCGCTAATATCGACGATGCTTCGACAACGATGATAGGGAAGAAAGTTTTCAAAAGAAAACTACGTTGATGGGGTTAACTTTCGAAGAAAAAATAACAACAACATCGCTATAAAGGCGAGTGTTTATCGAAGCAAGATACGGAATGCAGATCAACACAAAGCATGTATACGTGTTGGTTGACACACAAAAGAAAGCTGTTAAAGAAGCTTTCTTTGGCTGCAGGGGTTGTTATTTTTTTATTTCAAATAAATGAAGATTTTCCTTGAGCTTCGCCCCAACATTAAGGACGTTTAGCATGCATATTTACAGTATTTGTTTTACAAGTGTACCTTGGTTCGGCAGTAAAGAAATTCGGACATCAAGATCTTCTTCCATTATGTAGACTAGTCTAGACTCTACACGTATAATTTGTGTAAGGAATCAGTGAAGCGTAAACGTCTTATCATATTATGAATTAAGGAATGCCAAACACATAGGCGTAGGAAGAGGGGGGCAGGGGGGCTCCCCCCCTCCCCAATAATTTGAAAAAGGGGTCTGGCCTCCTATGCCCCCCATAAAACAACCATTTTTCCATTTATTAGAACGTTTGGCCCCCCAATATTACAAACCTTCCTACGCCACTGAAACAATGACGCCTTTTGACACTTAACAACATTTGTGAAAACATTTTGACAAAAGAAGAAAACCCTTTCCTCAGAAGCAAAACTTTTGGATGTGCCAGTATGAAAAGTTCCTCATTATCAACAGTTTCTTCATTAGCATATTTTCCCAATCCTGTTGTAACCGGGTATTGTTGGCTATGTTTGGGAAAGGATTAAAAAGTATGGCCCTCATTCATCTTCACAGCAATTTTCAGCTATATCATTTGGCCGGGTTGGGGGTAAGGGGGTAGGGAAACTGGTAAAAATTTTTATTGTCCAAAATAGAAAAAATCTAAGAAAACAATGAGGCAAAGAAAATGCTGGTAACAAGCAATTTTCCCTTTGTCTCAATGCATTTTACTTTTATTAAAATTTTTCTGAACAGGTAGAGGCGGTATTTTATGGCTGACTTTGGTGATAAAAGTTTTGTTGGAAATGAAACAGACTTTTTAATCAATACAACTAATTCAATATACATTACAAGTAATATTTTTTTTTATATTTAATACATGTAGGTATTTACAGTAACAAACAGACAACATAGACACTATGAGGATTTTCTTCTGTTCAAACTGTTCTTTATCTGTTCTCCTGGCATCTTCATATCTCAGTATTTGTTGAGTGATCTCCTTTCGCATGCTATTTTAGACATCAGGGCCAGAAATTCTATCAGTGACACAGCTGAAAGTATAAAAAGTATTTTATACAAATTCATGTCATTCATTCTTGTAGGCATTCCATTTTAGAAGGCTTTATAAAACATTGGGACAAAAGAAAATTATGCTGATAATTAGCATTTAAATGTTGGGATACCATAATATTGTTTGCTTAATTGTTTTAATTAACCCTTTCTGAAACAAGACATGGTTTTGAGATCCCTAATAAAAATGTTTTTTGGAAAATAATGAGAGAAAAGAAGAAATTCCTTATAACCCAGATTTTCTACTTTTGCCATGACATTTTCAGTGTTTTAATACATTTTGTTCTCTGCATCAGCTTTTAAATTGGAACAGTCCAACATCTTTACATCCCTATAATGTTTGAGTTATGTTAAGGTAGTCCATCCCGAATGAGATTCATGCAAGGTCATGATTTTTTTTGTGACATCGTTAAGATTTTTTAAGTATCTCTATCTATTTGGGCGCCGTTAAGATCCAGCAGTGTATATTGTTCCACCACCGAATGTTTATGACTCAACCCGAACAATTCTGATGTTGCATGTGATAGGGTTTTGTCCTAGTGTTTACCTTGCGATTTCTTCTAGGCCAAGCCTTTTTTGGTTGTCGGTTTTGAAAGGGCTTGTTTTTTCGCAGGTAGCCTTTTAGCAAAATTCTATGGTCAAATCTTCTGGAATTGGATCTGGGTAATAATTGTCTATTGGAGTGGACTGCCCCCTGTGAAATGCTGAAGATAGAAAGAAGGAAAACCTATAGTAAAAATCCTTACAATGCTTTCCCAAACAGCAACATGTATTTTGGTTCTGTCTTGAAAGCTCTAGCCGGAAAACAAAAAATGATGTTGATGAAATTAAGGTGTGGCAGAGCACAGATTAATGATGAATGATAAAACACTAGTTATAATAAACATTTTCTTGTCTTGTCACAATATTTTTCCCTGCTTTTTCAACTATTATATCAAAATATAGTCTTGTTTGGGAAAGGTTTAACTCTGGTGAAAAATATTTGGCTGAGAATGGGTGTCCAGTTTATCTGAAGAATTGAATTTTACGTCCTTTTTTTAACAATATTTCGACAATATGCTATATACTCAACGATATGTTGTATCAACACTATTCGGTAATTTTTCATTTGAAGAATTGTCATGCAACTTCTGAAAACACCAGAAAAAAAGAATTTGCTGAATAACAGCAATTCCTCTCATTTCCTTAATATTATCATGCATGGCAAATGATAGATTTAACACTTTTGACATGTTTACCAAAACTGTTTAAGCCTAATTTGTATCAGTCCAAAACTAGCTGCGATATCGTAGCCACAAACTTGATGATGGGTATTGGTTTGTGGCTACGAGTCCACCCTATTCCTTCTGTGGAGCAAGACAAAAAAGTGGAAAACACTTTTTTTGCATAAATTTTTAAATACTAACATATCTAATCAGATTGGAATACCATAAAAAGATATTCCATGCCACCAATTCGGTTAAAAAGTATGAAATAGAATTGTTATCATTTTTTTCTTCCAACGGAAAATTCAAGTCTCGGTAGAACAAAATGGGTGGGTACTCCGCTTCAAAATCAAATTAAACTGTACTTGATTGTGATTTCAACATAATAATACGCTGGATTGGCAGAAAAATGGTTAACCTATTGTCAGGTAACATTCTTACTACATTCCATAGCTTTATTTGGAAGTTTGACTATACTAAACTTGCTGGAATGAATCATTCCAGCAACTGCTCCATTGCAGCGAATAGGGAGGAATTGTAACCGAAACCAAGACCAAAATTTCAAAAAGGTTTCGGTTACATTATTGCAACTAGTCCAAAACTGCTCCTGTTTGGGAAATGGTTAACCAATTCTAGTTTCACAGCAAAAGGGTCAGAAATAAATTGGTAGTTATCACAAATCGAGACAAATCTACTGGGTGGGACTGACGGGAGTCGAACTTGAATTGACACGGGGAGGGGGGGGGGTGTAAATTAGTCGACGATAAATCTGCTCACCTTCGTGCAAACAAACAGCAATGTGATTCTCCTGTACAGTTTTAACATTGAGCCTGTCATGAGTGCGTCAGTATGTTTAAATCCATCCGATTCTAATGCATTTTTCGAGATTTTCCCCCGAAATCTCGGAATGACACACCTTGAGTACGATCCGTTTAACGACTGTCTGGTTACAAATGCACCATCGGAATCGCTTCACAATTTTCCCTCGTCGAATTTACAACATAATAAACAATATGTCCACACAAATAACAGTATATTACTTTCTTTGCTTTAAAAATGCATGATATCGATATCGCTGGTAAAACGTCAACTGTCCTAAACGCGTGGTTTGTTTATTTTACGCTGAGGTCATGACCTATTTCCTGGTCATTCATTGGCTAATCGATTTTTTAGACTGGGAGTCGGCGTTTGGTCAATTGTTTGTCCGAAATTACATCACGTTTAACTGGATAAAATCTTGCCCTATTACAAGTAGATTCCTTAAGCTTCTGACTGAAAAAAAAAAATATAAATTATAGTAGTTCTCAGTCTCTCTCTGCATCTCTCTCGTTCTCTCTTTTTCTCTCTCTTATTCCTAGTATCATGCTATATGTGTTTTTGTAGACCTGCAAGGGCAGATCCAGGATTTTTTCCAGGGGGGTGGGGGGTGGGGTCCAAGCCCAAAAATTTTCCAGGGGGGGTCCAGGGGGGGTCCAAGCCCAAAAATTTTCCAGGGGGGGGAGGGTCCAAGCCCAAATTATGGCTTAAAATGTAGTAAATATGTAACGTTACACTAAATTTATATAATGAAAATTTAATTTTCGACCAATGCCAGGAGGGGTCCGGACCCCCCCTAACCCCCCTCTAGATCCGCACATAGTCTGTCTCTTATTCAGTCATGCTCTCATTCTTCATCCGTTTGTCCCTGAATATCTAGTTCCATTTCCCTCTGTCTTTCATTCTCTCAGACTCCTTTTAGGGTATAGTTTTACCCCTTCCCAATCAAGACCTGGTTTTGACGTCCCGACTAAAAAAGGCATGAGAAGAAAACAGAAATCAACATTTTATTTGCTTGTGTCAATATATTCTTGACAATATTATTCACAAATCCTATCTTTATCAACATTATTTTTTGGTCTGAGTGAGCAGCTTTTTGAACATCCTAAAATTGTGTCGTTTCTTTTTAGGAAAGGATTTTATGCCTGCGCTTAGGTTTAAGTCGGGGGCCGCGCCCCCGAACCCCTGCATTTTACAAGGCGTTTATATCTTGTCATAAACTGACATTGCCACATGTGCATTGGCATGTACATGAGGCAATGAATTCTTGGCCAGAGCTCTAGATAATTTTCAGGGTAAAAGATCTAACGACAAAATTTTAGAGTGACCAGTCCAAATTCGAAGCTGCCGCAGACGACAAAATGGTTGTGGATAAAAACAGGATTTGTGTATATTTCAGCACAGAAAATGCTGAGACAAAAAAGGGAGAATCTGCTGGTTATCAGCAGTTTCTTCTTTTGTCTCATGTTTTCCCAAGCCGTATCTAGGAGGTATGTCAAAACCAGGTCTTTTTGGGGAAAGGGCTAGTCTTATGTCGGTAACTTGTCATTAATACTGATCTGTAAAAATAAATTTTCATTTCAAAGCCTTCTTTTAGTCTTACATCAGGGGCTGCTGCCCCTGAACACCCGCTTTTTTAGAAGTCTTTACAAATTTCCATGACAGTGCCAGATCCAGAGGGGTTTGGACTTGGGGGTCAAACTAATCCCCGTGTGGAGCCTGATTATTTCATTTTCATTAACCCATTTATGCCTGAATTTTTATTTTAGGAAAAGAATCAGAGAAAACAATGAAAACCGTGTGAAAGCAACAAGTTAGGCTTTAATTTTGTGAAATTTCAATGGAAAAGTATGATTTTGTACAAAAACATTTTTGTCCACTTAAGTGGACGCTAGGTACGAATGGGTGCATGTAAGTTATCTTATATTTTCCCCGTAAATCTATAGTTTCCGCCATGAAATTTGCAAATATACAAGCACAATTTATTAATTATACTCCCACCTACAAAGTAGAGGGGTTATATTGGTTTCACCATGTCTGTCTGTCTGTCCGTCCGTCCGTCCATCCACCCATCTATAGACATTTTGTGTTTCCCTGCTCTATCTCGAGAACCGTTTGACCTAGGGTCACGAAACTTTACTCAATTGTTGCCCATGACCAAAGGAGGTGTATAATGGTTTGGGGTCACGAAGGTCAAAGGTCAAGGTCACATTTGGACTTGTGTAAAAATCCGTTTCCGTGCTCTAAGTCAAGAACCTATTGACCTTGGACCATGAAACTTGACACAGTTGTTGCCCATGGCCCAAGGAGGTGCCTATAGTTTTGGGGTCACGAAGGTCAAAGGTCAAGGTCACAATTTGACTTTGTTTGAAATTCATTTCCGTGATCTAAGTCAGAAACCGGTTGACATAAGATCATGAAAATTAATTCAGTTGTTGTCCTTGGCCCAATGAGGTGCCCTATTGTTTTTGGGTCACAAAGGACAAGGTCACAATTGGGCTAATATATCTTCCTTCATCTTCAAGCATAGATATTAGCATGTTTACTGTATATTTTCTGCATTACATTAAAATATGTTGTTACTATACAAAGAATTTACAGGCACCCTCTCAGTCCTAGCGTCCACTTTAGTGGACAAAATTATATTCTTCTATAAAACTATGAAAACATATTATTTTTCTCTGAAAATTGTATCTGTAGCTACCTAGAGATGAGGAACATTATAGAATAATAATGAAACAAGAAATATAAAAAAATAAAGGAAATAAACATACCCTACTCCCCTACCCATTTCAAGTCTCTTTTTTTCTCAGTAAAATCACGCCCTTCTCTTATAATATTCACTTTTACCGATACTTTTTAAAGCTAATGAGCAAAAGGATCAGTATTTCCCTGCTTATCAATGAATTATCAATACAAATAAATGATGATAACCAAAGATAAAAATATATGTAAACATCTGCTTTAAGATAAAGTCCAGTGTCGTCTAAAGTGGACGCTAGGCACAAATGAGTTAAGACATTCAGTCAAAATTGTGTACAATTTGTAAAACGAACTAAACTTTTTGTACAAACGAACCCCCACCCCCATAGAAATCCTGGATCAACCGCTGCATACTAGTATTGTTACAAAGGATGTTCAATGCTTAAAGAGTCAAAGGATTCTATATATCCAAACTATTTAAATTGAAATTTACATAAAATGGATCTCATTGAAGAAAGTTTAACCCAGGGCTGGAAAAAAGCTTGATCTGCCCTTGCGTTAGCTGATGACAGATATCTGAATAAAACACGGACCAAACAAAAACAAAATGGGGGAAGGTTTGTGTTCTCTCTTCCGAATGTTTTCGATGCTGAAAGTGTAACTTTTTTTTGGGGGGGGGACTCTCTATTATCTCCATCATAGAATACAAATTAAAACATCTAACTATGCAACATTAGAACATGACTTACCTTCTTTAATCCTATGTCCATTCAGACAATCTATCCGACATTCTTAGGTGATAATCTATCCCTATAGATTCTAAAAGTAACTTGTCAGATGCAGCAAAATCCATTGAACTTGGAGACAAAAACTGGGCCCACAAAAACTAATGACTTTTCACAAATAATCATAACACTGACACTGGCACTGACGATTAATCGATGCAACTCACATTAGATAAGTTCTACCAAAATGTCAAACATAATCCACATTAATCCCAGCGTAAAAATATCATTTTCCAACCAAAAACAATCCAAAAACACTTCGGGCTGTCATTTTAGGGGAGGACTTGATTGTGCTACTAAATCGACTCGGGGTAATTAGGCTACAACGGAAAAGACACAAAAAAATCTAAAGAAGCTAAACAAACATATTTTACATGTTTTGGTCATTTTGCGATAGGGCACTCTGCGATAGTTATCTTATTTTACGTCCAAACGCACTTGATCTGACTGCACATTTTCGGAATGAAAACAGAGTATGACCAATCAAGTTCAACCTAACAGCTTTTTGTCAGACAAAATTGAGCCGTTTCATGATTTTGTTTTGTTGTTCTTTTCTGGGCAAGTTTAAAAAAAATGTGACCAATCACTTTTTACATGCCACGGCTCTTACAGAGAAACATATTAAACCCAATCAAAGCTTAAAAGATGTGATATTGTCTCTATATACTGGGTGCCAAGTTTAAAGAAAATCGCTTCACAAATAAAAAAGATATGTCAGTAAAACATGTCAAAAATGTCAGGAGTGAAACGTTTTTGTGTGACACTTAACACTTGTACCAAATTTCTAAGCTATGGTAAATAAAAGACATTGACAGGATACTACGATAAGCATTTGTAATTCATAAAACAACATGTGCATCATCATCTTAAAATTACCTTTTCATCTTATCTTCACTGGTTTAGGATGTGGAGCCTGTTTTATACAATACCCCTCAGAATTTTATGTCAGGAGTGAAACACTTTTTTATTTCAAAATGTGTTCTCATTTTCGTCTTTTCAGCCAGAAATCTACCACTCAAATTTTTTTAGAAAGCCACCAACCTTGTGGACATTCTGCTCTCTACTATTTAGTGACTCGTGTGTTACAATTTCTCATATTGTGCAATATATATGCTGTCAGGAGTGAAACGCTTTTTTGGTGTCATTTTGCAAGATTGTGCACACAATTTTAGCTAAAAGGTAGTGAACATGAATTTAAAATATACTTTGGGCACTGCTTAACCATTTAGAATAGTTTTTAGCCACCCTAAATAAGAAATCTGGATGATATTCTGTAAAATAAGCTGTTATTCTGAACATTTAAATGTCACACTTTGGTCACATTTTTTTTAAACCTGCCCTTCTACATCTGAGATACATTTTCTCCACAGTCAATCATAAAAAAGGCAAAAATAGGATTTGTGATAGTATTTAGGGTCCTGATTTAAGTAACGGTTCAACAACATGACAATTCATGATATCAGGGGGCTGTACAGTTTGTGACGCAAACGGATGGCATTAAGCATCACCACGCCAACAAAGCGATCGTTCTAAATCGCTTTTTTGCAATTAATTTCCATCCATGCTGTCTGAAAAGAAATGCAATTATTTATTTTGACAAAATATATGCATAAATATTTTTCAAGACCATCCTTTAAGTGACAAGGGGTCAGTAACAAGGCCTGCAAACCCGCTTGTTTACGTATCCAGGATCCGGTTGCTATTACAAGTCCGGTAATAGGTGCAGTTGCGTTCTGCACTTTGCGACTTAAATATTTTTCGAAAATGAATTTTCGCAGAAATAATGAGAATGTGGAGACCTAGATGGAGATTGCCACAACAATTTGTTGAGAGTTTCAAGAAAATCGTTGGAATTGGTGACAATCAAGATGCGGCAATATCCTGCATGTTTGGGACTTTTCTCCCTATTATATCATTCATTCCATGAATCGAACAAGTTCTTTTCATTACACTCATTCTTTACTTCCTAGAAAATAGGGACTGGTATACTAGATGTGTTCCAAAGATTCCGCAGATTTGTTGTTCAAGTTTAACGTACATGTAGTGCAAGAGTTGTCTCCCTTGCCAAAGCACATGGCAATCAAGCATCTAGTCTTTTATTAATATTCTAGTCATGTAATTGTTATGCCCCCTTTCGAAGAAAAAGGGGGTAGGAACACTTCCAGTTTAGCGGTCCCTACCAAAATGGCATCCATTTACCTTGTCCACTTGAATGTATTTATGGGGGCTGCCGCCCCCACACCCTCGCTTCATTTCATTTTAAAATCATTTATGGGGGCTGCCGCCCCCACAGGGCTGCCGCCCCCACACTCCCGCTTATTTTTCCCTTTTATTGATGAAGAAATACGCTATTTCATCCCTTTACTTCTTAATGTACGGTAACAGAGTGGCGGCCATTTTGTCTGGGGACCGCTAAACTGGAACCTACCCAGGGGGTATATTGTTTTGCAAGTGTCGGTCGGTAGGTCGGTCCGTTGGTCGGTCTGTCCGTAGACCAAACCTTGTCCGGAGCATAACTCGAAAAGTATGTAAGGTAGAATCGGGAAACTTTACAGGTGGATAGATCTCATTATGGAGAGGTGCAGTGCACAGGAACCGTAACTCTGCCTATCAATTTTTTTGAGTTATTGCCCTTTGTTGATTTTCAAACGTGATTCTTGTCCGGAGCATAACTCAAAAAGTATGTAAGATAGAATCATGAAACTTTACAGGTGGATAGATCTCATTATGGAGAGGTGCAGTGCACAAGAACTGTAACTCTGCCGATCAAATTTTTTGAGTTATTGCCGTTTGTTGATTTTCAAGCTTGATTCTTGTCCGGAGCATAACTCAAAAAGTATGTTAGGTAGAATCATGAAACTTTACAGGTGGATAGATCTCATTATGGAGAGGTGCAGTGCACAAGAACCGTAACTCTGCCGATCAAATTTTTGAGTAATTGCCCTTTGTTGATTTTATAACTTGATTCTTGTCTAGAGCACAACTCAAAAAGTATGTAAGGTAGAATCATGAAACTTTACAGGTAGATAGATTTTATTATGGAGAGTTGCAGTGCACAAGAATCATAACCTTGCCGATCAAATTCTTGGAGTTATTGCCCTTTGTTGATTTTTACACTTAATTCTTAACCTTGCCTATATCTCATGTCTTTTTACACATACAGCCTTGATATCTCGCACATAGATACCTCCTATCAACATCGTTCAGATTTGACCATGACCTTGGACATTGTGACCTTGACCTTGGAGTTTGACCTACTTTAAGAAAATTAAACTGGGCTTATATCTCATGACCTATTACACATACAGCCTTGATATTTCACACATGGACACCTCCTACCAAGACCTTTCACAATTGACCATGACCTTGGAGTTTGACCTACTTTTTAAAAACTTTAACCTGGCCGATGTATCATGTCCTTTTACACATACAGCCTTGATATTTGACACATGGAAACCTCCGACCAAGACCTATCACATATTACTATGACATTGGAACTTGTGACCCTGACCTAGGAGTTTGACCTACTTTTAAAAAAATAAACTGGGCCTATATCTCATGTGCTATTACACATACAGCCTTGATATATCACTCATGGACACATTCTACCAAGACCTTTCACATTTGACCATGACCTTGGACCTTGTGACCTCAGGGGTCTTGCTACCAATTTTCATTTGGGGCCAGGGGCCAGTGAAATTGGGAAAAATAGTGACGTTTTTACCTAAATTGGGAAAAACTAAAAAAAGTTGGTATTCATACTGTCACTCAGATTCAGCTGCAAATTAGACTGTAGTGATGTAAAATACATTTGTACATACTCTTGTTTAAGAATCTACTCTAAAACTGTCTTCAAAATGTTTGTAAATGAAGATGAGGTCTTAACATGGGTCATTCTGGGTCCTCATTGGGAATTTTCACCAGAGCTGGACCTTGACATTGGACTTTGACCTATTTAAAAAAAAACAACTTTAACCTAGCAGACATATCATGTCCTTTTACACATACAGCCTTGATATTTGACACATGGACACCTACAACGAAGACCTTTCACATTTAACCTTGGACCTTGTGACCTTGACCTTGGTGTTTGACCTACTTTTATAATACATTAACCTGGTCTATATTTCATGTCCTTTAACACATACAGCCTTGATATTTCACACATGGTCACTTCCAGCCAAGACATTTCACTTTTGACCATGACCTTTGACCTTGACCTTGGAGTTTGACCTACTTTTAAAAAAAATAAACTTGGCTTATATCTCATGTGCTATTACACATACAGCTTTGATATTTCACTCATGGACACATCCTACCAAGATCTTTCACATTTGACCATGGACCTTGTGACCTTGACCTTGGAGTTTGACCTACTTTAAAAAAAATAAACTGGGCCTATATTTTTCATGTCCTTTTACACATACAGCCTTGATATTTGACACATGGACACTTACGACCAATAACTTTCACATTTGACCATGACCTTGAACCTTGTGACCTTGACCTTGGTGTTTGACCTACTTTTACAATACATTAACCTGGCCTATATTTCATGTCATTTTACACATACAGCCTTGATATTTCACACATCGTCACGTCCACCCAAGACATTTCACTTTTGACCATGACCTTTGACCTTGACCTTGGAGTTTGACCTACTTTTAAAAAACTTAAACTAGGCATATTTCTCGTGTCCTGTTATCAATACAGTCTCGATATTTTACACATGGACACCTCCTACCAAGACCTTTCACATTTGACCATGACCTTGGCCTGTGTGACCTTGACCTTTGATTATTACATACTTTTAGAAATCTTTAACCTAGCCTTTATCCTATGTCCTATTACATCTACATCCTTTATATTTCACACATAGACACTTCCTACCAAGACCTACCACATTTGACCATGACCTTGAATATTGCAACCTTGACCTTGGACTTTGACCTACTTTTAAAAAGACTGAAACCAGGCATATATATCATGTCCTTTTACACCTACAGCCTTGATATTTCACACATGGACACCTCCAACCAAGACCTTTCACATTTGACCATAAACTTGACCTTGGCATTTGGGCTACTTTAAAAACTTTAACCTGGCCTATGTTTCATTTTAATTTTACATATACAGCCTTGTTATTTCACACATAGGCACCTCCTACCAAGACCTTTCATATTTGACCATGACCTTTGACCTTGTTAACTTGACCTTGGACTTTGACCTACATCAAATGTAGGCCCTTGAGGGGGCATTTATGTTTTACAAACATCTCTTGTTTTTTCAAATTCAAATCCTGTGTTGTGGGTACTCATTTGAATCGTCTCGACGAGACGATACAAATGAGTACCTACAACATAGGGTTTGATCATCACTGACAGCATTATTGCAGTTTGAAAAGTCACCACCCCCTCTTATCTGGAGCCCTGTACAATGTTTGGCACCATAATTTAGATCTCGGATGAGTTAGATTTTCACAACCTTATTGGCCATAAGTTCTTTTTCAGTCTTAAAGTAATAAATATTAATTGAATTGAACAAAAGTGTTGCTCATATCATTTAGGTTCAGAGCGATATAGGACCATCATTGTCCTCTTGTTAAAATCAATGTTTACAAATGCCCCACATTATGAGAAAAATGTTTTTGTTCACAATTTAAACCTTACAAGTCTGTTTTTGTTTATTTCCAGTGTAAACAGAACCTTACAATGCTGGAGATATGAAGACTGTTGGCTACTACGTACAGGAACAGAGAAGTCCAATTTTGACATGAAAGATAAGAAAAACGTCGTTGAAATTAAACAACTTCGACAAGTAACTGTCTGTCAGCTCTTCTAAAATACTTAAAGTTAAACTGAAGTGTTGAACATTAATGTTCATCTAAAGTATGGACAGTCTGGACTAATATTTACCTTAAATCACATGTACATGTACAGACAAGTTTTGTAAGAAGTTACAAAAAAAATTAGCTTCATATACTTCTAATGGTCAATCAAATGCTTGTTACTAAAACTTTGCTATTGGGGACATCATAATGGTGATTGATTTAAGTTTACGACCTGAACAAGCAGAAAATTGGTTGGATCATGTAGACCTATCACAGATAAGAAACTTGCATGGGGACCGAGATCTATATATATACCAATCAACAAAACTCTGAAGAGACCAGTTGACCGCCTGTGTCCACTTGTGAAACAGCTTGGTGTAAATATGGGCTGTAGTAATGCCCTATAAGTGTAAAGTGTAACAGGGCCGCAATGTATTGCCGGAGTGTTTTAGTGAATGGGCTATATTATTGCCCAATAGAATGAATATCAAAGTGTTAGAAAAATCTACAGTGTAAATAAGTGATACAGAATTCGAAGAAGAAGGACCTGCACAATATAAACTACGAAAGATTCTTGGACAACAGACTGCGAATTTGTTTCTACAAATTGATTGAAGATTTGATACACAGAATGAACAACATCGAAAATCAAATAAACAGACTTGATGAACACAAAATAATGTCAGCCTAATAGACTTGATGCATCAACAACCGATATTGATTTAAGGTAGAATACCCGTAATGTGGCCATTTTGGGATTCACAAAACATCAGGGTTTTTTTGGCGGCATCATTACATATCCGAAGCTATTCAGGCTCGGTCGTGAACATTCGGGGATGGAAAGTTTCATCGCCAGATGTTTTCGACATAGCCCAAATATTGCCGATGTCTCGCGAATCTCATTAGGGGTGGACTACCTTAAAAGTGTTTATTGAGAATCTTGTTCTTCCTGGTGAGGAATGTTTTTTGTTTTGCTTGTGAAAATGAGCTGAGAAAGATAACTTTTATCCGAGAAATATGCCTTCTTTAAAAACTGTTATCTACATCAACTTCTGTTAATTTAAGAAATTAAATGTTTCGGATAAGATTATAATGAATTGGTATTTAATTATTAGAAAGTTGCGGCATACAACAAAATAGAAAAAGAAAGGATTTGTGTATATAGCTTAGAAAATACTAAGGCAAAAGGAGAAAATGCTGATTATCAGTATTTACTTCTTTTGCCTCAATGTTTTCCCCAGCCTTATTTAGTAGGGACGTCAAAACCAGGTCTTGTTTGGGATAGGGTAAAGCGAGGTTTCTTAAGAAAATGTGAAACTGATCACTGTCACCAAATGTAATCAAAAGCTTTCCAAGGCCTTACTTTCATTTAAAGCCTCTTCCGGTTTTAGTGAGGAAGTATTTGGTTGAATGTAAATCCCAAATTGACGAAAAGGTGACCTATTTTACTCTGCATTCAATCAAATAGCTTTCTTGTTTGCAGGACGATTGGAAGAAATATAAACAAACCAGTTTGCTGGAAAGTTGCAGCAACGGTTTGCTGCAACTTTGCGGCAAATAGTTTGCGAGAAAACTAATTTGCATACGAAAAACGAAGTGGCCGCAACTTTGCGGCAAATAGTTGCGGGAAGTTCGCAAGAAGAATTTGGATGAGTTTGCGGCAACTTTGCAGCAACAGTTTGCTGCAACTTTGCAGCAACAGTTTGCAGCAACTTTGCGGCAAATAGTTTGCGAGAAAGCTAATTTGCATACGAAAAACGAAGTGGCCGCAACTTTGCGGCAAATAGTTGCGGGAAGTTTGCGAGAAGAATTTGGACCAGTTTGTGGCAACTTTGCAGCAACAGTTCGCTGCAACTTTGCAGCAACAGTTTGCAGCAACTTCGCGGCTAATAGTTTGCCAGAAAGCTAATTTGCATACGAAAAACGAAGCAAATTTGCGGCATATATTTGTAGCGAATTCGTCGCAAATTTGCAGCGAAGTTGCCGCAACTGTTTGCGGCAGGGCTTATATTTTGGTAAGGGTAATGCTTCTAAGTGCTTATATGTATTACAATATAAACAATATTTTGAGTTAATTGGGGTCTAATGCTGTTTCCAACTGCATTGGTGATAATGGTCTATCACGCCAGATGGCGTACCTAACCATAGATTCCTGGTATTTCTCCCACAAGTACCAGAACAATGTTTCATATCAAAGCTAACTGAATTAAGCTTAGAGTCATACCAGTACAACAAATTAATTACATACACAAGTAAATAATGCTTAAAATATCCACAGAATTGATTATTTATACACAATCAACACTGTTGACAATATCTCCCGCTTTGACACAAACTAACACAAGCGAAAGCCCATCAACAGCCAATGGCATCCTAAATCTACCGATTGACGATGTCGTCGGCCGCCCGACAGCTACCCGACGGCTGACCATTACAGAAAATATTCCTATACAGTCACTAACAGTATTGATCCTGATCATCCTGTACCTATCTCTTAGTCCCTTCACAAACAAGGTCCAAAATCATTGATACCAAAGTAGAAAATGTTGATAATCAGCACTCACTTCTTCTGTCTCAATATTTTATACATGTATGTAATCATATGCACAAATTCCATTTTTATTTTCTTTGTCGTCTGCACACTGCAGCAGCTTCCAGCCTGGATCGACAATGTTTTGTCGTTTGACAATGGTTATTAATCTATTTGCATGAATCGAAGCCTTTAACCATCAAATACAAGAATTGCGCAGTTATGTTGATAAAGACAAGTTGCAAAATATTGGGCTGATGCAACATGCAGCATGGGCCCTGACAGACAATGGCACAAAGGAGATAACTCCTCCATGCAAAGCATAAACTGAGTACAGAATGTTTTGTAAATAATCACACACGATTAAAATCATACCATTTGTCCATTCACTCGTTGATTTGAACATTTTAGAAGTCTGTAACTCTCTCAAATTAATTTGCAGCTTCTTTCCAAAACCACATGGTGCGCAGAAAGGAATTCTCGAACCAAAACATCCGGCAGTAAAATATCGATTTGGCGAGCAGAATCTGCTCACAAACTCCATATGTTACCTCTGGTACAGAATTCTTATAAAATGAGAACATTGACAACCTTAAAACTTAACTGAAATCGATATTTAAGTAAAAATACGATTTTCATATTTGGTTTTCGCGGCTATCTGAGGGCCGATACAAAAATTGCCAATGAGGGCCGTTCAATAATTCCGAGCGTAAATTTCTCGCACAATTGCCTCGTAAAGAGAGTTTCAACAACCAAAATTACATTAATTTTCACTTGTTCCATTTGTACAGAAAATAAATTATTTCGTCAATGTCTGCTTGAAATAGGACCACTTTTAACATGTCTTGTTTGTTAGTTAAAAGCGTTTTTACTATATTTGCCAGCAACAGGTTGCAGCAGTTGGAGCACCTAACCATTCATTTCCTGTGTTTCCACCACAATTACTTAAGAGATATAGGTCAGGATATATGTAGGAAATAGATTTGATTCGATTTACTGGGATTCAACCCTTTCCTTAACAGCCAATTCTTAGGCTAGTCCAATTTGAATGCTGCTGTAGACGACAAAATGTATTTTGATACAGTTATGATTTGTATTAAATATAACATAGAAAAAATTGAGGCAAAATGAGAAAATTCTGATTTTATGCATTTACTTCTTTTGCTTCAATGTTTTCCCAATTCTATTTTGGCAGGGACATCAAAACCAGTTCTTGTTTGGGAGAGGGCTATTGGGGTTTTCAACTGCTTCGGTCATATCGCAGCGGCTGGAACACTTAACCATGGATTTTGGTCGTTTTTCATGTAACATAACTACCAAAACACCATAACGGAGCCTCCAGCTGCTCGCCCAAATTGGTTATGATTGAAATTGAATAGAAAAAAATGAAGCAAAAATATAAAATAGTAATCATTATCATTTTCTTCTATTGCCTCAAAGTTTTACCAAGCCTTGTCTGTTGGGAACATCAAAACCAGGCCCCGGTTTCTCGTAAGAAACTTAAGTACATACTCATTAGAACATGCTCAATTTCAAAGGAATACTCTGCAACGTTGAGGGGTATTCGATTGAAGTTAATGTGGATTTCGTGCGATTTGAGCACGGTTCTCAGATTTGAGCATGAGAACATACTTAAGTTTTTTCGAGAAACCGGGGCCAGGTCTTGTTTGGAAAAGGGTTAAACAGGCTATTGTACCTAACTTGCTTTCTTGCCTTTCTCACACCACTCCCCATTTAAATAGCATTTCAGAGCCTCAGATGGTGATTATTTGGATAAAAAGGGTTTGGGAAAACATTGAGCTTAAAGAAGAAAATGCTGATAAAAGTATTTTCTCCTTTTGCCTCAATATTTTCTGTTACATTGTTCAAAAGTCCCATTTTTATCAACACAAATTTTGGATGATGCTAATGGACACAGTCACTTATATCAAAGGAAATTGTGAGAAATGTCTTCCTCACCCATTATTGGGCTTGACAAGAATCAAAGATTTTAACTTTTCATAAAGCTTAACAAACAATACATCATTTCACTGCGCATTCAATTTTAAACTTCTCTACCAGACCTAACAAAATTTTAACTCGTCTTTCATGATTAATCCTACGCTTACACATATATTCAAACGTTTGGATTGGCTATGATTTGGTATCATACCGTATCATATTACGGATTTCATTTAACCTGACAATGACCTTTATTCAACATATGTTCATATTTCGCATAATGACGTAACATTCTTCAAAAAGACTTGTATCATATTATGCAGATATAACAGGTTTACACGAAAATATTACTGAATACAGAGAATTGTTGTTTAAAGAATTCCCAGGCGTGTAATTAATGATAATAGAAGCTAAAGCCAAGGTTGTCAGAGGAAATCAAATTCCCTGACAAAATTACAAAACTCCCTGACATGTTTATTCGAGGTAATAACGCGGTATCTCGCGATATTTTGAGACAACTTTAAAAGTCGCTGTTGAAATCATTAATTATATGACATTGCAACTATTTTTTATCAAAATTCCCTAAATATTCCCAGACATTTGCCTGTATTTTTACATTTCCTAGACATTTCACAAAATTCAGTGACATTGAGAAAATTTTAATTTCCCTGACTTCTCCCCGACGCGTGGCAACTCTGGAAGCAGCGTCATGTGAATGAGATCTGTAATACTAGGCTATTCATTTTCATGTTGAAACTTTTCCCAAACAACACAATTTTAGGGTGGACCAATTAAAAATGTGCTGGGTAGAGCAAAAGTAATGCAGATTCAAATAGAATTTTTGTACAATATAGCTAAGAAAACATTGAGGCAAAGGTAGAAAATGTGTTTAATCAGCATTTTCTCCCTTTGTCTCAATGTTTTCCCAAGTCTTTTTCATGAGGGATGTCAAAACCAGGTCTTGTTCAATCGGACATTTGATTTTATTGGGGTTTTACGCCGCTTTCAATTGCTGTGGTCATATCATGACGGCCGGAGCACCTTTCCGTGGCTTCCTGGTATTTCTCTCACTAGTAACACCACAATATTCAAATCGAGCCTCCATCTTCTCTCTCACATAGACGATTCAGTGTTCCCAAAAAAACCCAAATGGGGTTTTGCACCCCTAAAATTGGATATTGCACCCCCAGTTTTTGCAGGCAGCCTTCTATGTATCAAATAGAGGGGGTGCAAGTATGCTGTATAATGACTGTTTTCGCCCCCAGATTGAAAAGTCAGTGGGAACCCTGATGATTTACACCCATTGTCGAGAGACAATTTATGACTCTTGTCAAATGTCAGAATGGATACTGGCTGAGACGGGGTTCGAACTCGCGAGCCCTGAAGTGACCTACTCCAACATATCCGACTTATCTTTCGGGGCTCGACTTGTTTGGGAAAGGGTTAAGGTAGCCCACCCCAGGCACCCCTTATCAGATTCATGAATACGACTTCCAAGTTATTCAGGCAACATCGTAAACATTGGATAATGAAACCGTACATCGCCAAATGTTTACAACATCCCATGAATATGTTCAATTAGTAATGAATGTTTACTTTACGATGTCATATGAAACATTCCAACATTGCATGAATCTAATTTGGATGGACTACCTTTAGGTCAAAATCAGTATTGGACTGTCCTTATTTTCAAGGCTATTATGCCTGTAAATGATCTACTCTGAGCTCCTTTTAAAATTGTGTAAAACAAAAAAATAAGGTATCATGTTCAGCACACAACAAGAGCCGTCAGAGACAAACAATGCTCCCCGAATAAGGCTTTGTCACAATAAATGTATGCCATAAAGAGCTAAGATTAAGCTAACAAACGATCAGCCCCCTTTTTCCATGACATACTTTTTATACGCAAATTTCAAGTAGTTTATTGTCAAAGGCATCTGATTGATTTGCTACTCAAATATGAAATTTCATCAAATTCTGACCATTAGACTGTGAGAAATTAGAGAAAAAGTGTATTTGACCTTAAGTTCCCTTTTCCCATGACGAGGCCTCAAATCCAAAAACTGGGAAAAGTACATCGGCATTATGTCATAGGGAGTTCACATGGTAAGTTTCATTTGATTTGGCCCAAGGGTTATAGAGAAATCGCTTCGGACGGACGGACGGACGGGCGGACGGACGGACGGAATGACGAACGGACGGAATGACCTATGGCGGCATGCTTGTGTGCCAACGTTGCTTGTGTTGCAATTTATGTTACTTGTGTGACACATCAAAAATGTGTTCGCACTGCACCACACTTGTGTGACAGTCACACTAGAAAAGTTGTTTGGGAATCACACAAGTCAGTGTCCAAATGATTATTAGGATTACCAAAGAAGGTAAAACAAAGTTTAGTGCAAAAAAATGAGTTTGGTATATTCTCATATAAAGCATAAGGTGATCATAATTTTCATGTGCATGTAGCTTTAAATAATCTGAGAAGGGTCTGTACTTACAAGATGGTCCCTTTTTCATGTTGAATCAATTCAATAAGTTTTTCAAGTCTCTTGAATATTTTCATTTTCTTTTTTACCACAACGGACCAATGGCCTATTTAGTTATGGATGTGCCTGATCTTCGGCACTGGACTTTTATAAATTTATCATCTGGCGACAGGCGAGAAACATTGTATGTGGCCCTTTCATTTACTACGGACTGTAGACCTGTGTACCTTCTTAGGCTAATACCCAGTAGCAACCATAGACATGTAAATAATCATGACCTACATACTATTTAAGATGGTGCAAATTTCCATTAAGAGAGTTCCCTTCAGAGCCGACTGGGGAGATGTCGCTCTGTAACTGAACATTTCTGCTGGCCTAAGCTAGTCTTGCGACCCTTTTATGACCTATCACACTAAATGGTATCATCTTTGAGTTGGAAAACATGTCATGCTCATGTAAAGACCGGAAGTAGTTAATTTAACTTAACTTTACTTGGTTGATAGGGTATTCCGTAATAAGTCAGTCATTTTGAAAAGTTGAAAATGTTAAGTTACTGTTGTTTATTTAAGTAAAAGAAGAATGTGCTAATAATCAGCATTTTTTCCTTTTGTCTCAATAGTTAATAATTATGCTATACAATACACATTTACTACCTTAGAAATACTTTATTTTGTTGTTTGCAGAATCTTTCAAATTGTTAAAGTCCAAACTTTTGCCATGTGGGAATGGGTTAATGATGTGACTTTTTTAACAGTATCAAACAGAAAATATCGGGACAGTTGGAGAAAATGAGCACTTTTTTGTTTGTCCTAATAGTTTCTATAGCATTTTCAAAGAGGAAGATTTAAAGCCAGGCTTTGGCTGGGAAATTGGTTAAGATGTCAGCAGTGTGTCATACTTTGGAAAATGTTAAACTAAAACAGTGTTCGTGGTATTTGAGTAACATTACTAGTGTAAACATCAAAGGCGTAGGAAGGTTTATAATATTGGGGGTGGTCAAATGTTTAAGTATGGGTGTATAATTGGGGGGCATAGTATATGCTGCCCCCTTCTAAATTATTAGGGGTAGGGGGCTGGTCCATCTTGTCCCCTCTTCCTACGCCAGTGAACATTCTTTCTGCTATCTATCTATCTAGGTGTCTGGTCTGTTTTTGCAGACATCGACGACCATGGCTCTCCATTCATTTCTGCATTCAGTCAGTCTTATTAGATCAACGGTAGAGAGTTGGCAGTTTGTAGCGATTCTATTCAGACCATCTGTAAATTTTGTTCGTGGCCGTCCTCTGCTTTTTGTGCCGTTGATCTTTCCTAGCAGCAAACACTTTTCTAATCCATCTGCCCTCATTATATGTCCAAAAAATTTCAATTGTCTTTCAATGATGGTCTTGAGTAGAGATCTCTTGTATCCCGCCATATTCATTACTGTCTCATTTGTGAGTTTTGCTGTCCACGGGATCCTCATGATTCTCCTGATGAACCAGGTCTCGACTGCTTCAAGGCGACGTTATGTGTCCTTTGTTAAAGTCCAGCATTCACAACCATACAGAAGGATGGACCATACATAAGTTTTCAGGGTTCTAATTTTTGTGCTGTTGCTTATATTTCTGTTTGTGAAGATGCATTTCATGTTGTTGAAAGTAGATTTCGACATACCGATTCTTTTCTTTATTTCAGTGTCACTCTTGCCATCGGAGGTTAATGTGCAGCCGAGATATTTAAATGTGCTCACTTGTTTGATAGTCTCTCCTTTACATGTGATGTTGCATTGTGGGGTGTTATTCTTTTTGGAGATTACCATGCATTCTGTCTTCTTTGTATTCAGCTGTAGACCTTTCTCTTCACTTTCTTCTGCTACTGTTGTCAGGATTCTCTGTAGTTTTTCTTCTGAATCTGCCATGAGGGCAGTGTCATCAGCATATCTTAAGTTGTTGATGTTATGACCACCCACACTGACACCTTCTTGCTCTTCAATGTGCCGCAAAATCATTTCACTGTAAAGGTTGAAGAGATCCGGTGATAAGACACAGCCCTGTCTCACTCCTCTGCGGATAGGTCTGTATTCGCTGCAGTCATTATCAATTCTGATGGCGGCTTGTTGTTGCCAATAGAGGTTTATGAGTATTCTAAGATCCTTTCCGTCGATGTTTAATCCTATAAGAATGTCAAACAGATCGGAGTATCGTACTTTGTCGAATGCCTTTGAGTAATCTATAAAACATATAAAGGTCTTTCTGTACCTCAATATATCTTTCCATGAGTGTCTTCAGGGCAAATATTGCATTTCTTGTACCTTTGTCAGTCATAAATCCGAACTGTGCTTCTGATATTTCAGGGAGGATTTTATTTCTCATTCTGTTCATAAGTACTCGTAGAAGAACCTTAGTGAGGTGACTCATTAAGCTAATTGTGCGGTCCTGATCACAGTCTACTGTACCAGGTTTCTTTGGGAGGGCAATTTAAACAGACTTCCTCATATCTTCTGGAATGGTCCCTGTGTCGTAAATCTTGTTTGGTAGTTTTGTGACAGCTTCGATTCCTATTTCATCAAGGGCAGTTATAAACTCAATTGGAATGTCATCAGGCCCCGATGCCGTGCCGTTTTTCATCTTCATGAGGGCATTTCTCACCTCCCCTTCGAGGATTGCAGGACCTTCGTCTTCATTGAATATGTGAGGTGGTGGGCCTCTGTCGTAATTCTTTCTGCATATGCACAAATAAATTGTTATACAGACAATGCATTTTCTTCTCTTTGTATATAAAGTTAACGTAAAGCAGAATCCAGGAGGCCTGTAAATTGAAAAATTATTGACATCTTCTGTGACTGTAAGACAATTGTTGGACAGATTGACTTGTGCAACTTTAGACAGAAATGGACATCTTGTGTGACTAACATTTGTTGGACAAAGTGTCTTGTGCAACTGTATGTTAGATATGGACATCTTTTGTGACTGTTGAATATTTTTTGGACAAAATGACTTGTGCAACTTGTCAAATATGGACATCTTCTGTGACTGACCCATTTGTTGGACAGAGTGTCTTGTGCAACTATACATTAGATATAGAAATCTGTGACAGAGTGGAAAAAGGGTGGGAAGGGTAAAGTGACTTATATTTGGTGAACTATCACCATTGGCAAGCGCGAGCGTTCACAGTACCACCTTTCTCCGCCTAGACAGATAAAGAAAAGGTTCTTACTTGGTTTGATTGCACTATTCTCAAGCTCTTCCTGTGATAAGAATCTTCTGCATTTTCCCCACTCGACTTGTAATTCATCGTTTTCCCACAGGATTCACAAAATGCCGAGCATGCTGTGTCAGGGTTATTCCAAAATAATTCTCCAGAAAACTTTGACCCATGAATATAATTAAATGAACATTATTCATAGTCAGTTATATACAACTATTTCGGTCAAATCTTCAATACTCTCACGCCCCTAAGTCATCTTATTCTTGAAAGTTAACTAGAAGTTGTAGAAAGGAATTTCTTTGAATTCAAAATCACAATTTTAAGTTTTCAAGGATATTTGGCTCAAAATTATGGGTCTTTGATCAAATGCAGCTTTAAATTTCCCTCCCATCAATGTTGATCATTTCTTTGTTTACATCGCGAAAACCCATGACATTTAGTTTTTTACTATTGTTTCTTCATTTCTCAAGAGCAAGAAACAAGAATTTCTTTGAATTCAAAATCAGAGTTTTCAGTTTTCAAGGATATTTGGCTCAAAATTATGGGTCTTTGATCAAATGTAGCTTTAAATTTACCTCCCATCAATGTTGACCATTTCTTGGTTTACATCGCGAAAACCCATGACATTTAGTTTTTTACTATTGTTTCTTCATTTCTCAAGAGCAAGAAACAGTTAAAACAATAAAACATCAAATAGATAACCAAATCTGAGTGAATTACTGATGAAACCTGTGATACACAGTGCTAAAAACTTACTAAGAATTTTCAGTTGTAACTTGTAACAGGAAGTGTGGCTAGGGGGTACTTGGCTAGACTGGTTATTGATTTTCAGTTTCGGCTGAGCGCTTGTTTATATGAAATCATGAAGCTTGTCATGCCTCTGATGCACCATGACTTTTAAACCAGTCTGGCATTTTTTTTATAAGAATGTCCATTCATATTGACCCTAAACTACATGCATGGACATTTCAATATGTCCATACCTTCGACGCCTACTTGTGCTGCAGTTTTAGAGTAGAGGCTAGAAATGACACAGAGGTAATTTCCATCTGTTATACACATTTTCTTATGGGACTGTCACATAGGAGAGTCTCATAAGAAAAACCGAAGCAGAAGCATGCTTTTTTCAAAGAATTTCGAAGCATAAGCATGTCTCTGTCAACCCGGACAGACGGACGGACGGACGGACGGACGGACAGACAAAGCGGCGACTATATGCTCTCCCTTCGGGGAGCATAAAAATCATGAAAAACATTGAATGAAAAATGAAAATGCAGGTAACCAGCTGCTGCTTCTTATTATGGGATATTTTTTTCGTGAAATGTCAATGACAGTTTAGTACACCATTGAACTCCTTTTTCTTCTGGGTAAAGTCAATGCAAAACTGTCTGATTCTTGATCCAAAGACTCTACGTCACTATTGTTTCTTTGTACAAGTTGTCCCTTTGGTTGATAAATTCTGTGGTGACTGGCGCATGTAGTAAAGCTTTTTCTCGTAACGTCGTCGATATAACGTAAATTCCCTTCTTGTTCAATTGGTGCACATTATTCATAGTCAATGAGGCTCTCGTCCACATCTAGAATATAATAATAACGTTCATGTATACAAATAAATCGGTCTTACCGTTTATTTGGGTTCAAAATAAAACGAAGCGTGGTTAATCTGCAAACAGACAAGGTCGCGAAAATACATGACAAACCGAAGCTTTGTTATCAAAATACACCATTTGAAGCACGGAACAGAATCAACAACCGCTATTCAAATACCGCAATTGATATGGAAAACGATTACTATTGAATTGACCAATAAATACCTTTATTTCATACCCGAAAGTAGTAAACCAATCAAATGACCCCATTCGTACCACGTGAGTATACAATACCTAGAGCCGTATTGCACGCACGAGATTATTACGTGGACGCACGGGATTCTCGGTATTCCAAAGCGGATATATTGATATTGTACGATGCACCGGTTGAACCTTGCATTCATTTGAACCCTACAAATATCGATTGAACCGTACAAATATGGATTTTTTCCCAAATCGAGTCTGCAATACAAAATATCCATACTCGCATCGAAGAGTAATCTCCCTTAGTAGAGTTCTCGTCTGCAAAAGCAAAAGTGTGCATTAGAGTTGAATGTTTGTTTCAACATGATACTTTGAATTCACTGTCCTAAACAAGACATAGCTTTGATTCCGTGATTGAAAAAAAAACACACTGGGAATACATTAAGGCAAAAGGAGAAAATGATTTCAAACATCACGAAAGAGATTATTTCCATTTCAAAACATTTCTGAATTGAAGCGCATTTAATTTACAGTAATGATAAAAATCACACTTAACCCTTTCCCAAACAAGACATGGATTTGATATCCATTAAAAGGTCTGACAAAAAAGTCCTAAGAGAAAAGGAGATTTGCCGTTTATCAGAAATTTCTCCTTTTCTGTCAATGTTTTCGTTGTTGATTTACGCATGACATGTTATATAGTTTATATGAAAAATTTCATGTACATTTCGCATTTCGCATATGACGGTCTGTTCAATCTTTTGAGACAAACATAAATCGATAAATATAGATTTAATGTCAGATGCCATGTATATTTCACAGTGTTAGAAATGTACATGTAGCCTACATTTTTTTCATGACATAGGCCTACGTTGTTTTTCTTCCTTTTTTATTTCACGTTGGAATTCTATTTAAAAGTAATTAGATCTAGATATTAATTTTTATACAAAATTAATCTTTGTCATGTTTTGTGTGGAAAAAAAATGATGTGAAATAAAGAGGTCGGCTCGTCCAAATATAGCCTCGTTCTGCAAAGTATTCATCCAATAGATTTCGGTATTGTACAAAGACATGTTAAATAACCTCATATTATTCATGATGAAAAGGTCGGGGTTCCCCGTTCCCGTATTTATAACTATTCCGGTTTATCCTCTGATGACGTCATCACAAGGAAGGTAATTTGAATACTCTCTTAAATGAAAGCGTCTATATTAAAACTAACAAATATGTGCTAAAAATCCTTTCCCTTTGAGTCTAAAAAAGCAATGCACTAAACAACAGTGCATATTATAACCGTCCCCGTGGTGTTCTGATAATTCTAAATAATTTCAAGGAATATGCATTTAAAGCTTTATAAATTTAAAGCTTTGTAAATACTTGTAAATATGATATCAAAACAATAATTTCTAATACAAAATCACATTTATGTGAAAAATAAATTTTTACAATATTTGTTTTAGCTAAATGAATAAGTACGTTATGGGGCATTTTAGGAGGCATTTATGAAATATGCACCGAATGACCTTTGGCCTTGATTTAAACAATTCTAAAAATTTCTATTTTGTTATCAACCCTCAATTTATTAGTTAATTTATGTACATTAAAGTGATATACTTAAACATTTTATAGGAGAAATGTTGAAAAAAAGTTATATACGAGGATCAGGCAATTATACTATAGTACAAATTGTCTTCGTTACGAGCATGTTCTATAATCTGGTTCTATTTTCAATTTTTGACCAAACATTCATTATTCTTTTAATCAGTACCCCACCGTATTTATCTAACATCGTTCTTTCTTCTATAAATGCACCTCTATTTTGAAGATCAATAAATTTCAAACCCCTTCTGTAATGGTGCAAAAGACCGATGTGCGGGTTGACTTTGTAACAATCCAATGTACAGGGTTGATGAATTAGTAGACACGTTGGTGCATTTGTTCGAATCATGTACTTTGCGCGAGTTCGCCCACCATGTGGGTAAATATATCCTTGTCTTTGCAGCACAAGAAGTGACCGTATTTTATACTTGATCGCCCATTCTTTCTCTGAATATTCCATGTCATTAGAAAAGTCTTGGAACGGAAAAAAACAATTTCTAAACGTGTATCCATCTGCCTCTGGCATCTTCTTTAGCATGTCATACCACGTTATATCCCCAGCTGCATGGGGAACAATGAATTCATCCAGGTCAGTTACAACTACAAACTTTGAATTGTCTTTGCATCGATACCAACAATCATTATATACATGGTGTTGACCATAGTAGTGAAGCGGCAGTGCAAACCTTCCTTTCTGTTTCATTGGAAGCGGCCATTGATGTATTTCAATAAAATTCATTCCCTGGTAATGTTTTATAACATTGAACATGTTATTGGCAAGTGAAAAATTATAGAAGATAAAGTGGTCTGCGCCAAGGATCCTATTCATCTCTATCCATTCCACGAGTTGTTCAGGGTGCCTGTAATAGCTATGAAATGGACTAACGCACATGGTGAAATTCCTTGTGTAGTTTGCCTTTCCAATACTCTTGACTCGGACTAAGTTGTTGGCAGCTGTGTGTCCTTGACCTAGGACAAGCGACACGGCGAATGGTGGTCGTTCGTCAGGAAGTCGACATAAAATTAAACAAGGAATGTGATCTCTGAAATTAAAAAGAATGGACGCAATTCCAGAATCATCGAACCTTAGCGTGACGAATGCTTAAAATCCAATTGATTTTGTTTTCACGAAGTCCCGATAGCCACGAACAGACCAAATAAATATCATTTTATTTGAACAATTGATTCAGAAGACAATCTGGTTAATTTAGACTCAGATCGCCTGTTTTTATCGACAAATTGTGAAACATGAACATATGTTTCCATTCAAAAGATTGGTATTTTAATAGATCACTTTATAGTCTGATCTATACTTCAACCTGACAAGACGCGTTTTTCTGTGCTCTGAGACTTTTTTTTTTGGAAAATATGGATTATTGTTGATTTTACATTTATGAAACTGATATGTGCATAAATATCATAACTTTGTCTTACCATCTGTGATAATATACTCATTGGTCTTTTTTAGTTTTTGAAATAAATTGGAAAATTGATTAACTATTTTGGAATAATATCAGATATTACTGAACAATTTCAGACAGGAATTGGATTATAATACCTTACATAGCTGTGAAAGTTTTACCAATATACACTTTCAATAGACAGATGACAAATATTTCTCAAACACACTACTAACAATCCAATCATGGATCTAAATACCTCCTTAGAAAGTGTTAATGACTTAACATTCTCCAATTTGGAAGAGGATTATCGTGACCCAAACAATGGTGTACTTTATGACATTGTTATAAGTGAAAATACATTTTGTGTGTTGGTTACCTTTTATAACGAGCAAATAATTAATAGTACCAATAGAAAAATGTACAAACACTACACAATCAGTTTTGTTTGGGAAATGCAAAAAAAGGTTCAAGAGCACTCTAAACAGATCCACTCCTTAAACGAGAAATTGAAATGCGCAAAATGAAATTAGAGCAGTTACAATCAGATAGTACTTTCAGTAATCCAAATGCCTGATAGCAGAAAATTCTTTGCTGAAGAAAAAATAGCTGATCTCAGGGCAGAGTCTTTGATCTAGGATGAAAAAAACAAAAACTTAAAAACTGAAATAAAAGCCCTAAAACAAAAAATTAAGACCAAAAGTCAAACCGCACCACAATCATGTACTTGCTCTCAGATTGATATCAGTTCAATAAACACGTGCATATCTGCAATGCAATCTGAAATATTAGACTTAACTAGACAAGTTGCAGAGGTTATAAATGAGCTAAAACTATCAGCAAAACGTACCGAATTTCTGGAGCTTAACCAAATGGTTGCAGAAAATCAACAGCACAAAGAAGAACCTCGCCAAATAAAAATACCAGGGAAAATGACTGTACTATAACACTAGCAGAATCAAACCCTATACTAAACGATTCTTCGAATGAGAAAGCAAATCATCCTGTTAGGACACCATCAACAAAACATACCCAACTTACGATAAAACAGTCAAAACTAACACCAATCCAGACCCAATTCACACTAAAGCATTCAAAACCTAAATCCTAACTAACTCGAAACAACAACACATCTCCTAAAAACCATCAGTTCTTATTCTTGGTGACTCTATCACTACAGACATCGACCCTTTTAAAATGTCTGGTGACAGTCTGAAAATAACGGTCAAATCTCATCCCGGTTCTACAGTGAATGACATCACCAAAAGTGTACGTGCACGCAAATACACACATGACTTATCATCATATGATATGTTTGTCATTCATGCCGGTGTAAATGATGTATCAAATGCTACCAGATTTGTCAATTTTGTCAATAATACACAAATCCGGTAGCTGAGTTAAAGGAGATACATAGAACATCAAGCATTGTCATCTCCTTCATTCTGAAGGAAAAAAAAACATGACAAGCTCTCGCTCCCATATATTGAACATACAAGCACAGAGCTGAAAGAGCTATGTCACAAGCAGGTCTACGTTTCATTGACCATACAACTGCATTGACTGACAAAGAGGGTTGCTCAATGAAAATGATGTTTAGAGGTGAGATACACCTATCTAAAAGAGGAATCTCAATCTTTGCTAAAAATATCAAAACTGCAATCTTTACTGTCTTAAATAAGACAGTCAAACATTCCAGCCAAACAAGTAATGTAAATGTTCAGAAGGCCAGACATCACAAACACAGGAAACACCCAAATCACCACCATCACCAGATGGATACTTCCACAATGGCCTCCATACTAACTCGTAAAAATGACACCACTCAAAATTCGCAACAAGACAATGAACAAGCGAGAACCAAGATTTATACACAATAAGGTCTAAATTGTTTTTCATTTGAATATTCATTACCTCTGTCCAAAATTTGACGAACTTAATTGTTTACAGGAAAATCAAAAAGGCGACATTATGTGTATTAGTGAAAACATTTTGATGATAAACTCAATGACAGTGAATTTCAGTTACATGACTATAATCTGTTCAGAAAGGATAGACCTACACATGGTGGGGGTTTAGTTTGCTATGTAAGTATCAGGTTTACAAAGACAAGATCTTGAAAAACCTAACATAGAGGCGATTTGGCTTTAGATAAGAAATTCAAAGCAAAATCCATTTGTTCTAGGTTATATATATAGACCTCCATCAGCTACCAACAGTTGGATAGATGAAATAGAACAAATTTCTTGAACTGCTATACTCCCAAAACAAAGAGATAATACTGATAGGGGGTTTTAATTTTGACCTCTCAAACAATAGAACTTGTAATCAAACTTGAAATGTTGTTATTAGTGCATTCGATTTCACACAATAAGTGCAAGAATCCACAAAAGTTACAACTAGTTCTTCAACTATTATAGATCATATCTATACAAATCAACCATGTAATATCACAGATATCAAAGTCCCAAAGTTTTCAATCAGTGACCTTTATCCTGTATGCTTCACACCCAAACTCAGTAAGAATTCTAAATCAGCACCAGTATGTAATTTCATTAGCTACAGAGATGTCAAAAACTTTAACGAAACAACCTTTAAAAATGTCTAAATGTGCAACCATGGTCAATTATTGAAAGGACCTCTACGGATAAGGCGAGATATCTCCCTAAAAGGCTAAAATGGAAAAGTCTTTTTTCAAAACATGCAAATTGCTTATTATTTCGAACTGTATGGTTAGATATGTATCTGAATCATATGAAAACTGATTTTGTACGATCAAAACGATTCGACAGGTACAGATAACTCTTCGTTTCTGTACCTTCCCCTAAAATTACATTTTCTTACCCCACCGTTATTCATTAAACCAGATTTAAGTTTTCTTTAGTTTTATAAGCAAACATTTTTCTGTAAATGTAAGGACAATTAGTGTTGAAATCATAAATCATTTTTCGATTTGTCCTTAATGCGCATGGGCATCATTGAAACGAGTTTAAAGGCGAAATTTTCCCGCCAAAATTATGGCATATGGTATATGAAAACTATTTTTAGTATAAAAGTACGTTCCCCCGTGACCTAGCAAATCCTTTTTACCAAGGAAGCCTATGATCCTGTTACACAACATATGTCAATGGGAAGCTGGGTCAAGGGGTACCTTGCAATTGGTTTAGACAGGTGATGATCATTTTCCCCATAAATGGAAAATAATAGATTGAATAGTTAAACCATTTCACCAAACCTTTCTCCAAACGATAAAGTTTTAGATAACTAAAATTTCAAATCTGCAGAATATGATGAAGTTAAGGTAAGCAAAAATAAAACTTGCGTAGATCTATGTAATTTGTGAAAAACATACTGGAAAAAGAAAAAAAATGACAAGCATTTAAACTGTTCTAATTTGAAACCTATCGCATACATTTAAATATATGTCGGTGTACAATGTGTAATATAGCCCAGAAGAAATCTTTGTGTTTTCCTATTTTAAATTTATCCGTCAGAACAGGACCTTGATTAAGAAAAACTTCAATACCGCTGAATGTACACTTTTCGACATTTCCTATATTTTTTTCGGGATTCATGAACGCAAAAAGAGACTTTTTTAATTTTGAAATTACCCAAAAATTGGAATTAACATCGAAATATTAACATTTCAAATTAGCGATTTATCTGTAAAAGTGACCTATCAAACAAGACGAAATGAAAGTATGCTTTAAAGAGATATTTTTCGCTTTTTACGTTGCGAATCAATATCTAGTGAATAAAAACTGCCACGCCTACTTTCAAATGTTATATCAAACATAAAATATCCAATCAGCATAATTGTTTACCATCTGACACGCCTAATCGTCAATGAAAATTGATTAACACAATTTGCCACATTCGTAACTGTTATAATGTACACATGTTGATGTGTTAATCCTATTGTAAGTGTAATCGTAAGCGTTTGGCAGTTACAGAACCAGCAATATTTCTAAATTTACATGTAAAATGTACAATATATACTCGGCAAAACTTCTAACGCATCATTCAGATCTTTGTTAATATTTCTTTAACGAATCTACAGAATACTTACAAAAGTTGCACATGTCGACTACAACCATTCGATAAGAAGTCTATGAAATTACATACTAGATGCTACAGTTTGTTATGAAATATTAAAATATAGATAAAAACGCCCTTAATTCTAAAATTCATAAAGTCTGAAATTTGATTAGAATTGAAAATTCACGCATAACTTTCAAACCACTTGTATTGGCTGAAAAAAGATCCTGTGTAGAAAAGTTACCCTTCCTTAAACAATCCGACGGCTTTAACACTTTTGCGGACGCGTAATTTATTCCCGCAGAGGTAATGTTACGTCACTAGTATCGCTAGTGTCATCGACGGCGACGTCGGTTACGTAGACAAAATCATATCAGTCTATATCTAATTAACTGTATGAGATGCAGTCTTGATATTTCACATATATACAGGTCCCACCAAAACCTTTCACCTGGGAGCATAAGATTTGACCTTGTGACCTTGAACTTAAAAAAATGACCTTTTCTTTTAAAACAGTGCGTCTATGCGATCTACGTTGTCTGTGAACAGCCTTTGTTACGTTAGATAAAGTATTGATTTTTTCAGACTTCAATCCAACAATAAACCAAAATCAAATCAAACAAAACTTATTGAAAAAGATCGGTTTTTGCCCCCTTTTCATATCACGCGGTCACATCAGAAGAAACCTTTGAAATAGATTTATGAATGATTGCAAAAACTTGTGGGATAAAAATATGCGAAATTATTAATCAAAATCTTTGACAATAAATACGTTATGCAATTTTAAAAAGTGATGCGTTAGCTCTTTTGCTGAGTATATGTTACGTTCGGAAGAATGGTTGTTTTTTTCTTTTATTGAGAAAGTGTTTGCCTCTTGACATTTTTACAGCCATTTTCGATTCTTTTTAGCGTTAACAATAAAAAGATATATGTGTTTTTCCAAACTTACCTCTGCTTTTTTGTTCTTATTTATCCAAAATGTTTAATAAACAATGCTAGAACTGAATGGTGGGTATATTTTTCTTCTTCGATATAGTTAGACAATGTATCATTTTACATTTTGACATTTAATCATCGATAGCCACTTTATATCAATTTGGTAACGTCACGCCGACCTATCGTGGTTAAGTGACATTTAGGTAAACTCTCTTTATCGGAAAATTTTACAGGTAGATTAAAATCATTTTGGGACATATTTTTTTTTTCAAATGTAAGCATGAAATGACATTCGGAACTTTTTTAATGTTGTCTAAGCCCTATTCCGGACTTTTGGGGTCCATTGGGCCCCATTGGGTATTTTGGTATATCTACGGTGTCGGTTAAAAAGCTACAGGGTTTATTTTTTATGTAATCTATACAAGTCCATCGATGGTTCCTCGCACAAAATATTTTCCATGAACACTGAACGGTTTTCATACTATAGCCGAAAAAAAGCTTTGGGTCCATTGGACCCCAGTTGTGGTCCACTGGACCCAATATAGGATTATATAGGAAATATTAAAGAAATTACGTTTATTTTCTATTTTAACTGAACTAGGAAAGTACTCTGTCAGACACTTTATTAAAATAAGGTGTGTTTAAAATGGTGTATTAATTACCTAAATGTGTAAGGATAATAAGAGGCCCAATATGGCCTTTATCGTTTACCATAGAGTTCATTGAGGCTTTGAATATATATAATATCTTCTGTCTCATCACATGCCCGCAAAATACAGACACTTTGCATTGTAGGACGACAACTGATAGTCATGCTGCCATGATACATACACACTTTTTTATTTAATGTTTATTGAATTTGCTTGTCATCGGAACATGGGACATATTTCATTCTTTGTGAATTCCGAAAATAAAAGGTTAATTTTCATTTTATCACCACAATTGGAAGTACGTAAGTAGATGGCGATGAATCTATTCTTCATACAAAATTCCAAAGTCCTTGGCCAAATGTTTCAGGAAAAAATAAATTGTTCAATATTTCTTTATTTGTCTCCATATGAGGTCCATAACAAAAACTGCCACCCCAAAATATAGGGCCATTTTGTCGTTGTACCACAATAATGTTTGGTATGTTGGTAGTGGACTAAAAGACAATTCTTTACATCAAATTTCAAAGCCCTAGCACACACCTTTCGGGAGTATAAGATTTTGCACAATTTCCTTCTTTGTCTCTATAGGTCAAATGACACCCCACAACATAGGGCAAAGCTCATTTTTCTTGATATATTGAGTTAGAGGGCTTTCAAGAGATGCTTTGTGCAAAATTTCAAGTCTCTAGGCCTTGTGGTTTTGGAGAAAAGGACTTTTTTGTAATTTGGAACAGACGGGTAGGTGAACAGACGGACAGACATACAGACTAATGACATTGTACGATCACAGTGCATTATCCTCGGCATTTTATGCTAAGGTGAGCTAATACATGAATGTATTTCAACAATTCACATGGAAACATTATCTGCATTTTGCATGCATATCTGTATTGAGGTCCAGTGGACCCCAAATGCCCTTTAACGTAAGTTTAAGTCACTGACCGGAATAGGGTTAAGATGCGCATTATAAATATTTAACACAGACACAACTTCCATTACGTAGCTACTTTCAGCGGTCACGTAATTACTGAAAAAAATAAGGTTAATATTTAGAGCATTTGTTTAGTTATGGAGACCCGTGTTCGAATCCAGATATTTGTATATATTTATAGTCGTTTTCTCCTCCAAATATTATAAATTAGCTATAGTATTTCATTTTTAGGGGTGATGACAACTTGTATTTTGGATAAAATTATAATAAGATAACATAAAGGAAACAAAGAAAAACACGAATTGCCGAGACCTAGGATCGATCTCGGAAATCCGGTACATGGAACATACCGCTATATCACCCTTCCAAAGTTGTTTCCGTATTTACGTCACTACTTTTAAAGAATGTAATCGAGTTTTTATACAAGAAAATGTCTAAAAAATCATAAACTCGTTTTTACAAACTTGACATTATCAATGAAATTAGACTTCACGAATATCCATTGAAAATGTTTTTTTTTGAGATGTTAAAGTAACAAGTATAGAGGGAACAATGCTTTTCTTACGTAAGATGTTACTTACATACGTATTGCAACAGAATCGTTGTGGATCTTCATGTTCATACACGCTGAATTATTCTCCTTGTACCAGACTTGGCAGGTCAGCCGCGGTATTTCTTTACAGATCCCTATGATTGTTATTCGGTCTGGCTGGGCGTGATCATGATATGCTGAATAAATGTAAGTTGTATTCGTGAGCCTTTGAAGCGTTTCTTCTTCAAACGTATCCGGAAAATGGGTTAAATTGCAACTACTTTTATTACACCCGTGTTCTTTGACTAATGGCTCAAAAGTATGGATCTTCAATAACGTTATTGGTTTTAGTGCAAAAACTTCAACTATTACAACATAAATGATCACACAACAGACAGCAGCGATTGTAATGCCTTTCCAGCAGAAAACAGTTGTCAAAGTTCTTTTCATCTTCAGCATTTGATGACGTTTTGTCCCTGAAAACAAATCGTAACGTTTTCCGAAATAGCTAGATTATGATATGTTCATTGTTGAAAGCTGCTTGAAAGGACAATTTGCATGTTGCATTAATTATATTAGGTAAGTGTAAAATATTCTTTATAGAAAATAATGAAATAAATTTGGAAAACACCGGTTATCGCAGGTAGACTTGTAGAATATGTGACTAGCAAAGATGGTTGTGTACGACCTGCAAAAGTAGGAACTTCGTCCGAAAATATTTTGGATCGCCCATTGTGTTTGTTATACCCGATAGAAACTTCTGCTAGATTCGAAGAAAAGGCTACAGATGAGAAACAAGTTGAGACATTAAAGAACTACTTGTGTGTCGTTCGAAAGGCCAAGCTTAAATTCAAGCAAATACTCGTATACACGAATTCTATAAAAATGAGAAGTGTTTAAGTTAGACATAGTTAATTCAATCAATTAATGTAAAAATAGTTTTGTCCTAGTGAAATGGTGAATTACTGTGTTTTCGAGAATATCTTGTTCTTCGAAGTATATTTCGCAGTTTAGTGAAACATTGATTTAGTTTTGTGTATGTGTGTGCACTTTTGTGGTGAGAGGGTCGTTACTATACTGAAAAGAAAAAGTGTAGTCAGTATTTTTCATGGTCAATTATTCGGCCAAAATACAACATATCAGTGTAGAATTTCACACAATATTTGTTCAATAAAGGCATAACAAGAACGTACCAGTAATGATGCCGAATTGAAGGTTTTAGGTTCGCACTAAAGAATTTCAAAATGTGACAGGTGCACTTGTTGCAGTTAAGGCATAAGTCTTTTTCCTAAACTAATGTATGCAAACCAGAGACAATAGCCAAGAAAATAAAAATCCACAATAAGATTGATACCAGCCTAGATAATTTTAGCACTCTGGCTTAATCAATTTCGCCAAAAATGACATTTTAAGGAGCCATCTACCTAGCCTATAAACCCTGGCAGTCTCCTACTGTTTGAACTTGCTAAGCACTTACGGTTTGTAGCATTTGGATAGTTTTTGTCAAAAATGGGTATATGCCTGCGATTTTGGTCATTGATACCTCTGAAAACAGTGCTTCTAAAATAAATGTTTATTATGACGTCACCAAGTTACATCACGTCCCATCTTACGCATAAGCATTGAATTTCGACCACAGTGTAACCCGTTTGTTCAATAAAGGCATATTGTCTTTTACTGCTCTGGACATTTACTAGGAATTTGGCTTTTCGAGCATTGGCTCAACTAGATCTCGGCCATTTCTGACTAACATTGATTGTCATTTTTTTTTTCTAATTGTCTGTCTACAATTAATAACCTTGTCTGAGTGGTAAACCAGATGCTTGTCCTGATAGAACGATTTCTTGAAAACGCAGTAAAATGCTATGAGGAACTGGTTGGGTTCATAAGTCGCCATAATTAATGGTGAATTCCTTGAAAAAGGAGTTTCCTCACTCGCAGTTAACAAAGAGACATCTATTCTACCAAGAAATGATGCAAAGATCGCTTTTTCATGTCAATGTTTAGGAATCTAGAGTCTACAAAAAGTCATTAAGTACTGAAGCCGTGAATTTTCAATTTGACCCCATTTGAGTTGAATTGTTGAAAGGACGGTAAAGTAAAACATGGATGCCAATAGAATTTCACCTCCCTGTTCTACATTGGTTGAAGATTGTTATGAATAAAAGGTTTTGCATTGTAAAATATTTTTTAACAAAATTATTAACCAAAAACGTTCTACTGACTAAACTTTTTCATCTCAGTATATATTAAAAAAATGAATGACTCTATTTTGAACATGGTTTAACCATGTTCCCGCAAATTGCTTCCACAAATTGTTTCGGCAAAGGTCAGTGTTGAAAATTGTGAAAAAAGTTAATATGTTTTTTAAATCATACTCCTTTGACGAAACTATCGTAATTAGCCGAAATTTGCCGAGTTATGAGGGTCAACTGCCAAAAAGAGCAAACTGTATAAAGGAGATATGTGGCATGTGCTGCACGTGTTACCTGAGAGATTTTCATAGCTGAGAAGTCAAGATGGTTCAACGCTGCAATACTTGCGATAAATTATTAACAAATAAGAGAATCTTAATGAGGCATGTTATAGATAAACACTCTGAATAGGAGTTGAAATATAACTGTTCTCTATATGATAAAACCATTTCTAGACGTTCAAATCTTAAAGTTCACTTGTAGAAATGTCATAACCTATCAAAACACGAGGCCAGACAGATGACGATTAAGTCGCTTTATGGACAGCCTGAGCAAACTACATCGGCTAAATACAGTGACACATCGGAGGACGATAGTGTGCTTGATATGGCTGTTGAGTTAGACGGAACGCAAGAGTCCACTGATGCCCGGTACAGTCAGATAAGTGTGGGTTATTTCTTCTAGTTATTCGGATGCATTGGACAATTACACTCGTTGAAGAAATAACTGCTCTGGATATACCTACTGACGTTGACGTTCCTACTATTTATGAGGCACCGGTATCTGTGAGGACGCGGTATGAGGTCACTACATACGAGGGCTGATCAAAAAGTTCGTATAATTTCATCATAACTTTTTTACATTTCATCCGATTGTATTTATTAATTTACATATGTAATTTTATTATATCAATGACTTGTTGACGAACTATTATAAGTGCCAATTTATTATTACCGTATTTGTTCGCCTCTTAAAAGGGTCAAGGAACGCTACCCCGGAGCACTCCGTAAAGCAGAGTTGTAAAGCTCCGCAAAACGATTATTTTTTAAATCGCGCACAAGCAAAACTTCCGATATTGTATATACTAGAAGAAAGACATCATATCAGATACTTTGTAAAATTTCAAGACTCAATGTTGTATAACAATGATGTAACGAGGGATATGGTGTGACGCGCCGACGTGAAAAAGAGTAAAAACGGCAGTCTGTGAAGTACTGAAAATTGGTTGTTCAAATCAGTTTTATTATATTCTGCTCATACACAAACCCAAATGCAGTTAATTTAAGGAATATTGCAAGACTAAAATCATAAACAAATCACAGTCTGTAAAAATAACATCTTTTGTTAAGACAAATGAGATTGAGAATCGAAAAGACAACCCAATGAGTGAACGCGCAAGAATTATGTAATAATAAATGTTGACGTCCGTCAACGACGTCGTATAGAAATCCCGTCGCTACATGTATATGAGAAAATGCATAATAAATTAATTCGGCCTTTTATATGAAAAAATCTAATTCTGCGTTAATATGGGGAGCTTCATATGTGGTTTTAATGTATTTGTTCTTTACCTAGGTTAGGGCAGGTGAGGAACACCAGTGGTCAAATATTAGAAATTCATCTTTAATTTGGATTTTCGCATTCAATAATTATTCCTCGTTATTCATTCATATTTAAAATAATTCATATCATAATTATATAAATTTCATTTTTTACATATTAATTTTGTTGTTAGTGTAACAATGTTACGAAAGGAAAATGGTATGACTTAATAAAGTTTTAATACAATAATGCGCCTTTCGAATAAATTTGCGACTTAGAGAGAAGGACATCTAAACGTCTCTTTTTCACTGAATAGATCTGGTACAAGGACAATAGTATCTACAGATTGATCCATTAAAAAGCGAATTTTTGTTAGAGTCCAAATGTTTTCCAAAAATAAACAAAACAATTGCACAAACCAAATGAACACTAACGATGTGCTATAAAGAGTTCTATCATGTAGCGTCAAACGACGTTGTTGAAATGACGTTAACGTCACGGAGTGCTCCGGGTACCCGATTCCTCCTATTTTGAAAGAGTCACAGCAACATCATTTTTCAATCAATCTCATTGAAACTTTCAACATATTTTTGAAATAAGTAAATCTGAAACATTTCAAAAAAATGATATGCTTCGCTGTATTAATTAAACTTTAATGAACAAATTATACGAACGTTTTTTATCAGCCCTCGTACACCTTGATAAGACGAACGAACTATATAGACACTGAGGTTGCAGGCACAGTATTTTCTGTGGAATAGGATTGCTTTGTGTTTAATAAGTAGGACTAACATAGGGTTATTCGTGATGTTGCTCTTCCTCTTTCCTCGGGTGTGTCGTGAAGTACACGATTTGTTGTTACTTTTTGTTCTTTTCTGGAATGTTTTGTTGATTTTTTATGCTCCTTTCCGAATCGTCATTCTCCTTTCATGACTTTTTAGATTTCATTTGTGCAAATCACGCGTTTATCAGTTTTGTCGGGTGAATATATACTCAGTTCCAAAACAAAGTGTGCACTTTTGCGTTTTACCTTTACCTTAATTTTCACAAAGTTAATCGGCAATTTAGGGAGTAGAAGTGATATCATTTTTCAGATTAGACCTTAAGGACAGATCCTCCATTTATTTCCTACGGTAAGATTTTTTTTATTTTTTCAGTACTGATATTTAGATATTTGAGAAGTAAAAAAATGACTTAAAAACTACAGGTCACCAAGCGAATTAAAAAGTTATTGGATTTCGAGGGAGACTACTCGTGTCGAAAATTGCAAAAATGAGGTGTCACTTAAATGCCCCCCAAAAAGGTGTTTGAAATGACTAGGATTACATACATATGTCTTCATTGTGTTCAATATGTTTTATTCTGTCTAAATGAGTATCAATTTTGGAAAATTTAGTGATGATTTTGAAATTTTTAGTAAAACATTCTTGCAAAAGTAGCTGAAATTGCTCTTTTTTCGCAACGTTTCTGCTAATAAAAAATATTCCAGCGGTAAGAATTTTTTCTTTTTTGGTATAGACATAGCGCTTGGTCATACTTAGAAAAACAAAAAAAGAAAAATATATCAAACCAAGCGTTTTTCTTAGTTATAAGTAAAATTTGGTTTACTTTTTGCAGCTCTGTCCGAAATTGTTTCACTACTTTTATCCATTTTCTTCCTAATTACCAGCTTTAGATAATAAAAAGTGTCATCTTTTGTGTTCATCTGAAGCGGACTAGCTCATAAAGACACCACTTTGCTTTTGATGCTCAGTTTCTTATCGCTAACGCCACATGTTGAACGCGTAACAGAAAGCGAAATGTACCATCCGAGTACTATTACACTTTAATTGACCAAACAGAGAAAATTGAAATAACCGAAAGGGTCTTGTCATTTATCAACCAAACATTAACTAAATGTAAAAAAAAACTTTTGCTGAAAAGGCCAATTACTAAATCAGCTTTATTTCGTTATTTAGGATATGCGCAGTAAGTTGCGCAGTAACAACTGGAGGATCTGTCCTTAAAGAAAATTGACATCAAAACAGATGTCGATTGTATTTGCTCATATTGCATACACAGAATCAGATCAGTATGGTATTGATGGTGTTGAGATTTGCACTCCTTACAGCTTTTCCTGTGGATAGAGTTACAAGCTAATATGCCGTATCAGGGTTTGGTCAGGCCTTCCAAGCCGTTTCCTCATTAAAACTTAAACTTTCTTGTAGACGTTACGTGTATGCCAACGTAAGTAATCGCTACACTAGTAGTCTAGTGATTTGCCGTCGAATGGTGCAATAACGTTCTAAACCGAATTTGTTTTCCTTTAAGATGCCATACAAATGACCAATTGCTATTGGAACATGAATACCGTACAATTTCAAATTTTAGGAAAGTTTTTGTTTTCACCTGTTTCGGTCTTGCTCACCAACGTTAAATGTAATTCGTTTCACGCTAATGCACTATGTACAAATGTAATGCAAATGTAATTTTATGCTACGATATGCCAAAAGGAGTGCAGCGAGTGTTATTTCAGATCGATAACTCATCCAGCACGCGAGGCAAACGTAAAATACTAAATATGCAAACTCGCAATCAAGCCGAAAATTCGTGCGTGCTATGTGATTTCTTCACCAATATATCGTTTGTCAAAAGTTTTGAGATGAAACTCCTTGCGGTAGACGGTATACTTTACGAGATATTCAAAATTGAAAAGTTCAAACTTTCTTTTGGAACTGAGTATATTATTTTAATAGTAAAGGCGCACGGTGAGTTCGACAGAAGTTAAAAATTACGAGATAAAGGATCTACAAAGTAGGCACTAGTACTCGATTCGGAAAGGAGCAAAAATTTGATGGTAAATGTGTTTAACATATACTGAGCAAAAAAAGAAACTTTACATCTTTTATTGCCTTTTTACGTGGCTAAAGCGTTTTTCTATGCCAATTAAATCGATACGTACTTATTTGACGAATGATAGAGAATATACAGGTATGAAAAAAAAATGATGTTTTACAGCGCACGGGCTTGCACGCTTTTCATTTCCGGTTTTCATCACCCTACTCGTGTTTAGCAATCCCGAGTTCATTTCGAATGCTTTTTGACATCGAGTGTCACGTACTCTTTATCACTAAAACGAAAAAACAAAACTTTTTTTCATTTTCTTATGAAAACAAATATGCCACGGCTATCGGAAAATGACCGAAATCAGGCTGTCGGTATGCTTAGGGCCGGTATGTCTGTGAATAACGGTTCCCTTCATTTTGGATTATTAAGGCAAGCAATTCATAACCTAACGACTTGGTATGCAACTACTGGAGAAGTTAGAGGTATGCCGAAATCAGGTAAGCCTCAAGTGACGTCACATAGAGACGGCAGTTTTATCAACGTAACGCATCTGCATAACCGATTCATCCCTGCAACAAAACATGAATACCGTACAATTTCAAATTTTCGGAAAGTTTTTGTTTTCACCTGTTTCGGTCTTGCTCACCAACGTTAAATGTACGTCACATCAAAAAACTTGCTGTACGACATTACATTTTTGGTCGATGTTGACATGTAACTGTATAAGAGACAATATCTTTATGTGTTCAAAATTTGTTCAACGTGCTGACTTTGAAAGAAAGCCAGTCCGTTGGACTTCTTAAAAGCTGGGCGGATTTTGAGAGTAATTTACGGTTAAGTGAACAATGGTACAGACATGTACAGGTATTTTTCTAACCAAAACACACCGGCAGTTTAATGAACGTATTATAAAACAAAACTATAATGAATATTTGTGACCCTTAATTTATTTTGTTGAGTGTATTATTTATGTTAAATACGGCACTGAAAATATTGAGGCAAAAGGTGGAAATGCTGTTAATAAGCATTTTCTTCTTTTTTCTGAAAGTTATCAAATCCCAAGTCGTTTCTTTTAGGGACGTCAAAACCTGGTCTTGTTTGGGAAAGGGTTTAACCAACCAACACCATAACAAGCCCAATTTTTTATGTTGTATTTAGACGTCTCGAAAGTTCCGAATACGTGCTAGTCATTAAGTCTTACAAGATCTGAAAATAAGTCAATCCAAAGCGAATCAATTAAAACAAAAACAAAATGCTGCCAGAAATAATAAATCAACAATGAATTGAGCTAACAATACATGATGGAAAGAAGTAATCCTTTATAAACTATGAATTTGTTGTTTGTTTGGCCTAAAATGGATGAAATGACACGTGCATGACAGTCGGACTGACAGAGAGCTGAAATATGTCAGTCCGACTGAAAATTTGGCAGACATGTTTGACGGACTGACGAATCCCGGGAAATATGTCTATTATGTGGCTGCGAGTTTGGGAAAATCTAGAAGCAAAAGAAAAACATGCTGATTACAACCATTCTCTTATTTTCCTTCGTGAAAAGATTTATCCCCTTTTTATACGTCATCGCTCACATAATTTTTGTCTTTAGCTTGGGAAGGTGTTGAATATTTGTTGTTTTTGAAAGAGTTAATTTATCACATATTCATAGCTATGATGTACATTAATGAAAGTTATTTGTTTCTTACCTTAGATGACTAGTTCTCTTCTGTCACACCAAATAGTATGTTTAATTCCTAATTTCCTAACCTTTTGATGCATTGGATAAAAAACATTAGAAAAAAGAGAAAAAAAGTATGATATTTCCACTAATAGATCGGGCTTGTTAAAAAATGAGGCAAAAGAAAAAAGATAATCAGCATTGTCTCCTTTTGACTCAATATTTTCCTTGAAATAATTTGTACACAAACCTTACCTTTATCAACATCCATTTTGTTTTCTTCAGCAGCTTTCGAAATTGAAGGCCTTCAAATTTTGCTGTTTGAGAAAAGGTAAAACGAAAGAGGTTCAGAGGATACTTCAACTATTTCCTAAAAAGATGAGGTTTTAAAGTCATTATGAGAGAAAGTAATATGATATATGAATCGTTTTTGTTGTTTTTTTTACTACTGAAATGATTAGATATAAATAACTAGGCTTTAATTGCTGTGTAGGTTTTTTGTTTGTTTGTTTGTTGGTTTGTTAGACTTTGTTTTAGAGACAAAGATAATTTACTCAGTCATTCATTAATCTTCTTTAATTTTATTTCATCCATCCTTTTCTCTGATTTTGTAGACTAATTGAATGGGCAATAATCAGCTGTAGAAGATTGTTTATTGTACAAATAAATTTATTCAAAACATGTCTATTGCTACATCAAATATGGTATTGTTTGGAAAAGGTAAATACAGAGTCTGATCTTTCTCAAACAATACGTGCTTTATGTGGTCCCAAACAAGACATGATTTTGACGTCCCTCATAGATGTTGCTTGGGAAAACATTGAGCAAAAAGATGAAACTGCTGATAACCAGCAGTTTCTCCTTCTGTCTCTATATGTTATATGCTTTACTTTACACAAAACCACTCTTCTTCAACATTCAGTTTGATGTATGCAGCAGCTTTCAAATTGGATCGCCCTAAAGTTATGTTGTTCAGGAAAGGTTTAAGACATTTCAGAAAAGAAGACAAAGCTGATCACATTTTATACTCTTTTGTGCATATGTTTTCTTTCTCAAATGGTACCAATATAATTCTCTCTGACATTATTTCAAATTACTTCATTAGAACTATTCAAGTCTTAAAATCATTTTTCCAACACATCTGATTTGTAGCATTCAGTCAATATCAGTCAGCACAAAGAACCCATGGTCTTTTAGATTTTTTGGAAAGACAGCTTGTTGTCTACTCATAATCAAAAATTGGTTTAGCTCAATTTATTGCACAGCAGCACCTGAAAAATAAAGCATTTTCACTAACCCTTCTCAAAACAGAAAATATAGGGTGGTCCAAATTTTAAAGGTGTGGCAGGCCGAAACATTGTATTACCTAAATCTGGATATTTCGAGGTTATATCATGTAAATAATTGAGGGAAAAATAAGAAAAATGCTAGTCATCACTCATCATTTTTTCCTTTTCCCTACATTCTAGCCAAAGGCTTTATTAGAGATGTCAAAATCAGTTCTCATTTGGGATAGGGTTAATTATTTGAAGTCATTATTGGTCATCACCATTTGAAATATAATTTAATACAAGGACACCTAACCCAATGACTGTTTTAGATCTGGCATTTGATTTGGGAAAACACTGAGACAAAAGAAGAAAACACATTTTCTGGGCTACATTTTACATAAACTTTACTTTTTAATGTTCATGAAAAAATTATGAACATTAATTGTGTCATCTACATCAGCTTCCAAATTTTACAATCCAAAATTTGTTGTTAAGTAAAGGGTTAATATGCCCATCACTTATCCCATTCCCAAACAGTGACGCCCTACAATTTTTTTTTGAAAATGAAGACATTGCTTTTGACAAGCACGCCTGCATTTTTTACAATGTTTTCTATACAAAAACAATTAAAATCCCTGACTCATCTTTTTTTCTCAGGACTTATTGATAAATATTTTGTGAGTCGCAGAAAGCAAACATTTTCAATGTGTAATTGATGTTGTCTTACACATACTTCTATGTTTGAATATTGGACTCATTGTTTTGGGAACCAGTGGGTCCCAGGACTCTTCTGCATAAATTTGTAACAAAATCACTGTTTTTGAACTTGGACAAGTCTAAAATTTTTGCCATCTGGTAATGGGTTAAAGACTGTTATACAAAATATTTATGATTTCACAGAAAATCTTGAATTTGTTTTCAGTCATAAAAAATAGACTACTGATTGATTGAAGAAAGGTTTTAAGCCATCTTTAATAAAATTTTAAATTAAATGGTGGCAAGCAGTGTACCCAACCATAAATTCCAATTTCCAAGTATTACAAATACAACATCAAATCCATATTAAAAAGAATCAGGCCCGTAGGAACAGGGGGCTACCCCCCAAATGTTGGCCACAAATGGCAAATTTTCCTTATTTTTACACCGAAAAACTAGGGGAAATCCGATTTAGCCCCCCCCTCCAATATTCAGACACAGGGGCTTCAGCCACCCCAATATGAAATTGCTTCCACCTGAGGATAATAATATTCCTGAACAGAATCAAGTGAAACCAACCAGACTGTGGATCCTATGTATATACTAACATATTTTATGTATTAAAAGTACAGTGGCGGATCCAGGATTTCCGAAATTCCATGAATAGGGTTCAAGCATACAAATAGGGGGGGGGGTAATTTTCCTAGTATTACACAATTTTGACTGATTCTCTGCATGAAAATGAAATAATCACATTATAAGGAAGGTACACTTGAACCCCTGTATCGGTACCACCTCTGGAACCACCATTGAAGTGAGTATTCTTAAGAGACAAAGAGAAATCATTTCAAATGAAATACAATGTAAGTATTTTTTGAATAATTGAGTACACCCTCTCTCTCTGTCAAAAAACAAACAAAAACAGAGTTAAAAGCTCATTTCTTTATAAATAGCAGATTCATTCTAACTGTTGAATTGCAGTAAACTTGATGTAAAAAAGCAGATAAATTGGGAATGGGTTAAAGATATTCCTTTCAGAATAACTAATGCAAAATGACTGGATGGGAATAACACTTATGAATATAGGAATCAAGAATTGCTTTTGAATACAATAGGGCCCGATTCTTCTTCTTTTTTCAATTTAGAAAAATTAAATGTGTTTTTTTCTTTTTTTTTAAATATGTTTTTTAGAAAAAAATTAAGGTAAAGAAGAAACTACTTTCTGACTTAAAAGGTGACACATACATGTATACACAGTGTATAATCATGTGACTTAGAATTTCCGATAATCTTCAATATCTTTTTTAATACTTGAACAATTTGAATTCGGTTTGAGGCAGAGAAGGTGGAAACATGCCAGGAATAAGATTAGATGGACGTGTTGGATTTTTGAAAGATCAACTGATAAAAAGGTTATTGAAGATAAACCAAAATTTTGGTTTATCTTCAATATGTTTTTATCAGTTGATTTTAAATCATTCACGTCCATCTAATGTGTGATGTCTGTCCACATTCTCTGCTTCAAACCGAATTCAAATCGGTCCAGTATTAATGAAGTTATTGAAGATTTTTTCATTTATTCTGTTAAGTGATTATACACCGTGCATATATATATATATATATATATATATATATATATGCACTCATCTGCATTTTTCTTTTTAGTTCTCTTTTCAATTCATACATTATCTAACAATTTACCAAAAGGCTTAACAAACCTGAGACAGGCAACAGATAAAAGAGTAAAGGCGTTGTAAATTTGTTGTTTCAAATGCAAAATCGATACTTCAGCCATGATCTTATTCATGCTCAAAATAATGCAAAGGCACCAAAATGTCAAATCTGGAGATAATTATTTTTCTGCTGGCATAAAGACTTGATAAGTAAAAATCTACATTGCTTACCAATGAAACAATTAATTCTCTGGAAGAAATAACATAGCCTGCCATGAACATGTACATCTAAGTATAGATCTTTTGGGTGTCTTGAACTATCCAGCAAACAATGGTTCACCTGTATTTGAAAATATAGTTATCATTTTACATGTAGATATCTGCACATTTAATTATCCTCACCATCAACCCTCTCCAAAACATCCAATTTTACAGATTGATCCAAGTTGAAAGCTCTTGCAAACAACAAGATTGAAACTATTGAAATGAGAAGATTTTAAAATATTATAGCATACATATCCTTTTCGTAAAAATTCTAGTTATCAGTATTCCCTTCTTTTCCTTGAATGATTTTTAATGATAATTTTTTCTTTCATGTCAAAAAAAACGATGTAGATCTAGATCTAATAACACATTTATTTATACAAATCAATCTAGCATAAAATTATGCCTACCTTTTTAAACTAAAAGACTTTTATTGTTGTTCAAATGAGTTCCTGTGGCTGTAATAATACTAGGATGAATGACTATTCCACCTACAATTAAGAGAAAAGGCACTCAGATCGTGCTGAAGTCTAGAAAACATTTACTGGTGCAGAATAAAACTTGTCAGACCTATGTCATTCTTTGAGAACAAGAATACCGGAACCATGTCCCGAAAATATCAAATGACCAGAGACCATGACAAAGGGAAAGCATTCAACCAGATCTAAGATTAGTAACACATGAAGAGGACACAGTCAGCATTTTATCCTTTCCTGCGAAGTTTGTCAGTTTTCTATTTGTGAACTGAAGTCATCAAAACCATTTAGCCCATTGTTCGGAAGGGGCCGCGGCCTTAGCGCAGTTGGTAGCGCATCTGACCCTCATTCGAGAGATCCCGGGTTCGATACCCGGCCGCGGCCAATACCCTTTCTGACAAAATTGTCACCCACCAATGGGTTTGAAATCGTAAACCTAAGTGGTGCGAGCAGCTGGAGGCTCGGTAAGGGTGTTGTGGTAGTACTGGTTTGAGAAACAACAGAAATCCATGTGTAGGTGCTCCAGCCGCCGCGATATGACCCTGGTAGTTGAAAACGGCGTAAAACCCCAATTAACTCAAACCCATTGTTCGAAAAGGATTAGTAAACCCAAAACAAGTATCGTATAAAATCTCTCTCATGTAAAATCGTTTCGTTGTCAACCTATGCCAGTGTGCGTCGTGATCAGTTAGTGACACAGTTTGAACATAAGTTAAGGTACTATCCGGATATATGGTCACTCTTTTGAAGATCGATGTTTAGGGAATAAATTATCAGATAGGCGAACATACCAAACACCGTATTAATCTTATTTTAAATGAATATTCGACAATACTTATTTGATATCAAATGCACTTACCAGCAAATGTGAATCGTGTAAGTCACATTTTCTGTCTTGTCGTTTCTGTCTGGGAAAGTGATTACGACACACTTTTTCAAATGACGTCATCAATATGCCTAATCCAAGTTTTCTCTGATGAAATTCGCTATTTGATATGTTGTTGTCGATCATTTACAATGAGTGGCATCAACTTGTCAAAGAGCGAATTTCATTAGAGAAAAAGCGGTAATCTGAATTTTCTCTCGCGAAATTCGCTCTTTGATTACAATGAGCGACATCAACATGTCAAAGAGCGAATTTCATCAGAGAAGACTCGAATTACAATTTGCCTAGTTACTTCTTTATTTTCCCGTTTCTAGGGAATGGTTTCCGTTTCCGGCAATTCAACAGAAAGGACCGAACTGTTCCGAATTTTTATTATCCGGTCGGTGAGAAATAATGATTTTTGAAATTCAAATTCTCAATGATTGACGATCATTCAAATGCTAAAACAGTTTTACAAATCTGTTTTGGTGTCATTTCTCCTCGTCGCTATTTTGATTTGAGAGAAAATCTTATTTTTTTTTAAAAATAGCCACGAAGTAAAACTTATTCATTTCGGCAAAATTATTTTGTGTATTTCCGTTTCCGGTACGGTGGACATTTAGTTCAACGTATGTAAATAGAATTGTCGCACGTGTACCATATAAGCGAGCTCCGCGCTCACGGCCTTCGGCCGTTCGCGTGCTTCGCCCGCTATCAATGTAATACTTGCCAGCTCATTCCCGAAAAATGTTTTGAAAAGTGGATTCGACAGGGTTCAGGGTAGTATAAATGTGTTATCAAAGAGTACCTTGTCTAAATAGTGTGGGAGTTAAGTGATAATTAAGCCAGGCCTCAAAACGCAATTGCCTCCTGTAACATGCAGTGTCGTTTGTGGTGAAGCGTGCAAAATGAGCATTTAGAGATTTTCTTTTCTCTCTGCGATTTATAACGAGCGCGTTTTCTAATATTCTTGTAGTATTGAGTAATCCTTTTCCGTCAACGTTTTATAGGTAATTAAAAGAAAGAAATCTGAAAACTAATTTGGTATGTCGATGACGTCATTTAACAAAATATTCAATCGGCTGTAGGGACGCTATGAGTAATTTACGTTGGAGGGGAGACGGAGACACTGGTAACGTCTCTTCCGGTTGTACCTCCTCTGTAATGGGGTATGCGTCAATCACGTCGACCGGAAACTGATGACGTCACTTCCTGTTGTATCCCCAAAGTTGCCAAATTGTAATTTCGATCTCTGTTAATAACCTGAACATATTCAGATTTGTGTGATATAAATGTTATGGTCTGCCACTCCTTTAAAATTTGAACCACCGTAATTTTCTGTTTGGAGAAGGTTTTAGTGAAAACATTTTTTTCAGGTGTGCTGTCTAGTCGGTCTAACCAAGTTGTAATTATGAGCAGAAACCTGACAGAACCTGTGTTTTTGTGCTGACTGACCTTGATTGAAAGATATTAGTCGATACAAATCAGATGTGTTACACAACTTTACAACTTTAAGACTTGAAGAGTGATAAATTAATTTAGTTGTATAAAAAAGGTATCCCCTGACAAAAGAAAGCTAAAATTTGCACAAAATGAGTATAAACATGTGATCAGCTTTATCTTCTTTTCTGAAATGACTTAAACGATCCTTTTATTTCAATTGTTGGAGAAATGTCAAACTACCTTTTGTTTCGAACAGTACTGCTTTTTATTTGCAAAAAGTACAGGTTATGAATACATTGAATGAAAAAATAAATTTTAAACCCGCTGTATGCTTGGATTGCAAAATTTCAAAATGACCTTAGCTCTGAATGTTTCTTGGCCATCATATTTTAACATTTGAAAAATTCTGAGCTTTTTTGGGCCTCTATCCGTGGTATGGATTTGACAAACAATCTGTGTATTAGATATGGCTATACTCTTTCCAAAGACTGGTCCAAGGATCTGGCAAACAACAGAAAGACAATTAAACACCAGTTGTCTAAGGGCATGATAAGTCTCAATAACAATTTCAAGGTAAGACCTGGTTTTGACATTCATATAATACAAAACACTTGGGAAAACAGTCAGGTAAAAGCAAAACATTTTTTTAAATCAACGTAAAATCTACATGATAACGTAATTTTCCAACGTTTCGGCGTATGCCTTCTTCATGATTTTTTTTAATTCACGTAAAGAAACGTGACGTCATGTACGTAACATTGATTTACAATTTGTTGGAAAAACAGACAATAACGTACAGGCATGAAGTATATAAATAAACGACAGCACAGATTTATGAAAACATTAAGTAAAACAGTTTTTGTCCAAGGCATACAGGTAATTAGACCAAGATCAGGTTGCGAGAATGTGCAAGCTAATCAAGATCCATTATCCTATAGGAAGGAAATGGCATTATCACATAGCGCACTATCGGATATAGTAATGCATAATTTCCTATATATTAATTAATATTATTAAAAAAAGGATTATAGGAAAAAAAGATTACACCGATTATTATTTTTTTTAGATACGCATTTTATCACAACTCTTTTGACCCAACTATACAGTATTGGAACTGCTTTGGAGTGTTACTTTAGCCTTAATTGAGGTTTTCTAATATTTAACAACGATCCAATTATTCTATCTTAATCGTTTCTCAAACAAAAATTTAGTCTTGGACTCATTGAGAGCAATATAATGTTTCAGAATATATTCTTAAATAAGCTGTTTTTTGTATGTTTAACATAGAAATCCTTGACAAAAAGGACGAAATACTGATTTAATTATCAGCATGTTCTTATTTCTTATTATCATTTTTTCTCGCAATATTTTGTAAAACTTAGATTACAAGGGACTTCAAAACCAGGGTGTATTTTGGAAAGTCTTAATTATTTTGCGAACAACAAAAATCTAGGGTAGTCCAAGTTGAAAGCTTATGTAGACGACAAAATAAATATTGAAAGGGAAAACATACGTGTGCAATATATCTTCGAAAATATTGAGACAAAATGAGAAATGATTTCCCAAGTCTTATCTGGTCGTGAAGTAAAAATCAGGTAAGGACGTTGTAAAATCAAACTTATCCTGGACTAAATAATTATTAACCCCTATATGTCTGAAGGAAATACATATTCTAGAAAAATTGAATATTTTTCAACTTGCACAATACTTTTTTGGGCTAAAATTATCCATTTTGTATGTGTCCTAAAAAAACTCTGGGCACTAAAGTAATCAATTTTCAATTTTTTTACCAAAATGTACTGAATAATTACAGATTGTTGGAAACCACTTTTCTGTTCCCCAATTAGAATGTTTCTGACATATATTAACAAAGCTCTAGGAAAGGTGTCTTCGTGCATTTAAAGATCAATGTGATTTTACAAATGCACTACACACCCTTTTCACAGAGAAATGTATCGTACAGCGTGTCCCAAAAGTAAGGTAACACTTAAAATCTAATATATCTCGGCCAATGTATCACTTATATATTCCTAATACCGTTGACTGTACAGAAGGATATGTGTAAAAATAAATAAAAGAAATTTCACCAAAATATCATACTTTTTGTGTATTTTTTCTACGATTAACCAAACACAATATTTTATCAATGACATCATTTTGATAGTAAATGACTTTCTCTAGATTACGTCCCATCTGTCACTTTCCTTGGTTTATTCCTGTAATTAAAGTTTAAGGCTAATGACTGCCATGTGTGTCCATAGAAAGGTTCCTACCTTCTCCTTGAATGTTTTATAGCAAAATTGTACATGTTCAATTTAATATGTTATTGCTGTGGGAATTACACTTTAGACAACACGTGTCTCCACAAAAAAAAAGACCAGTGAATTCAAATCCGACATGTGTCAACCGACAACAGTCTAAGCGTTCAACTTGATCTCCCAAAGACTGTGATTTCATAATCTAATATGGTATGGGAAAGTTTCAAATAAAAATTCAAAATTCAATATACTAATGATTTCAAAGAATCTTAATCGGACGAAATTCTTCTCATTGACTTTCCTGGACTTCCATAATTATGCAGTCTTGTTCAAAGCTTAGATGCTTTATGCGCTAAGGTATGTTTTCGGTCTTTTGCTTCCATGTCCATTACAATCTGACCAAGATCGTTCAAATTGATCTATTATTGAGTAGATGGGGGTATTCTTCGTTGGTGATTTTCTGTTTTGAATTAATTAAAGTTTCTTTGCACACAGATGGGACATTAAGATAAATGATATGCTTTACCGCATACATACGTTTTGAGAAGGTAGGTTGTGACGTCATTTTGATAGTGGTACATATGTCGTCAAAAACGACGCCATTTTGAAATGTGCATAACATTGAAGTGTATGGTAAACAAAATTCCAATGAATTCTGCAGATATTGATAGTTTTCCGAAAGAAATCGGCTATGAAATAGCAGAGCTAGAACCATTTATAAGTGTTACGTTACTTTTGGGACACCCTGTATAATTACAGTGTTTTCGCTAAAATGATATATTTTGTCAGATTTCTTCTAAACCATGTAACTACAGCTTGTTTTAAGCTGCAGTTAGAATACTTTTAAAGAAAATTGACATAATTCTCTTTCGTGTTGTTATCATACGCTACGCAATATAGAGTTTTCTCAATTTGCAAAAATTATTGCTAAAATATTTTCTATGAAGTCTCGCAGAACGCATAGTAAAACTTGGTTGCGATGCCTTTTGTACGATGCGCGTTGTTCTTGTTACGCTAGTGATGTATAATTATGCTTGTGGGTGCATCTATTGTCTTCTGGAACGTTTTGGGTCATCAACAGGACCCCCTTTCGCTATGAGCGCACATGATGTACCCCGTGTTAGAGATACTGCAACATTGTTTATGCTGTCTAAGCACTCAACAAAGCTCTATGAACTAATTTCAATACATCTTTTGTGTGTTCTTCTTATTGGATGGTTGTCACAGAGTTTATTTTTGAAGTTTCCTGACCAGGAAGTTTATTCATGTCAACATTTTCGTCCTCATCCATATTGTCCGCATTTGTTGTAACTTCGTCTACAGGTGGATATTCTATAAGGTTTTTAGTCATTTTTTAAGCTTTTTCGTTGTCTAGAATAAAAAGTGGACGCAAAAATATAAAACAACTTAATTAATGAAAAGAAATGTGTAAAATATCATTTTCATGACGTAAAAAGGCTGAAAGAAAATAAAGAAATGCTGAAAATCAGCGATACCGTCATTTCTTGCAACGTTTATCAAAATGAATTGAGTAAGGGTATTGGACATACCATGCCTAAATTTCAGCATGTTTGCAGTTAGAGCAGAGGCTAGCGTTAAATGCTGACCATTCAACACAATTTGGTAATGGGGAATCCTAGAACAATGTGAAAATCGACCAGAATGTGAATATTCTAAGGCTACATGTAACCTGGATCCATGTTGGTTTGTGAGAAATACCCGATTTTCATACCTCAGAATAGATTTATCTTAATTTGATAATACGGGCGAAAAAGTCCGCGAAGCGGCCTTGAGTCCGTCTAAAGATTGAAATTTAAACGGAAATAAAAATGTTGGAAACCCTCTGTTTTTTTTCAATGTTAAATGAATGGAAAAATCAGAGGGTTTCCGTGGAATTTCGGGCGGGGGGAAGGGTAATTTCGCATTTTTTGGACCCGAGTGCCCGTGGCTTTTAACGTCATTTAAACAGCTATAACTGGATAATCCCCTTCCTAAATGCTATCAAAACGACTTGACAGAAGCAGTGGATCAATTGATATCAATATAAACAAAGCTCTTGAATTGTGCGTGTTTTAAAGAAATACAACAGCAAAGCTAAATTTTTACCAAAGACCTAAGCGAAGTCGACATCATGTGTTATCGTTCTTGGCTCAATCGATAATTTATGACAGATCAGCGGCCATCTTGTTTCGTCTCCACTAGTCCGGCTTCAATTTTGGCGACATTCACGAACATCATGGATGAAACTTGCACGGAGTAACATACTGCGCGATAATATGAAGTGGTGTGACACCAACGGAAGGAAGTCTATATTTTACCGGAAGTCATACTAGAACAGAAATTTATACTAGCCGTAGAAATATTGGTGCGAACGGCTTCGAGAACTATGTGAACTACGTGTATGTGTCAAAATCTATTGATTTTCAATAACTTAGTAATATTTCAAAGCTATTATATTGGTTTCCAGTGGCAAAGGAGTTGCGTACCAAATACATTTCGACCGATTAAGTTGTAGTTTGGACATACCGCGTCTTTTACGGTACCGCGGTATTCAAAAAAGTGTTTATTTGCAAACGAAGCTTCATCTATCAACTGCGTGCATTAGCAAAACTGAAAGCAAATTTAGTTACTGGGTCTATAATTTTCTGTGATTATTTCTAACATTATTTTGTCTGCATTGGATTGCTGTAGAAAAAGAAAACAATTCCAAAAAGAAAACATGGAATGTTTTCATGTCTCCATTCTAACAGTTGGTAGGCGACACTTCGTCTGTAAATGAACACTGTTTTGAATACAGTGTTACCGTAAAAGACGCGGTACCGAAGCGGACTACTATACACAGAGAAACAGTTTTGGAATTGTTTCTATAAATAGTAACAAATCGATGTTATCAAAACGAGGCTCCCAAAAAATTTGGTGTAATTAATGACAGCGCGTGTGAATTCAATATACAACGATATAGCGAAGTTTTAAATGGAACAAGAACTATATGATTGAATGAAATCTATGATAAACACCATTATCGGTGAGAATAATGACCAAATTAAATGACTGTTATGAGAATCGACGTATTCCGTTGGCTAGAAGAAATATATTCGTCCAGAAAAATCTCTGCTTAACACGTTACACAAAGAGGGAAATGATCACGTGACCAGTTTGTAAACTCCGGAAAATCGACAAGTCTCCAGTCTCCACGCACTGGGTGTTCCAAGAAGGCGGATTATACCATATTCTCAAACCGTGTCTCAGTGCAGGCATACACCTAAAAAATGTGTGTCAAGAAAATGTAAACTATGATAGAAAAATCGTCGAAAATCTAGAAATACAGCAAGAAACGGGAGAAATAGAATATATGGTTGGTGCCGAGATAGATGAAGTTTATTTGGCGAATCTTAAAAAAACTGAAGACGGCGAGCTTTAGTTTTCTAAGCCTCGCCAAATAAAAATTTATCCATCTCGGCGCCAACCATATATTCTCTATCTAAATAGCAAATCTGTTTTTCTCTATTTGTTTATTACCCGTAAAAATTATCAATATGCTATCCAAATCATTTCAAATACTAACAAGTAATTGACAAATGATGTTGATTAAGGCGATTTTACATGTAGAAGCTTTACGATCGATCCAGAGTGTTTTAAATAGAAGCTATTTCATCAATACTGTAGAATCTTTACGGTCGATCCAGAGTGTTTTAAATAGAAGCTGTTTCATCAATACTGTAGAATCTTTACGATCGATCCAGAATGTTTTAAACAGAAGCTTTTTCATCAATACTGCAGAATCTTTACGATCGATCCAGAGTGTTTTAAACAAAAGAAATGGACAAAGGCATACAACCTTTGTTTACAAGAACCTGACTTCTGACAGACATCTTTCTTTGTATAGGTTGAATCCTATAGGTAAAGAAACTTGACATGCATGATAAAACACAAATACAATTTCTGAAGTTGATACAGGCATGTCAAATGAATAAATAAAAAAACTTACCATGATGTTTTTCTCATTGTATGGTTATTTCTTTGTCATTGAAATATTCAGGAAATTTCAAAACAGAATTTTCAGCGTTTATATAGTTGTTAAAATCGCATTATTGTTTTAGATAACTTTCAATGTCTCTGTGCTTGTTTACCAAATTACTTTATTTCTTAATTCCGAGGTGCTGTCTCTGGAAATGTTATTATATTACAGGAGAATAATTTGAAGCTGTAGTGGTCAAGTTTCTTACAAGAACCTCCAACACATAGTGTTTGTATAACAAAAATCATTTTGCATTAAACCTTTGATGGAAAAGAAGAGAATAAACTGAAAATTTTGAGGAATTTCTGTTTTCATCATTTTGTTCCTGTGCAAAATTATTGTACAAAACACTTCATTTTTAATATATTTCTTACATGGAACACCTCAAAATGACTCGCTATATTTTGGTATATTTAAATTTGGTTTGAAGCAGACAATAGATCTTCAATACACTGTAAATAGGAATAAACGCATTAGACCACCAATTTTTAGACTTGCTCATGTTCAGAGATCTTTAGTCTTTTTGCATGGAAATCATTCTGGGAACTGAAGAAACTGCTTGAAGAAACTGCTTATCACCAGTAATTTCTTAACTGTTCAATGTTTTCAAAAGCATTTACCTTGTGCGGCATCAAAAAACATCTTTGTTATATCTGTTAATTTTAGTACAAATGATATTGTTTAAGAATTATTTAGCTCTTTTTAACCCATTACCACAGTGACACAGTGACTCTTTTTGACTATAGAAAACATTGTGGAAAAGGAAGAAATGGCTTGTGACATGCAATTTCTTCAATTCTCACTATGTTTTTACCCAATTAGACAAAAAGATACAATATCATCCACTTGATATTGTCGTCAACATGATCTTTGAATTTGGATCTGTCTAAAAAAATGTCGTTTGGTAATGGATTAATGCAATATGTTTCCAACTAATTGAAAATGTGGAATTTTAGAACTTAGAACATTTTAAGGAGTAGAATTACACTTTACATACACTTTTATTCAGAGCTACAGATAAAAGGGGCGAAGGCTTTTCAAAATGCAATATTTCATTTAATGTTCATCAAACCCTATGTTCCGGCACTCAATGGAAGTTTCTTATGGACATTATTTAACCCATTACCACACAATGACTCCTTTTAATTCTTCACAAAATAATGTCTGTGGAAAACATTGTAGAAAATGAAGAAATCGCTTGTCACAAGCAATTTCTTAATTTCCCACAATATTTTCCATTCAAAAAGACCTAATTATTAAATATTCGATTCACTTGAAATTGTCGAAACTGCAGGATCTTTCATTTTGGACCACCCTAAAATTTTTTCGTTTGGTAATGGGTTAAATGAGTACCCACAAAATAGGGTGTAGATTTGAAATGAAAAAAGGTAGAATGCCTTCACCCCACTGATGTAAATACACTCTTTGATATTTCCCTATTTACATTAGAGTGCATTACACTTCAAAAACAGCGGTAAAGTCCGACACAAAATGTAGCACTTTGTTTTTTTGTATTATATCCAATCACTCGGTAAAACACTGTAGGGTATAGATCAAATTCACACGACAATTTATCATTTTTGTCATACCTGACCAAAAATTCTGATTCAAATTGGCCTGCTGGAAGAGAATAACCTTCCGAAACTCAACAACCCCCAATTTCGTCTGCATTGTTATTGTAGATCACGTGACCAGATCTCCTTTGGAAATATAACGGAAGTTAGGTAATCAGTTACTGTCACGTGACCGACCTTGATCAGTCATTGAACCTAAGAACGGCAGCACGTGAACTAGCCTATGTCGACTTCGCTTAGGTCTTTAGTTAAAATTTAGCTTTGTTGTTGTATTTCTTTAATTCACACACAATTCAAGAGCTTTGTTTATATCGATATTGATTGATCCACTGCTTCTGTCAGGTCGTTGTGATGGCGTTTAGGAAGGGGATTATCAGGTTATTGCTGTAAAAATGGCGTTAAAAGCGAGGGGGGCACTCGTCCAAAAATGCGAAATTACCCTTCCCCCCCGCCCGAAATTTCAAGGAAACCCTCGGTTTTTTTCCATTCAATTAACATTAAAAAAATCAAAGGGTTTCCGACATTTTATTTCCGTTTAAATTTCAATCTATAGACGGACTTTTCGTCCGTATCAATTCACAGAGTTCAAAGAAAATATATTCTTTGTGCGATTTGAGCCATTGTTGCAACCCATCATTTTATATACCCCCCCAATTAGACCTGAATTGTATTTCTATAATACGTGGGTTTCGTACGTTATGAAAAACCATCCAGATGTGCATTGTCATTGAGTCATCTATATATGAATCGAAAAAAAACCTAAATATCGTTGTTGTGACTTAATTTCGATATTTGGTCGGTTTTCTTCTGACAAAGACATACATAGATAGAGTAAGGAAACTTCGTGAAAAAACGAGTCTCGTAAGCAGAGATATCCGAGTCGTGTTTTTATATCGATATCTTACACTTGTTAATTGGCAGCTGTAATTAAATAGGTTGAATAATTTGTACTTTTAAAATAACACGGAAGTCTTTATCATAAATGAAGATGAGTTGAAAATTACAAAGATTCTTTTACTTTGTCGTGCTGCCTTAAAATTTCGGGTTTTGCTTATTAAATTCCTCGACCCGAGTTTCAAAGTTTCGTAATAAAATAAATAATTACAAAAAAATGTGTTTGAATCATACCTTTGATGTCAAATGTTCGGTCAATGTAGCTACCTCGGAAGTTCCCATGTATCACAAGGCAACAATCTCATTTTTATTTGTTTTCGGATAATGTTCCTTCCGTTAGCTCCCGTGTTTACGTCAACTACCGCCTTATGTCACTCACTGCTAGATTATGTTTGCATTAATTTACATCGTATTGTATTGTTTAATCGTCGCGTAATCCCGGAATAAAAGGAGCTGTGTTCTCATTTCATCTTCAAGTTCTCAACAATAAGTAGCGTTTAAAACTCCTTCCAAAACCACAATTTGTTGTATTTAATTATGTAGGTCTCTAGAGACAGACACAGGGGATCACAGATAGACTGACAGAGAGAAAAAAGAGAATCACAGATAAAGATACATAGACAAAAATAGAGAATCACATATAGACAGACAGAGACACTTATAGAGAATAACAGATAGACAGACAGAGACACATATAGAGAATCACATAAAGACAGACAGAGACACTCACAGAGAATATCAGATAGACTGACAGATACACAAAAAGAGAATTACAGATAGACAGACAGAGACACGCACAGAGAATTACAGATAGACAGACAGAGACACACATAGAGTATCACAGATAGACAGACAGAGACACACACAGAGAATTACAGATAGACAGACAGAGACACTCACAGAAAATTACAGATAGGCAGACAGAGACACACACAGAGAATTACAAATAGACAGACAGAGACACACACATACAATTACAGATAGACAGACAGAGACACACATAGAGAATTACAGATAGACAGACAGAGACACACACAGAGAATTACAGATAGACAGACAGAGACACACATAGAGAATTACAGATAGACAGACAGAGACAAACACAGAGAATTACAGATAGACAGACAGAGACACACACAGACAATTACAGATAGACAGACAGAGACACTCACAGAAAATTACAGATAGACAGACAGAGACACACACAGAGAATTACAGATAGACAGACAGAGACAAACACAGAGAGTTACAGATAGACAGAAAAAGACACACACAGAGAATATCAGATAGACTGAAAGATACACAAAAAAGTAATCACAGATAAACAAACAGAGACACACACAGAGAATTACAAATAGACAGACAGAGACACACACAGAGAATTACAGATAGACAGACAGAGACACACACAAAGTGAATTACAGATATACAGACAGAGACACACACAGAGAATTACAGATAGACAGACAGAGACACTCACAGAAAATTACAGATAGGCAGACAGAGACACACACAGAGAATTACAAATAGACAGACAGAGACACACACATACAATTACAGATAGACAGACAGAGACACACATAGAGAATTACAGATAGGCAGACAGAGACACACACAGAGAATTACAAATAGACAGACAGAGACACACACAGACAATTACAGATAGACAGACAGAGACAAACACAGAGAATTACAGATAGATAGACAGAGACACACACACAGAAAATCAATGAAAAAAAAAGTCATTTAAAGTTATGTCCTGTACGAAAACTATGAAAAATGATGAAAATGGTACATATTGAATTACAGTTATAACTCTTATTAAAAACAACGCTACCATTACTTTTATGAATTCAAAACATTAACTGCATCAACAAGAAAGCCTTTTCTAGCCCTTATACCATTACTTTTGTTTCTAATTCCAGATATTAAAAAGTGCTGAATCATCATTTTCAAGATTAGGCCTATATTTTTTATACAAAAGATATGCAAGTTTACATCCATTCCTTCTTTTCATTTACAAGAAAATTGGATTAAAAGTATCAAAAACCATACATTAATATAGTACATTATTATTTCATTATCATTTAGATTGATTTTTTTGGCAATTTGTTCTTACACAAGTGTGTGGGGTAAGACGACGTGCAAAATAAGAGAAAACTAGACATCTATCACGGAAGGTAATATAAAAACCCCACCACTACCTTTGTTTGGACAAACGTTTTTACGTCAATGCCTTAATTTTTATACCCTTATATCATTACTTTTGTTCCTAATTCCATATAAATTAAAAAGTGCCGAGTCATCATTTTCAAGATTAAGGCTACATTTTGTCTACAAAAGATGTACAAGTGTAAATCCGTTCCATCTATCTATTAACAGGAATATTGGATTAAGATAATCAAAATTATGCTTTGATTTAGTACATAATAATTTCTATTACCATTTAGATGGATTTTGTATGGTATTTATAATAGTGGGTGGGGTAAGATGATGTACAAAATAAAGAAAACTGGACATCTATCACTGAAGGTGACAAAAATAATCTACCCCAGTAACTTTACATGTTTTGACAAGCGTTTTTACGTTAAATAAGGGGCCGCAACTAAAATGTCATTTTTTTTGCAAAAATTTGGGCCTCACACAACAACGTCCATATGCACATTTCTGTCAAGTATGGAGCAAATCGGACGGAAACTGTAGGAGTTGTCCGGACAAGCATTTTTACATCAAATTGGGAGCCGTTACTCAAAATCTTGGGAAATTTGTGTCAATGTGAAGCATAACGCACAAGGGCGTAGTCAGGAATTTATTTTATTCTTCCCACCATCGGAACGCCGTATGTGCGGGGGGGGGATAGCGCGACAAGGGTTCTCTCGCTGTCGTTGGTGTGGTTCGTGGGGACCTCCATGGATAGACTTTTGAAAATCCGAATAGCTGTAGAACATTTTAGCCTAATAAAGAGACAGGAACTGATGTACGAAATGATGAAAGGGACCTACAACATATTCTCGAATTTTTTGGCGAGCAATGACTTTTTGTGCGGGGAGCTAATGTCCCAACCTTAGTGTCACATCTCCAAAAACTTAAACCAGGTCTATATCTCAGACACTATTAGAAATACAGCCTAGATATTCACACATGGGTACTTCTCGCTGAGACCTTTCATTTGGGACCATGACCTTGACCTACTTTTAAAAAAACTTAAACCTGGCCTATATTGCATGCACATTTTTAGATAGAGCCTTGATATTTCGCATATTGATACCTCATGCCATGACTTTGAGCCCATGACCTTTGACCTAGTGGCCTTGACCTTTGACATTGGACTCCTTTTTGGCGACAAGCTCTCGTATAGGCGAGCTACGTTATTTGCGGACATCTCTTGTTCACATTACGCATGTGCGTATAGTGCGTAATGGGCACTGCGCCTTTGTCGAGTTACTCAAGTATGACTCGAGTATGGATGTCCTTAACGTACATAAGTGATAGCCTACTACAACAAAAACAAGAGTTGACAGTGACATACTTTTCGACCCTATTCTGGCCCTGATTCCAATTATTTGAAGTGTTTTGAAAAAGAGATGACCCAAGGATCATATATCTACATATTTCGTTGAAATCTGTCCAGAACGTCTTGAGGGGATTATAATTCTGGACAGACACTCAGACAGACGGACAAACAGACCGGTGGACGCCAGACATTGGTCGATCACAATAGTTAATTCCGAGAGTTTCTTGCTAATGTGAACTAACAAGAGCTGTCCGAAGACAGCGCGCTCGACTTTCTAAGTTGCTTAGTATAAAGGGGGCATAACTCCAAATAGAGTGGTCTCAGGGTCATGGGCCCTGATAGTAAGGTAGAGGGTGTGATGGTGAATAAGTATACCAAGTTTGGGTTGAATCCCTTTGATAGTATGGAAGTTATTGATGTTTGAAAAAACTTTAACCTTGGTTGCAACGCCAACGCCAACGCCGACGCCAACGCCGACGCCGACGCCCGGGTGACAGTATAAGCTCTCATTTTCTTCGAAAAGTCGAGCTAAAAAGGGATATCCTCTTTTACAATATTAATTGACTGGCAGTCTGGGGTTAAAAGCCACTTTCAATAACATTTCTGTCATATCACGGCAACTGGAGCATCTAACCATGCATTCCTTAGGCCTGGCATTTCTCTAAACCGTACCACTATGTACAGCATCCAATCCGTGCTTACAGTTGTTCATCTCAAATATAATCATGAGTCATCCAAACAACAAAAGTCTATGATGATCGATTGCGAACGCTGCTGCAGACGACAGAATTAATGCTTATGATTTGTTTTGTGTAGAATATAGTAAATAGAAAATATCGATACAAAAGGAGGAAATGCTAGTTATTAGTATTTTCTTCTTTTGTTTTCAATGTTTTCCCATGTCCTTTCTATAGGGAACCTCAAACCCATTTCTTGTATAAGTCCTATCTATAAGCCCTGACATATTGGTTTCTATGTCGTGAATGTCAGTCTTGTATAGTAAAAGGTTAAAAATCATCCATTGCCGAGTGACAAATTGCTTGACAAATGCTGAATCAGGGTTTTATTTTCCAAAGACCCTGAAATTGATAAGATCTGGCGGTTATGACTGAGCTATCCAGGCTAGGTATGGACAAAACGTTGGGCGACACCAAAATCGAAATTGCTTTTATAAAAAAAGGAAATCTTGAATGTCAATGTATGGAAAATTGATTGATTGAATGAGGTTAAACATCCATCTTCAGTTCTTAGCCTTTTCCCTAACTGCAGAAATTTGGACTTGTTCAATGCTACATGAGAGACAAAATATATTTGGGGCAAATAGAGAAAATCATAGTTACCACTATTTTCCTCTTTATTGTCTAATACACAGGTATTTCAAGAAAAAAGCTAACCCTTTCCAAATCATGAAATACTTGGCAAGTCCATTTTGACAGGAGTTGCAGAAGACAAAAATGAAAGTGAAAAATACACAAAATACTGAAAAAATTGTGTTTAAAGGGACATTGCTTATTACCAGCACATTCTTTTATTCCCTCAATGTTTTCAAAGCCATTCCTTTGAAAGAAGGCATAATAACTAAATAATTCAATCGATTCATATTCACACAGTTTATTTCTAATCAATGACCAATATTCCATGAAATTTTGAGGATTGAACATGACTTGTAAACATTTTGTATACGAGGTATGACATCACTGACATAGTAGTATTAGTCCGTGAAGGATGTTAATACATGATTACAAGTATAGACTGTTTCTACTAAACCCATGTTTTTCTTTCCATATTTTTCCCTATTTGCTTCACCTCTTTTGAATCATAACACAGTGCCCAAATACATTTTAAAGGCTTAGATTTACCCTTTCCAAAATTAGTACAAGTTTTTATGTCCCTCAATAAAAATAGTCTTCAGAAAGCATGGAGGCAAGACGAGAAAATGTTAAAAAATCAGTATTTCCTTCATTTGTCTCAAAATTTTCCTTACTAATATTGTAAACATTAATTTTGTAATTTACATCAGCTTTTAACCCTTTCCCAAACAAGACCTTTTTTGTACGTCCCTAATAGAAAAGGCTTGGGAAAACATTGAAACAAAAGAAGAAACTGCTGATAGACAGCAGTTTCTCCTTTTGTCTCAATATTTTCTATGCCATATTTTACGCAAATTCTAACTTTAACAATCGCCCTTTTAGAATCGCCCTAAAATTGTGTTATTTTGGAAAGCAAGTGTCTGTCAAAGCAGATTATTTGATATTTAGTTATCAAGAAAGTAAAGTCAGCATTTGTTTTGGCACAATATAAGCAATATTGAGAAAACAGTACTGATAAAGCAGTACTTTATTCAGTTCTTTAATTTTTCTAAAATGAATTCAATATTTCGATCATATTGTCACTGAATTTAAGACCTTTAGATCATTTTTTCATATTAAAGTGTATCAAATTTTGTCATGATTCTAAGGATTTTTCATCTGATTATTCTTTGAGCCTCTCTGATTGTCATTTGGTTCGGCCGTGTTGATATCTTTTACCGCAATATTCCGGTTACATAGTGACCATGGAATTCAGCAGCTGAAAAGAAAAAAAACATATTATTCAGTTTATCACTAATATAAAAATTTCATTTAACCCTTTCCTAAACGACAAAATTTTAGGGTGATCCAATTCAAAAATTGCCACAAAAGACAAATTGGGTGTCAGTAAAGATAGGATTTGTGTAAAATATGGCACAGAAGATATTGAGACAAAAGGAGAAACTTCTGGTTATCAGCAATTTCTTCTTTTGTTTTAATGTTTTTCCTAATAGAGATGTATAGGTCTCTAGGCAGGGTTCTCCACAGAATAATTTGGAGCTTTAGTGGCAATTTATATAAATATTGGTAAACAATGTGAATAAAAACAATATATAGAAAAAGAAGAAATTGCTCATTTTGAGCATTTTCTTCTCTTCCCATAATGTTTTCAAATCAAGTATTTGTTTAATTACATCTGCAATTGTAAAAGTGCATTATTTATCAGATTTTGATGTGAAAATAGTGAAATGCTTAAAAATCCTCCTATTTGGTGTCCGATTTGAAGAAGTTAAGCTGTGGGGTACTTTTGAAGCTGTAGGACTTGCCTTATTGGGGTTTTACACCGTTTTAAACTACTAAGGTCATATCGCATGGCTGGAGCACCTAACCATAGATTCCTGACGTTTTTCATACCAGTTCTACCACAAATCCCTAACCGAGCCTCCAGCTGCTCCCCCAGATAGGTTCAAGAAATCAAACCATTAATGGGAGACACTTTAGTCAGAAAGAGTATTTGCTGCGGTCGGGTATCGAACCCGGGACCTCTCCAATGTAAAGCTGTAGGGGCATTATACATAAATTTTCTTGAAGCTCTAGTGGTGTCCATACAGCTTAATGTTGGGCAGGGGAGAACACTGCTAGTGATTATCACAGGAGTCCACACATGAAGTTTCATTTACTTTGATCTAAGGTTTGCTGAAATCCGACTGAAAGATAATGGACAGCGTGCCGACTATATCCTCCCCCGAAAAAAAATCAGGAGAGCATAGAGGTGAAATCAGTGCTCAATACTGCAAAGTTGATAATGTACATGTATATTTCTTAAGAATAATATTAAAAATGACTTGAAGGGACGATGATGGAACTGTTCAATGTATAACAGAATTAATCCTGGTTATGTGCCGAACACCGGTATAATTCCCAAACCCCCTGAACCCTTACTGGTTGGTAGTGCCTGTTAAAATTGTTGATATATTTTTCCATTTGCTTCACAATTTTCAACCCTAATTCGTTATATCTATTCATAAGCTAAAAAAAGATACTCACAACTGCTCTTTCAAATATTGGTAATCTCATTGTCCCGTACCAGTTCCTCTATCTACCAGGAAATCGACATTCAATTATAATAATTTCCAGTTCTGAAATTAAACAAAAAAATATAAACAACTAATTGAATGGTATGATGGTGAATGATTATGAAAATATATTGTACAAAAAAACATGTTTTTTATTGACCATATTATGGTATGAAATGACCAAATCATGATACGAAATTGTATCAAGGTACGAAATGGTTAGGGTACAAAATGACTTGCTCGTTACCATATGCCTTATACTGTTAAACATTTCCTTCAACTTGAAGCGAAGGCTCAAACACACAACAACGATATAGATACACAGTAAAGGATAAACGGAACAAATATTTTGCTTCGATTCATGCCGAAACGGACTGTGCCAAGTTGTCAACAACCCGAAAATCAATCACAGAATTTTTTCCTGACATATGATGGATTCGTGCGCTTTCAAAAATGTTCCCAAGACAATTATTTTACATGATAACTCGTTGTTTTGGATTGAAAATATATTTTTACCTGCATTTTACCGGTTCTGTTTTACTTGTAAACGTTTCGCGATCTTCACCGGAAGTGTTAGTTTTACATCAACACCGCCGTTATAGACTGGAAACTTGGGTTTTTCCCTTGCGTTTTTCGGATTTTTCGACATTTTAAAAATGTATTATTTTTAAAAAATCAAAAAACACCTGTCCAGATTTTTTATATTATGCTGAAATATATCTCCTCATCCGAAATTTAAAGTAAAAACACAATCTATAGTTGGGATTGTTTGTTTTATTCTTTCAAAAAAGGCCTGTTTTTCGCATTTTCTACAAAGCAAATACAGTGTCCACTTTGACGCTTCAATGCAAATACGTAATAGGATTTAATTTTCAAAAGGCACATGATATAAACCATAAAAAGGCTATTCTTTCATTTGGAATTCATAAAGTTTTCAAGAGATTCATTTTAATGAAAATACAGAGAATATAAAATACCCCAAAATCGCCATTTTTCATGCCATTTTTCTGGTGATTTTATTGATTTGGATATTTCTACCAAAATACTGCGAATGTGGTTGATCAACATATATTTTTGGATAAGGTTTGGATAGAGCAACATGCTCAACAAGTTTCAAGAAAATCGGTGATTTGAGTGGAAACACCATTTTACATCCTTATAGAGAACGGCTCTTAAAAATTGACTCAAAATATTGCGAGATACTACGAAATTACCGCGACAAAACATGTCAGGAGTTCTTCCCATTTTTGAGGGAAAGGAAGGGGCTTTCATTTGCAATAACTCTAGGTAACTCGTTACCTTGAATGTAGACATCCGCCTGACACTGCACAAAAACAATCCGGAATCCATTGCAACGGCCCTGTTAATTTAGGGCCATGATGTTTAGAACTGGATCAGACCGGTAGTCAAAAGTCTTATTTCGTATGATTTTGGATACAGAAAAGTACGTGTGTTTGATTGTTGAAATAAAATCATAGTATTTGTTATAGACCAAGTTATAAATGGGAATGACCCACTCAAAGGTTCATACGGTGCAAAGAAATTAGATAACAAAAACTTATAAAATCTGTATCTGAAAACGATATAGACAAGGCCCGGTTTCTCGAAAAGACTTAAGTACGTTCTAAGACTCAAATCTGAGCACGTGAATCAAATAACCATGGAATCCACGTGATGATACATCAAATACCCTTAAACATAGGAGAGTATTCCGTTGAAGTTTAGCATGTACTCATGAGTACATACATAGATTCTTTTCGAGAAACCAGAACAAGGTTGAAATTTTAAAAGAAGTTAACAAGGTCAAGAGGCTATGTTCACAAAAGAAAAGTATTGGAAGGAGGTGTGAAATATCGAGGTTGTATGAGTAACGGGACATAAGATATAGGACAGGTTAGATATTTTTTAAAGTAGGCCGAGTTCTAAGATATAGGTTACAATGTCAAACGTCATTGATTCAAATGAAAAGACTTGGTAGGAGATGACCCCATGTTAAATATCAAGGCTGTATGTGTAATAGGGCATACGATTTTGATCAGGTTAAATATTTTTTCTTAAAACTGTCCACAAGTAGGAAAAAAGGTATTCTTATGTGAACTTGCAATTATGTATCTTTAATAGTGAATGAAATATGGGCCAGGTGTTTAAGGTTGTTGCGGACGCCGGCGCTGGTACCGACATCCGAGGGTATGAAAATAGCTCTTCCGAGAGTTTCTTCCCGGGCGAGCAAAAAAAGGTGTTTAACATTACCCCATGCACAGAAAAAGATTACTTTTAGCATCTCTAATGAAGGCCTCATAACTGGTTGCCTAAATACATGTTCTGTCACTACTTCTGTATTTTCCTTATTGGCGTGTGTCGGTTCTGGCGTCGTTGAGCACAAGCATCAGCTCGGTCAGTATCCATTCTGACGTTTAATAAGAACTCCATTTATCTCACACCAATAGATGTGAATCATCTCGCTTGGAGAGAGCAGCTGGAAGCACGACTTGCATATTGTTTTTATATTGCTGAGAGAAAAAAACAGGATTCCACTGTAAGGTGATATTACCATAGCCGTTCAAAATGGCGGTAGACCGTAAAATAATATCAAACCTTTATCTTCGTTATCAACTGTGCTTAAGCGAAGCAGATTGTTTAAGAATATTTAAATGAATAGGCAAACAACCTAACGTCATGAGACATAATGCGGTTGTTGATTTTTTCTAGCCTGGTAAACTATTAAACTTGCTCATAAAAGAGTAGACAGCGGTATTTGTTTCTCGTGGAACTTACCAGTAAGCTGCATAGAGCGAAAATACAAATTTATCAGCTAGGGTATGTGCAAAACATTTTTTCTAAAATCTTTTCTTTTATAGCGAACATTCCGGAGATGAGATTATATGAAAATATACAGATATTTATTTGGCACGGGAATATACGGTGTTAGTAATCAGAGTTTTAATACAATCGTTCCAAAACTCTTTTCTTACCAAATTGCTAGTCGACGTGTATTCCAACCATTTGCCATAACGGAGTCCAATGCGATACCGAAAAAACAAGAAAATGACTTGAACAAACACGAACTCAAATGAAATATCACATAGTTGATATTTATGTGTTTGGTCTAGTACCCAGGCCCTCATTTATGTGTGGTTACCTACCTCAACAGTGAAAATACTTAAAGAATACATGTCTTATTTATCATAACATAACCCAGCTATTTACATGTTCTTAGCAAATGAGAGTTGACTATTATTCTCGGCATGATGCCCAAGACTGGCCCCTTCCAAATACATTTCTAGATTGTAGACACTGATAAGAAATCTGGGGAAAAAATAATTATATTCTTATAATAATAACCATATATTTTAAAATCAAATATTTTTTTTTTCACAATGTGGTGCCCGAGCCCGTGTGTAAAGACATGACCAATAGTTTTTTTGGTGTGCTGAGTAAAAAAATCTTTCTTAAGGTAGAGGAATTTTAACCGGGAATTGGCCTTTTTAAGGACAGACTCAGCTACCGAACAAAATGACAGATTTTGATCTATACTCCTCACAAAAAGTTAAGCAACAAAACTAAAATTCTCAAAATTTTCTTAGACACACATATTTGTTTGCACTAATTCATAATTCGGACAGCCATAACTATGTTTAAACACACCCCAACGAATATTCAATGTTATTGCAACAAAAAACATTTATCTCGTGATTCAAAAACAGCCCCCCCAAAACATGCGTGCAAAACGTGCCACATAGACAGATTCCAATCTATACATGTGCTGTATATGTGCTTAAAACGTATTCGCTAGTCAAATTCTGTTTCATTAACATTTGAAATATGCCAAGACGTCACTTGACTTCAACCGAGGTGGCTCAAATTGTTGGAATGGTGCAGGGTGGGGCGACACAAACTGCTGCTGCCATCCACTTTAACGTCCATCGCAGTGTTGTTTCGAGAGCAATAACTCGATACCATCAAACAGGACTGATGACAGAAAGACCACGCTCGGGTCGCCCAAGGGTTACAACACGTCGAGAAGACCGTTACGTTGCTACCCTAGCCCGGAGGAACAGGTTCACTACCGCTAGGTCTCTGCAAAACGACCTTCAGAGAGTGTCTAACACCAGAGTTTCCAGTCAAACAGTGAGGAACAGGCTTCATGCTGAAGGTCTACGGTCTAGGAGACCACTTCAACGAATCCCACTCCCCCCAACAACATCGACAGCAAAGATTGATATGGGCACGTCAACATCAAAACTGGAGGGTCAATTGTTGGCGCCATGTACTTTTTACAGACGAGTCAAGATTCTGTCTGGACTTTAACGATGGCAGGGCTCGTGTTTGGAGAAATGGAAATGAACGATATTCTGAATGTACCATTGCTGAACACGACCAGTATGGAGGCGGTAGTTTGATCGTCTGGGGTGGCATCAGTGTTGGCCGCAGAACGGAGCTGGTAGTCCTCAGACGAGGTACCAGGACTGGTGTAAGGTACAGGGACGAGATTATTACACCTGTAATCATTCCTCTGGCACAGCAAATAGGTCCAAACTTTATTTTTATGGATGATAATGCCCGTCCCCATCGTTCTAGAGTAGTGGCTGAAGTTATACGGACCAACAACATCAGACATATGGACTGGCCTGCTAGGTCCCCAGACCTAAACCCTATCGAGCATGCCTGGGACGTTCTTGGAAGGCGTGTTTACGGTCAGCATCTTCGCCCACAGACCCTGGATCAACTCGAACAGGTCTTACTGACAGAATGGCGAAACATTCCACAACGAACACTGGATAGACTAATCTGGTCGATGCCAAGGCGTGTTCGCGCATGCGTTGAGTCTAATGGAGGCCATACCAGGTACTAGACCCATAAACATTGACTGGAATGGTGTTTGTCCACATTTTGAAGTGCTGGTGAGTGACATTTTGCACATTTGTTTCGTCAGGACGTTTTTTAATGACGTGTAACTTTGTTATTGTTTAGGGATTTTCCTAATCATTGAAATAAATTTGTGTGATAAGGTCTCAATTTTGTATTGTACAAATTATTGTTCATGGGTTTTGATAAAACAACATATTACGAAGAAAAATATCTTTGTTGCTTAACTTTTTGTGAGGAGTATATATTGATCCCGATGTATTTGACGGATGAGACAGATTCAATGGCAGTACCAGAGCAAGATATATCAAGATTAGATTTCGACTTAGTTTTTGTCTGGACCCAAAAAGCAATGGACCCTGTTTTACCCAATTGCAGCGATAATTTGTTGTCAATTAACCAGTGGCTGACTTGCTCCATATCATCAGTCAGGGCTTTTTCAACATCAGATAGACTTTTGCCAGACACTAGGATACAAGAATCATCAGCATACAATAACTATTTGTTTTTTACCACTGCTGACATATCATTAACATGAATTAAAACAAGAGGACCATGATGGTCCCTAATCGCTCACCTGCACCTAGATAGAATGAAAGTCCCAGTGTTGTCAATTTCAAGAGCACATAATTTAAGCTGCGAAATTATGATCCAGCTGAAAACTGCTTTCGTAATCTTGAACGATCAATATTTGTAGCTGTTACAGTAAAAACAAAGTGGAAGAAAACAACAATTTTGTCACAGTGAAGGGCAGATAACTCTGTTCTGATAAGAAATTCTCATCAATATTATGTCCAAATTTTTTATTGATTAATATTTATTGCTGTTTGAGAGAAAACAAAGTCGAAAACGGCAATTTTGTAACCGTCAAGGGCACACAACTCTGTTTTTTTTGGTCCAATCAATCATACAAATTAAAATATTCAAGATATTATGATCACCAACATTGCGACCAAGTTCTGTCTTAATTGGTCCATAATTGTTTGTCACAGAGAAAATAAAGTCGAAAACGGCAATTTTATGAAATTAAAAGGCCAATAACTCTTGTTCTTCTGGCCAAATCATGCTGAAAATTTAACTCATCAAGGATCTTATGATCACGAACATTGTGGCCAAGTTTGGCTTGATTGGTCAATAAATGTAGATGCTACAGTGTAAACAAAGTCGAAAACAGCAGTCTTGTCTAATTCAAGGGCACATAACTCCAGACTTCCTGCTCTTATCACAATGAAAATCCAATTTATCCAAGATCTTATAGTAACTAAAATTGTGGCAAAGTTTTGTCTTGATTGGTCAATATTTGTAGATGCTAGAGTAGTAACAAAGTCAAAACTAGCTATTTTTGATATTCAAGGGCACATAACTCCTGACTTCCTGATCCGATCTGACTCAAAATCAAACTAATCCGAGAACTTATGGTCATACATATCTTTACTAAGTTCGGTAAAAATTGATCATTATTTGTAGATACTAGACTGGTAACAAAGTCAAAACTAGACATTTTTGACGTTCAAGGGTAGGCCTACATAACTCCAAAATTCCAAGTCCGATCTTACCCAAAATCAAATTCGTCCGAGAACTTATAATCATACATCTTTCGACCAAGTTTTATTAAGATTGGTCAATATTTGTAGATGCTAGAATTATAACAGCAAATTGTGAACAGACGGACAGACGGACAGACGGACGGACGGACAAAAAGTGACCACAATAGCTTACCTTGAGCACTTCGTGCTCAGGTGAGCTAAAATGGAGAGGGCCGATGATTGAACCTTGAGGAACACCACATGATATCTTTGAATTAGATGAATAGGTACCTGATACATCTACAAGTTGTTGTCTATAAGAAAGATAACACTTAAACTAATTTAACATACCAACACTTAGTCCTGATGCTTCGAGTTTAATTAAAAGAATTGACTAGTCTACCGTATCAAAAGCTTTCTGTAAATCTAACAATACCGTGCCAAAAACATAACCTTTGTCCTTTTCGAAACTGATATAGTCAGTGAGGTGAATTAGACAAGTATCAGTAGAGAAACCACTTCTGAAGCCAGACTCGAATTTATATAACAAATTATGTTCTTTAAAATATGACTCAATCTGATCATATACTACCTTTTCAACAATTTTTGATACAACATTTAGAATACACACAGGACGATAATTACCTAAATATAATTTGTCATTCTTTTTTATAAAGAGGAACAATCAGGTTCAATGCCTCAAGTAAAATTAGATTCCAACCAATCAGAGTGGCCGGGACAAATGTAGACAAATGTCTGGGGACACTCTGATTGGTTGGTGTGTAACTTAAGTTTAGATCTAATCAATTTAGACAGGCTGGTGAATACGGGCCCTGATCTTTTTCGGGAAAGGGTTAATGGATATATGTTCCGTAAAAGCATTCAAATGCTTCCCAAATAAAGTGTTAAAACTTTTTATTTGCCTAATTTACTTAGCAAAAAAAGAAACTTTACACGGGTTTTTGAGGGCTGTAGCCTTGCTTTGAAGCAATATAGAATACATATGTAATGATTATATGAAATTTGAAAGAAATGTCCGCGACTTTGAGAAAAGGTCGAGACCATTGGTGTGAAAAATACAGGTCAACTTGAAGGTCAAAAGACAGAAGGGTCAATTTAAAAAATCACAACAAATGACGAAAGCTTTAAGTGATTTTTGAGTATTATTTCTGAATGTGTAAACGCAAACCATTACTTTTAATAACGTGTGTAGTCACAATTTGCCACAATAGAGGATGCTATTCTCTTTCTCAGTGATTTTGTGAGCCGACGAATGGCATGATTTGGAATATTCTGCCATTTTAAAAGAAGGGTATGTCTTAAGTCATCCACATCATTGATTTGATGGTTATTGTGAACCCGACCCTCCAGCTCATCCCACATGTGCTAAATAGGGTTTTGATCGGGCGAAAGAGCCGGCCACTCTTAAAGTGACATTAGTATCCGTAGGCCGAACTCCCTTATAATCCACAGAAGTTGGCTTTTAGCATGTTGTCGCACCGTTTATAGACTTTATAAGACAGAATACAAGATTCATACAGCAAATGACATAAATCGATAATCATGCAGCGGTGTAAAGATATGTAAAATATTCAAAGTGGACATTATCTGCCAGATAGTGTTTACTAAATGATGTGATATTGGGTTTTAAATCCGTCGTAATCTAACCCAATACAGATCAGACAGAGCTTACATTTGGCACAGAGGAAAATGAAAGGCCATATTTCATGTATGTACAGTTATTTTTACAGTAAATTATCCAGAAAATAAGCAAGTAACAGTAAATGTGTATCTTTAAACGCTGACACCGTTCTGGGCTCGTCCAGTGCCTGAGACGACGAGCCCAGACTAAACGAGCGTATCTGTGGCGGGCAGTGATGATTTGTCCCGTATAAGGTCGGAGCGCTCGAATGGCAAGTCTGTTTTGTCTACGACGATTACGTATGGTATGGACAGAGACTCCTAGCTGTCTAGCATTTTTTGTTGCAGGGATGAATCGGTTATGCAGATGCGTTACGTTGATAAAACTGCAGTCTCTATGTGACGTCACTTGAGGCTTACCGGATCTCGGCATACCTCTAACTTCTCCAGCAGTTGCATACCAAGTCGTTAGGTTATGAATTGCTTGCCTTAATAATCCAAAATGAAGGGAACCGTTATTCACAGACATACAGGCCCTAAGCACACCGACAGCCTGATTTCGGTCATTTTCCGATAGCCGTGGCATATTTGTTTTCATAAGAAAATGAAAAAAACAGTTTTGTTTTTTCGTTTTAGTGATAAAGAGTACGTGACACTCAATGTCAAAAAGCATTCGAAATGATCTCGGGATTGCTAAACACGAGTAGGGTGATGAAAACCGGAAATGAAAAGCGTGCAAGCCCGTGCGCTGTAAAACACCAATTTTTTTTCATGCCTGTATACTCTCTATCATTCGTCAAATAAGTACGTATCGATTTAATTGACATTGAGAAACGCTTTAGCCACGTAAAAAGGCAATAAAAGATGTAAAGTTTCTTTTTTTGCTCAGTATATATAATAGAACACAAAAGATAAGCCACCCCAATTTTTCGAAATATTTTCGAAAAAATATGATTTTCATGGATATTGAGTACATTTTTAATACACCTGCATCCATACGCATACATATGGTGTCATTTCTTTCAGATGTCATAAATTCACCATGTGATACATAGTAAATTCTTATAAACTGATCATCCCCCTGCCATGATTTCTAAATGACTACTACCAAAGCAAATTTTCTTCAAACACAAGCCAAAACATAGACAAAGAAGATGCCAAAAGTCAAAACGTTCATACATTTCTCACTACCCTACGCATAGCACGGCTACGCCGAACCCAGCGTCAATCTGCAGTATGGATGTTGTTTGAAAAAGTCAAAATGTTGTCGCGAGACATTGATGGGGCAACAAATCGACACTTTATCGACTGTTTACGCTGTTGGATCTTAATGGGACCACAACCGATCAAGCATGGAGCGGACGTGCAAGAGATATGAGGTCAAGGCAGGACCGTATCATCAGGTTAACCTCACGGGATAGGTTCAAGACTGCAACGGAGACCGCTAATAAATCGCATTGACTTCACAACATTCGGATGTCGGACCAAACTGAACGAAACAGAATGTGTTTTTCGACCTACATACGCTTTTTTGTAAAATTGTGTTGACGCCCGGTGTGAACTGGGTGTTTTCTTGTTAATGGAATTTACTACACACACGATTTTGTGAACTTTATAAGGTGAGATGTTATTGCTTTAAATGAAGTACATTTTTTTAAATCTGATTAGATGTCTTTGCGTAGTTAGGAATTGAAAAGAAAATTGCGTTTCCTTTTTTATCTAGAATAATTCATAGAGCATTCTGGTAATTACTAGTGGATATGTTTTAGAGTTTCATGCATTTCGGTATTTCTACATAATGCCTAGAATGATATAATTTGAGAAAGAATTGTGCAAAAAGAAGGATTCGACTTATGTAATACATAATTTGGATTTTACAGTTAACACTTTCCCAAATGACAAAATATTACAACATTCCGATTCTGGTCCTGCTGCAAACAACAAAATGAACATTGATGAAGGTATGATTTGTGTACAATATGGCATAGAAAATATTGGGACAAAGGAGAAGATACTCAGTGGCGGATGATCCAGAGGGGGTGAGGCACAGGTAGCCAACATGGGGTGGGTTAGTGTAGTAATTCGAGTTTACACAAAAGTTTTGAATGATATTGAATAATAGACAAGGTTGATGACTAACCACTTCAGTACAGAAAATTTAGTCGACCGTCAGCTCGCAATAAAACTTGCACACGTAAAGCAAGACTGTCACAAGACGGCTGAGCGGTTGGCTTGGATACGGGTCAGTAAAGAGTCAGGATGTGCATTTCCAAATTTTATTTACATAAACAAATAAACAAATACCAAATTATCAAAATGTAAACAAGTTAAACCAAAAAATCAATAAAGTTCATAAAGAATTTCGAGAGTCCACTATCACTGTATGTTTTAGGTTGACGTCTAATGTCCCAAAAATGTCCACGTTACTTCACACGATTTATAAATTAATGCAACTGAAAATACTAATTTTCTTCCAAAACATCAACAACACAAATTTTCTAGATTAAACTATCGCCTGACCGCGCCTATATACCAAGATAATGTGATTGTCCAGTCGTTTATTATATATTACTATGTTGTTCTCCGGTCGTCACATCACAAACGTCCTTTCCCGATGACGCTAACGCCGGCACGACATACTTCCAAAGTTTCCCGGTCTGGACTACACGTTTACTTCCACAAGGTCAGGTTCACAGCCATTACACCACACACGCCTATGCGACATCAGTATATATTGTAGGTTGTTACAAACAAACAAGCAACATCAAGCAACCTATAGAAGTATAACAAATATTATAGCAACTACCTAATAAGAGCTCTTATGGCTCTACTTACTGTAAACCAGGATAAGTTCGCGTCAAGAAATGTTCGCGTTTTTATGCACTTGGGCTTTTTCGCGGCGTTTTAAGTTCGCGGATCAATGCTGGCCGCGAATCGTGCGAAACAAAACTCGCAATGGGGGAATTGTAAAAATGGTATGTTGAATAATATGGGGAATCGGATAATCGGATCATTACATATTGAATTATGACTGTATTTACAATATTTTAGTCGCCATTGACAGTTTGGTCGAAGTAAGTTTCAATCGACCCATTGTTTTATTTCACACTTTATAGTATACTGGATTACAGATTGTAACACCATGCATAGAATTCGAGCGTTACATTAACTTCACACCTATTTACCTATAGCGTCGAGGAGCGATAATGACAGTTTTATTCAATATCATCGAAGGACGATTCAAACCTCGTAGCTGTGGCTAATTTCAAATTACAGTTACGAGGTTTCGATGCTATTATACTCGGCATTCGAATGCCAAACAACCCCTTTTTCTCAATTTCAGGCAAGTATATCTAGCTGAATAAGTTGGTTTATCTTTCAATGTCCTGTTTTTCAATATGTCACAATATCTCTGTTTTTTTTTTTTGGTAAAAACGAAAGTAGTCTGAAATAAAGAAAATTTTTCACTTACATCCTGTTATGAAAAAGCTATTTCCTTTGTTTACATTGTAATAAATACGTCTAGTGTAAATAAAACATCTCCCCATAGGTTTTCCCAAAACAAAAACTATCAAAGCGATAAAAGTTCGCGTTTTTATTGAAAGTAGCCTATTCGCGGCGTTTTAAGTTCGCGGATCACACCCACCCGCGAAAGACGCTAACTTAAAAAGCGCGAAATAATTTCCTGGTTTACAATAACATCATGTTTTACAAACATCTCAAGACAAAATAACATGTTAGCATCCTTTCTCACAATGTTTTCTCAAACTTAAGCTATTACAAAACATAGACCCAAACAATATGCTAACGTCTTTTCCCACAATGTTTTCTCAAACTATAGCTCTTTACAGAACGTTGACCAATACAATACTTTACATCTTTTCTCACAATGTTTTCTCAAAACAACAATTCAAAGTACTGAACTGTATTAAGATACAATTTTACAGCATTTGACATTATCCAAATATCATTTGAACAATACAACATTAGCAATTACAAAATATGAACTGCTAAGCAGACGATTAATTACAAATTATTACAATGTTTGTTTCTTTGAAAATAGTTACAAAAATAGCTTATTTAACTAACCATGGCTTAAATGATAATCTGACAAAACATTCAACGTAATAGTTCTCCGATTTAACCAGTCCTAGCCATCCGCCATTCCAAAACAGTGCAGGAAAATGAGAAATTAACTATACAGTCATTTGTCATTTTCCAGCGTTGTTTGCGATTATTCAATATACCAAAAAGCTGCTCATTTAAGCCACACAATTCTAAAGACATAAAAAAAACATTTAAACAATAAAATCAATGTAAATTAAAAAGTATTTACCCCAAGAAGAATCCAAATCTCTCACACAAAACTCAACTTCACTTTCCAGCTACCATGCCAAAAATCGTCTACCCAACGAGTCATTTCAACGCAGGGTTTTTATACAAAACCCTACGAAGAAAACTCACTACAAGCACCCAATTCCCATGCACCACGCTCAACTAGTAAAATCTACTCAACCAACTCGCACGCTTAAACCAAGCCATCTAATTTACATAATGTACAATTAAAACTACAAGCCACCAGAAAATGTATTAAAGCAGCCAATTTAAACCACACGGCAGATAAAAAAGGGGCGTAGTCTCGCCTTAACTAAGTACATTAACCCTTTCTCATAAAACTTAATGTGACAAAGACTAATTTGAGATGCATGGATAAAGTCATTGCACATAGGAGGGTTTTCTGCAGACTATTTTGAAGCTGTAGTGGCATTGGTAAACCTTGAAACGCATTGTGTTCATGCAAATAATAGTGAAAAATACCATAATGGGAAAAGAAGAAATTGCTCAATTTGAGCAATTTCTTCTTTTGTCATGTTTTTATTCAGAATTAGTACATTTTAGTATAGAAAAATGCATCATTTATCATCATTTGACATGAAATACCTCTAAATGTCTTTTGACTTTGGTGATCATTTTGAAGAAATTATCCTTTCCTCCCATGCTTTCGAAAGGTTACATAGATTCGATAGCCTTGTGATTTTCAGAAGTGCTAACAATTTTAGTACCATTCCTTGTGCATCTAAATGTTGTTGCTGCAAACAAATTCTTTGGTCAAAGAAATTTGGAGACAACTGGTTCTTACACGAACAAACTATTTTTTTTTTTTGCAAAACAAAACAGAAACTAGAAAATCAAGGTCAGGGAAAAAATCATTCAATCGTATCCAAGCCTCTTTCCATCCTAGAAAATTTTTCTAGACGCTTGATTTTCTTCATAGTTGCGTGAGTCCCCATCCAAAATATTGTGATTGTTATTAGGTCATCCTAATGCTTTAAATAGGAACAAAAACAAAGCACTATCATCGACCTGACCAGAGCCTCACCTTGCCGCCGCGTGAAGACATGCGTTGAATATTCTGGCCAATCAATTTTAATAGTCTGTTTACAAATGTTGTTTTACAATTTTTATGTCTAGAATTTTGGTTCTTGAATTTATTGAGATGGTCAGAATTTTATAAAATCAGTTTGTAAATATGCAAGCACATGGTTTTAGATAAGGCTATCGAAACTACGGTACGTCAGGCTAAGCTGTGGGGGTACTATTGAGCTGTAGGGGCATTACACTGATTAACATGAAGCTGTAGTGGGGCCAATACAGTTTATTAGGCTGGGGAGAACACTGCATAGTAAATGGAGACATGTTTTTGTACAACCCAACAACTGAATTTGGTCCAAACTATGAGTTAACCCAACATTCAATTTACAGTGCTGAACAAAAATTTTCTGGAAGGGCCATGTTGATAGCACATCCAATTGGTTGGAAGGCTAGAGGTCTAGAACTTTGGTTCTTGAATTTATTGAGATGGTCAGAATTTTATAAATTCAGTTTGTAAATATGCAAGCACATGGTTTTAGATAAGGCTATCGAAACTACGGTACGTCAGGCTAAGCTGTGGGGTACTATTGAGCTGTAGGGGCATTACACTGATTAACATGAAGTTGTAGTGGGGCCAATACAGTTTATTAGGCTGGGGAGAACACTGCATAGTAAATGGAGACATGTTTTTGTACAACCCAACAACTGAATTTGGTCCAAACTATGAGTTAACCCAAAATTCAATTTACAGTGCTGAACAAAAATTTTCTGGAAGGGCCATGTTGATAGCACATCCAATTGGTTGGAAGGCTAGAGGTCAGCCAATCTTTCTTAAATGTTTGTTTTAACTCATCATTTCTTACTTTTAGCCCATACTACACTAACCCAGCCCATGTTAGTGGGTGAGGGGGGTTCAAACAAATCCCCCTAGATGTAACCTGATTACTTCCTTTTCATGCAGAAATTCAGTTTCTTAATTGTGTAATAACAGGAAATCGAACCCTCCTATTTGTATATTCGACCCCGCCGCACCACCACAGATATCCGGGATCTGCACCAGATACAAATGTTTACCATACATTTTCAGTTTCGGAACGTCAAAACCAGGTTTTATTTGGGAAAGAGTTAAGTTCAAATTACAGCAATATTGATTGGTGGTACGAAACTCCTTTCTTCTAGAAACCAATACAAAAGTTTTGAAATATAACTGAGATATATTGAAAATCCATAGATTTTAAAACACTTACTCCGTTCACATAGTTCTTGAAGCCGATTGCACAAGCGCATAGCCACAAGCTTTACAACTTCTGTGGTGTTCTCAGTCTAGCACAAGGTCTTTTTTATGATTTCCGGTTATCATATGTCACTTCTATTTATTGGTGTCACACCACTTCAAATTTTCCGTGTAATGTTCATGGTGAATGTTGCCGGTATTTCTCGACTAGTGCAGACGAAACAAAATGGCCGCTGATTTGTCAATTGAACCAAGAACGATAACACGTGAGCTAGCATGGGTCGATTTCGCTTAGGTCTCTACTAGTAGTTAAAATTTAGCTTTGTTGTTGTATTTCTTATATTCACACACAATTCCATGGCTTTGTTTATATCGATATTAATTGATCCACTGCTTCTGTCAGGTCGTTTTGATAGCGTTTAGAAATAGAATAATCAGGTTATTGCTGTAAAAATGACGTTTAAAGCCAGGGGCAACCGTGTCCACAAATGCGAAATTACTCTGCCCTCCCCGCCCGAAATTTAAAGGAAACCCCCTGATATTTCCATTCATTTATCATTGAAAAAAATCAGAGGGTTTCCGACATTTTTATTTCCGTTTAAATTTCAATCTTTAGATTGACTCAAGGCCGCTTCGCAGCTTTTCGCCCGTATTACGTTTTCCGGCGCTTGACGTCATATCCGTTTTAAATCATTCTCCCTGAAGAAGCCCATAAGGATGACACTTCGAAAATGAATTAAAGAAAAAGACTGTAAATAATATGAAAATAGGCAAAGCCTAAATACGGAAGAAAAGCAGACCACATAAAGTAAACAATTGCTAGCTCGACACTTAACATTGAAATACGAATATGTGCAGTGTTTATATTATTTGATTCGCTTATCGATGATTGATTAAAAAGAATCGATACGCCAATTAATCTATTTTTTATCACTGCGTATTAGAAACTTGTCAGCTTTGACGGTCTGGAAGCTCTCAACAGGCTTGAATTATTGAACAAACAGACACAATTGGCAATTTGATCAAATTCAAGGGCACACAACTCAGGATGCTATAATTCTATCAAGTTTAGGATCACACTTAATCAAGATTTTCACGTCAACAATATTTCATTTAATCTATATATGTCCTTAGATTGGTCATTTTTTGTGGATGTAAATAGGGCACATAACTTACAATATTCTGTCCAAATTTTGTCTTGATTGGTCAATATTTGTAGTCGCTAGAGTGAAAAGGAAGTCAAAACGTCTATTTTTGACATTCGGGGGCAGATAACCCCTGACTCTCTTCATCATTCGGAATTATTTCAAGGAATCTGAAAAGGGTCAGCTAAGGACCATTCCTTTGATGTTTAGTTGAAATCCATCAAATAGTTTTGAACAAATTTTTAAAGAAAAAAAATACGTACTCACAAACGGATGCACGACGGACACACTGCCATGACAATAACTCTCTGGCCTGAATGCCCGTGGAACTTAAACTCTTAACAATTTCTCCATGAGCAAAATTAGACTGATTATAATCTAAAGATGTTGAACACGACAATTTTAAATGGATGAATTTTTATATTTGGGGAAATGAAAAAAAAATCTTGTCTCAAGGATTAAATTCATTTCCACCATGTACAATGTATTTCCAAGCCTTCATCTTGCGGGGTATTAAAAGCGTCACCATGTGCAAAAAGAGGGTTTTCTATGAAGAACATGCAACCTCAAATTCGCTGTTAGTCGATTTTTTTAGGGCACGTACACATCATCCTATTCTCTTCTAGTGAGAGAATTATAGGATACAACAACAATGATTACAGAAAAGCTTCAATAATTCAATAATTTTAAAACGTGACCGATTTGAAAATCATTTGGTGCAAAGAAGACTAGAAATCGACTGGATTTTCTAGATATTGCGGATCTTATAAACATCATCTGATAAAAAATATATTGACGAGCAAACACAATTTTGTTTCCTCATCTTCAATCTTTTGAATCGGTTACTGTTTAAAAGATCCATCATTCACAACAAAACCTGGATATTATGTATACATTTTCTGCTTCAAACCAAATTCAATTCGGTCACGCACTAACAGATTTATTGATGATTTTCTGCAACTGCTGATGTTGTTGTTTCGCCCTATTCCCCGTAGTATTCACGTGATTCCCGACAGTAAGTGGCAAATGTAAGGTTTGTATACATGGTACAAGACGCAGTTTGTATTTTGATTCCATGCTGCCCTGAGAACATGTATGTTCATATCTATAGATTGCAGATTTTCAGCATTTTCCTCTGAGTTTTTCATGTATATGTTCCTTGCACTTCACTGATAGCAATTTTGTTTGTTAAAAACCTACTACAGTGATTTGTAATAGGAGGACCAATTTTTTTGTCATTACCAACAGATGAACATTTTTTCCAAAATGGAACATAAGACAATGAAACAATGAAAAACAATCAGAAAAAAATATTTCATAATTATAATCTGGTACAATTTCATAAAAAAAGATAAGAAACTCGTTTTAATAATCAGAACAAAGGGATATCCAGAACATTACGCGAAAAGAAGAAAATGCTGATGAAAAACAGTCTTCCTTTCTCCTAAGGCTTTGTGTGCAAACTTTTATCAACTTCATATCTTATTATCTTTTATATGTAAAATAAATTGCAGTAAGCCAAATATTGCTGGCAAAAGAATAGTTAAGCACAGAAATGCATTCATTCTGAAAATGAAAAAAAAGTTTACCATAGATGATGTTTGAACAATAAAGTTAAAATAAAGTAATGTGTTTGAACCAGGATCTGAGACAGAGTACTTATAACATTATAGGGAAAAACATGTTTCAAGTCCAGACTGTGATCAAATGCATACTGATAAGGATCCATTCTGCTTATATAATTATACTCCTTACATCAATTGATAATGGTCTGATAGAATAATGTGGATCTGGATTAAAATGTGTGCACGCACATGCTGATCTAGATCCATAGTGTTTTCAAATGCCTTAACAAATTACCATATGATGACTCTTTTTGACTCCCCACAAAAATGGCAATGGAAAACATCGTTAAAAATGAAGAAATTGCTTGTGACAAGCAATTTCTTCATTTCCCACGTTTTCCATCCAAAAATACCAAAAAATTAAAAAAAAACTTTCACTTGAAATTGTCGTCTGCACAATCTTTCACTTTGGACTGCCCTAAAATTGTGTCGTTTGGTATTTGGTTAACTCTTTTCCAAACAAGACCTGGTTTTTAACGTCTTTAAGGCTTTGGAAAGTATTGAGGGTGAAGAAAAATACTGACATCTCGCATTATCTATATTTCCATAAATGATAACCACATTATGATCTTTCAATATCCTGTTTCTTAAGCGTTAACCCATTCCCAGTTAACCCATACCCAAAGAACGAAATTTTAAGGCAGTCCAATGTGAAAGCTGCTCCAGACAACAAAATACCCGTTAGATGTAACTAAAGGTAAAATTTGTGATTAATATAGCTTAGAAAACATTGAGGCAAAAGAAGAATATGCTGGTTATCAGCATTTTCTTTTGTCTCAATATTTCTCCAAGCCAATTCTAAGTGTCTCAATCAGGTATTGTTTGGGAAAGTGTTTATGTTGTGTTCTAAAACAGCTAGCTATGAACTTGGACTAGCCTAGAAAATTCTTATTCCTCGAAGGTTTATAGGACCTTTTTCTTGGCTCATTTATGTTTTGCTTCACATCACAAAAGCACAAATAAATAAGTCCTTCATGAGTTACAGCAGGTTTGTCCATTTTATAAAACATTCTATCAATGGTATTCAGCAGCTAACTTCATTTATCTGTAATGATACAAATTACAAATTTATGTTATTATTTTGTTTCTAATTTTTACATTCTGCTTCTTTCCCCAAAGGGCAATCTTTTAGACCAGTGAAATCTGATTTTATACAAAACAAGACATACTGGGTTCTGTGCTGTTCAAATATGTATATGTATAATAAGGCCCTTCACATTTTATGATAAATCAGTATTCAGTTATTGAACATTGACAAAACTTAACATATATCAAAATCGTAAGTAAAGGAGAGGAAACAATAAATGGGAAATTTATGCTACTGGAAGAAACAATTTACACAATGTAAATTGATGTACCATGTCCATTATGTTTTTCATTCAAAGTTTTTTTGCCTGGGTAAAAAAAACATGTAAACTGTAAATTGATCTTTAAAATTGACATATTCCAATCAGACACAAACATGTAAATGTATAAATCAAAATGTGACATTCTTTTTAAACAGCAATATTTCTAACACTGATCTAAGCTGAAACAGCTTGCAGACAATTTGCACTTAATGGTGAAGAAAACATGTAAAAAACAGAAGTCAATTTTCATTCAGAAAATAGAGTTTTTTTGGTCATATATTGTGATTTAGGAAAAAAAACAACTTTGTGCAAGATGCAATAAAATCTAGATTGTTTAAGGAATGAAGAGTAAATGCATACCATTTTGAAAAACAACCCATTCTCTTTATATGGCCGAACCACATACCATTGTTTTCACCATGTCTGCAAAAATGATTATTGACATACATGTATACATGTTATGATTTATATGCGTATCAAATTAATAACATGAAAATGTACAAAACTGTCAAATGCACATGTATTTCAATACTTACTAGCGTCATAACGCAAAGTAAAACTTTTACACAATTATAGCTTCAGCAAAGTAATGTCTTAGTCGACATATGATTAATGAGTAAGTACCCACAACATAACCCTTTTCATTATGAATTACACATAAAAATATTTGGGTAGGCGGAAACACAGAAGTAGATTAGACAGCCAATGTGTACTGACAACAACTGAAATGTTCCCTGATCACTTGTGATCAGCATATGCGGTGGTTAGCAACAAACCTGTGCTTTTAGCATAATCTTTAATCTAACGTGATATTTCGTTTCAAACACTCTTTCCTTCTTGTCTTACAATTTCAATTATAATTTTCAATTATACATAATTTAAGGAATAATGCACTTAAATGTTAAACCACAAATGAACTCACTTGAAATGTGTCTGGTGCTTGGCCTCACAATTAGGCCTACTCACAATTACTATTAACTAACTTGAACCCATGTAGATTCTTGTTTTATTGCTGAAATAATTATAGAAATGATGTTAAATCATGGTAATTCAATACATTTACAAATACAAATGCAATTTTTCAGCTTTCCTCAATATATTCTGTGCTATTGGCTATAGATTAACATCTTGGCCTTATGATCATTTGAGCTGAGTTTAGAAAAAGAACCTTTGTTGCATTTGACAGGCCAGTTGAAAGCAATTTGATATTGGGGTGGCTAAGGCCCAGTGTCTAATTATTGGGGGGAGCTGAATTGGGGTTTCACTGAATTTTCAGTGTTAAATAAAGAAAATTTTGCATTTTTGGCCAACATTAGGGGGCTTAGCCCTTGCTAGCCCCCGCCGCGTCCTTAGCGTAGTTGGTAGCGCATCTGCCTCTGATTCGAGAGGTCCCGAGTTCCATACCTGGCCGCGGCTTATACCCTTTCTCACAAAATTGTCACTCACCAATGGGTTAGAAATCGTTTACTTAAGTGGGCGAGCAGCTGGAGGCTCGCTAAAGGTGTTGTGGTAGTAAAGGTTTGAGAAACAACATGAATCCATGGGTAGGTGCTCCAGCCACCGCGATAAGACCCTGACAGTTCAAAACGGCGTAAAACCCCAATAAACTCAACCCACTCGAACCTAGCTGCCATATCGTAGCCACAAACTTGATAATGAGTAGGTTTTGGTTAATTAATTAAATCATTGCAAGTTACCCCCCCCCCCCCTTCACAAATATCCTGGATCCGCTCAAGATGTTGGATACAAAATTAATGTTTACCAAAGATTTTCAGTTTGGGAACGACAAAACCATGTCGTATTTGGGAAAGAATTAATGACCATTTAATCCGAGTTTTCTCTGATGTAAATACACTCTTTGATATTTCCCTATTTACATTAGAGTACATTACACTTCAAAAACAACGGTAAAGTCCGACACAAAATGTAGCACTTTAGTTTTTTTGTATTATATCCAATCACTCGGTAAAAAACTGTATGGTATAGATCAAATACACACGACAATTAATCATTTTTGTCATACCTGACCAAAAATTCTAATTCAAATTGGCCTGCTGGAAGAGAATAACCTTCCGAAACTCAACAACCCCCAAATTTGTCTGCATTGTTATTGTAGATCATTTGACCAGATCTCATTTGGAAATATAACGGAAGTTAGGTAATCAGTTACTGTCAACCGGCCTTGTTTTGAATTTCTTTCCAATCACGTGACTGCCTTTGCCTAAAAATTAAAGAGTATTCTTGTTGCGGAGATCAATTTATGTCGATCTGTAATGCTACGGTCACAAATCACTAAATGCCACCGCCCGGCGTGATAACTGCCAGTTTTCGTAAACAAAATTGGCGGTGGCAGCCCTGCGGCAGGCAACATCGGCAGGCGGCAGTTGACATTTAGGACGCCGCTAGGTGGCAGTTAGAAATTTAACACAAAGTTAAAATTCTAACTGCCACCGCCCATTTTTTTCCCATTTTTCAAGTCGACCTGCCACCGGCCGGTTGCATTTCGAAGCCGTGCGGTGGCTGTTAAGTGGCAGACGGGCTGCAGAGCGATTTTTCTCGGTTTTGGTGCTTGAAGGCCTTCGAAAATCGTAGCTGCCACTTTCCTTCACCCAGCCTGCCGCCGTCATGCCATTGCATGCAACTGTCCGATTTCCAAATATCTGCCGGTGGCAAGATTGAAAGGCAGCAGGGAGGCAGCCGTTAGTGTTGGTAGGTGGCAGGACGCCGATCTACCGAGTGCAGACTGGGGCACCTGAACACACACCTCGGGACCTTTGAAACCTCCTGCCGTGGCCCGGTTGCATTTCACCAGCAATTATTTGTGACCACTCGCGGCGATTTGTAAACAATCACCCGGTGGCATTCGAGTTTAAGAATTTGACGATGTCAAAAAATCGCGCAGTGGCATTTTCACATTATGACCGTAGCATAAATAAGCTTGCCACTTGAAAATGGTTTGCTTTTCCTGTGAAATTCTGTTTATTTCGTTCTCCATGCTAGTTACGGAATTGACCCAACTTAGTAGCAAACATTTTTGGTGCGAATTCTAGCTTGGAACTTTCACCAAACGTTTCTGATACATTTCATTTATCTATGTATTCATATTATCAGAGTTTTTTAAACTGGTTATTGTTATATTATGTCCAAAAGGCTCCTCAATTTGAGAAATAAAATATTGTCATGCGCGGATCCAGAGGGGGGTAAGGGGGTCATGACCCCCCTCGAATTCGACGAAAAAAGGGGTTCTCAAAAAAAGATTAATGGTTATGTCCCAAAATAGCTGCGTCATTAGTCCCTGTGTGCCACGACAAACTGTTGTTATATTTAGTCCTTCATGATATGACATGTATATGCATGCACGGATCCAGAGGGACCCCCTGACCCCCCTGGAATTCGGCAAAAAAGGGATTGAAGATTGGATGAACCCCCCCCCCCCCCTGGGAAAAATACCTGGATCCACGCTTGATTGTTATCCCTTTTTTTGAAATGCCAAACCGTTACATCATAGTCTAGGGAAAGAGCGAGATTCCGCGTTGATCACATGGTTTTTAAATTTATGGTAGGTCATTGTAAACAAAGGCTGTTAAAGTGAGGGTTGTTGCAAAACATTGCCTATAAACCTTTCAGAAATACTTTTTGGTCTTAAATTTTCACCAGGCATGACAAAAAATGGTTCATAGATCGGTATCATAAGGGGTGCGCAATTATTACCGGTATATGGTAGATCACGATTAGGAGGGCCCGCGATACCGAATCGCGATACGCCTTTGCCGTACCGGCGCACTCGGGAAAGATCAGCAATTTCCGGATTTTTCCAATATTTTTTAATTCAGTTTTTGTGGATTTCAATTTGAATATCTTTATTCATATTGAAACAATATCCAAACAACCTTTTCAATTTCTACTGATAAATGCAAAAGTAGTTCTAAACAATTTCTTGGTATTATCCAACTAAATTTCTCGATCTATTCAGCTCAGGGTTAATTGCTTAGATCTACACCCGATCAGGCTTAGACACTAACTTTCCCAACCAAGGAGTCCGCTGTACTCCCATTAAAAAAACTTGGGGAGTCCAGTGGAAAATAAAATAGTCCGAAAAAGAAGCAGATATTTTATGCTGCATGCATATTAACTAGTCAATGTCATTCTCATGTCTGCATAGAATACTAGACATAAATTCAGGATACTAGATTATGTTATCTACGGCTACCAGCTTACTTATCATTTTGCTTATAATTCTTCGGCAGAATTTTTTAGGAGTCAGCCGGACTCCCTAAGTTGAAAATCAGGGAGTCCCACCAATTTTAGGGAGTCTCGGACTCGCGGACTCCCCTTAGTGTCGAACCCTGCCGATTATGCATAAGAGCTGCAGACATTTTCTAATCGGTATAAATATGTCAGACTAATTTTAACCCATATACAAAAGCGAAGCCAAGAATCTTAACTGAAAAGAGTAAATAGCACTTTATTTATTACCTTGCAATTATAAAATATCTGTTATCTTAACCCTTTCCCAAACGACACATTTTTGGGATGATCCAATTTGAAAGCAGCTGCAGACGACAAAATAAATGATATCAAAAGGAGAAATATGTATGATATAGCACAGCAAATATTGAGGCAAAAGGAGAAAATGCTGATCATCAGCTTTTTCTTCTTGTGTCCCAATGTTTTATCAATGGTCTTCTAAAAGACACGTCAAAACCCAGTCTTGTAAAAGGGTTAAAGGGGTTACTCACACTTATGTTTGAAAGGAAAAGCGTTTGATCTGCCTATACCACAATCAAAAGGTGTGGCTTGCATTGTCTCCAATACGCAACCGGTGTTAGGCAAATTGTATGCATAATGAGGCATTCACTTGAAGTTGAGGGCGTGTTCTACCTTTACACACACATATGTATACGTGGAGCAAAAACAACATTTCTACTACCGTATCATAAGGTCATTTAAAATAGTTTTAAGGATAGCGTTCAAGATCGGACGATGAACAAAGCGCCACAACATGTGTCGAACTTCCTGTTCTTTTTGAAGTGTAATGCGCTCTGATGTAAATGAGTGACAGACATCAACATATATACATATCACAGTTAAGATTATGTAGAATTAGATCTGATTCATACAATTAAAATTGCTAAGGCCATAGAGGCGAAAGCCTATAAACGGCTTCCAGGAACAGGTATTCGGTTATCATTGTTAATGTTAGGGTGGTTCTCATTGGTACCGCGGTAGTTAATGGCGTCCTTAAAAAATAAATGATGAATGGAGACCTGTATGAAAACATTCCATGTTTTCTTTATCTACAGCAACCCAATGAAGACAAAATGATGTTAAAAATAATCACCGATAATTATAGTGACTAAATTTCCTAATGCACGCAGTTTATAGGAGATGCTTCGTTTGCAAATGAACACTTTCTCGAATACCGCGGTACCGTAAAACACGCGGTATGTCCAAACTAGGTCGAAACATATTTGGTACGAAACTCCTTTACTACTGGAAACCAATATACTAGTTTTGAAATATAACTGAGGTATTGAAAGTCCATAGATTTTAACACTTACACCTAGGTCACAACTTTCTCAAAGCCGTTTCCAGCCTTAGCAGTCGGCAGTGTAGCATTTCTGTTGATGATTTCCGGTAATGAAGTTGTTGTTCCGTTGATTCAATGGTGTCACACCACTTCATATTATGGGACAGAAATGTTACTCCGTGCAATTTTCATCCATGAAGAATGTCGCCAAAATTGTTGTAGATATTTGTCAACTAGTGCAGACGAAACAAGATGGCCGCTGATCTGTCATAAATTATCCATTGAACGTAAGAACGGCAGCACGTGAACTATCCTATGTCGACTTCGCTTAGGTCTTTAGTTAAAATTTAGCTTTGTTGTTGTATTTCTTTAATTCACACACAACTGAAGAGCTTTGTTTATATCGATATTAATTGATCCACTGATTCTGTCAGGTAAATTTGATAGCGTTTAGGAAGGGGATTATCAGGTTATTGCTGTAAAAATGACGTTAAAAGCGAGGGGCACTATTGTCCAAAAATGCGAAATTACCCTGCCCCCCCCCCCCCGCCCGAAATTTCAAGGACACTCTCGTTTTTTTTCAATTCAATTAACATTGAAGAAATCAGAGGGTTTCCGACATTTTTATTTCCGTTTAAATTTCAATCTATAGACGGTCTCAAGGCCCCTTCGGGGCCTTTTCGTCCGTATAATCGTGTTTATGGCGGTTTTTTCACTAGACAGATGGGTAGCATTACCTCCCTATGTATATGTGTACAGTATCATAAATAGATCAGTATTGCTTGTTATTGACTTTACATAAAATACTCATGTCTCTAGCTAGTTCAACTTTGTATCTTTGTGGATTCATTCCCATAAGTTTCCTCAAACAATCAAAATATATCATGAAATTTATTGTTTTTGATTAAGTTTACGCAACATGCTTGTATTTAACTTTGTATCTCTGATGGCTTCTTCAGCAAACTGCCTCATCAGGCGGTTACTTTGGAAGTCAAAAGATATCACCATTTTTCTTGGGTATTATACGCTTGTCAAGGTCATTAACAATTTTTGGAAGGGTTGTCTAGGCCAACTAGCAACTTGACTAAATGGATAATTGCTTTTTTCACATTTTTCAATGTTTCTGTAATATACATGTATTATGCTTTTCTAGTTTAGTTAAATAATATTGGTAAATTCTAATTCTTAGAATGTGTTTCTTTGCTGGTCGCCCACGGCGTCATCTGGGCGGTGGTGTTGCGGTATTTGTTGCCCAGATATGGGAGCGAATTATAGTAGGAAGTTAAGTATGTTGTTTGTTTAACCATGCATTGGCATTTATTATTGCTTTAATCATACATGACAATTGTTTACCTATAAACTATGCTTCGAAAATTTGAAAGCATAATAAATACCCAATATTCGATCCACATCGGATTTTGTTGTTCATTTGTCCCATACGAAGTGTCGCCGTCGGACACCAGCAAGGAGCACATAACAACCAATATTTTTTGGCATTTTAAATACATGTAGGTTTTGACGGTAACAAAAAGACAACATTGACATTATGAGAATTTTCTTCTGTTCAGACTGTTCTTTATCTTTACTCCTGGCATCCATATTATCCCAGTATTTATTGGACCAATTTCTCCTTTCATATCCTGTTTTGGACTTCAGGACTAGAAATTGTAGTGATACAGCTGAAAGTACACAAATTATTTTATACAAATCCTTGCTATCATTCATTCTTGTAGGCATTCCGTTTTTAGAAGGCTTCCTAAAACATTGGGACAAAAGAAAAAATATGCTGACAATTGGCATTTAATTGTTGGAAAAATAATGATATTGTTTACTATTTTTTTTAAGTTAGCCCTTTCTGAAATAAGACATGGTTTTGAGATCCCTAATAAAAATCGTTTTCGGGAAACAATGAGAGAAAAGAAAAACATGCTTATAACCAGCATTTCCTAGTAGAGTGGCGACACCTAAAGGATATCATATGAAATAATGAGTGAAATGAATAGAACTTGTTCTACACTTTTTCAACTTATATAACCCGTCAAATTGATTTTCCTCAGAAACAAGAGACCTAAGAGGGCCCGAATCGCTTCACTGGCTATTATAAAATAATTATCTCTAAATTCTTGTAAGCCATTGTCAAATCTAGAACAGGGTTTCCCAAGGAACATTTCTACCACGAATGGGCTGAATTTGCCCATTGGTTAAATTCTAAATAATTATTTCATTGTTTGTCAAATTCTGATAAGCCCTGCCCTATTACAACCATATTTATAGACCAATAAAAATTTCACTATTAATGTAAATAAAGGACTACCCAATGAACAGTTCTGTCAATGTTTTACTAAATTGACCAAATGGCTGTTTTTAAAGAACAATTTCGTGATTTCTCCGACTCTGATAAGCCCCGCCCTGTCACGCCCACTTTAATGGGCCAATCAAAATTTCACAAAAAAATAAATAAAGTGCCTCCCAAGGAACAATACTGCCAAAATAGGTATACATTGACCCATTGATTTACTTATAAAGTATTATTTTGTGATTTCTCAAATGGGTCCGATAAGCCAACCCTACCACGCCCATATTTATGGACGAACCAAAATTTCACTGACAATTTAAGTAAAGAGCTACCAATGGTAATTTTTGCCAAGTTCGGTCAAAATTGGCCAAATGGTTGAATTTTAAAAAAAAATATTTTGTAATTTCTGTAAGTCTATTAAGCCCCACCCTACCACACACATATTCATAAACAATTCAAAATTTCATCGACTCTTTAAGTGAAGGGTGACCCAAGGTTTATCTATGCCAAATTTAGTCAAAATTGGCCAAATGGGTGTTTTTTAAATAATTATTTTGTGAATTCTCTAAGTCTGATAAGCTTCGCCCTGCCACGCCTACATTTATGGACAAATCGAAATTTCACTGTCAATTTATGTATAGGTTCACCCGAGGTAAAATTCTGCCAGGTTTGGTCTAAATTGGTCAAATGGCTGATTATATTTTTGTTGTGATTTTTCCAAGTCTGATAAGCCCCGCCCTGCCACGCCCACATTTATGGACCAATCACAATTTCAATGTCAATTTATGCAAAGGCCCAAGGTGAACTTTTGACAAGTTTGGTCAAAATTGACAAAATGGTTGATTTTAACGAATTATTTTGCGATTTCTCTAAGTCTGATAAGCCACGCCCTGCCACGCCCACAATTATGGACCAACCAGAATCATTTGAGTAATTAAAATAAATGGTCACTTAAGGGACATTCCTACCAAGGTTGGTCAAAATTGGCCCACTGGTTTGAGAGGAGAAGATTTTTAAAGAAAAAGTTAACGGACGGACGCACGCACGCACGCACGACGGATTCAACGCGATGACAATAGCTCACTGGCCTTCGGCCAGTGGAGCTAAAAATCACTATATGTTTACTTAGATGGAGGTTGAGAGAAGGGTAGCTAAGACGTTTATCACCGTCTAACAACGTACACCGGATGTTGCGATTGTTGAAGCGAAGCGAAAGTTGACACGGAACATTACACGGTATGTTTTTCTTCTATTATTTTGCATATATAATCATAGTAGGCTTGTTACATAGAAATATCATCGTTCATACAACGATCTTGATCACTAACTATTTGGCAATTTTGGGAAATGCTTGTGTTTGATATAATCGATAAAAAACATCTGCTCAATCACTGATTTTTTTTCATAACAATTGCCGACTGTCTCGAATCTTGTCTTTTAAAAGTTATACTGTTAGATTTGACCAAAATTTCGCATCATCAAACATTCTTTATTGTCCAATGTCCTTGAAAACGAAGTGTCACATTGTAATTGCACTTGGATTGTTAAATATGACGGAAAAAACAAAAGTTGCCGGTGTACAGTCGATAGCAGTTTGTTATTATGCGGTGTACATCCTATAGCTTAACAGTGTACAGGCTATAGGTGTGCAGAATATGCCATTTTTGGCGAAAAAATGCCCTTTTGTTGAAATTCAAGTATATATGAATGTGTATGTGGCATTGTTAGATATTGCCATTGCTCAGATTTAGCCCTTTCCCAAATAAGAGATGGTTTTAAAGTCCGAAGTAGAAGCATATTGGGTAAATATTGAGAGCAAAGACGATTTTTGCTGAAAATCAGCATTTACTTCTTTTCCCTCAATATTTCCCATGTTAAAACATGCGCATTTTCTACTTTTAACATCCATTCATGATTGTTTCATCATATGTAATTACTTTCGGATTGGGTCATTCTGGAATTTAGCCGTTTGGGTTGGACATATACTGACACACAAAATATAGTGTGCATATGGTTACAGCGAAAAATCGTACTTTATTTAAACAAACTGATATCGTATGTGGTATCAAAATGTGAAAGAAGTATTGATTGTTTGATTGTTTACAATTGACTGAAATTTAACTATGTATTTAAAGTCGTTTGCTGCCGCCGCCATATGAGTCATAATTGTTCAAAGATGCATCAAATATTGTGCTCAAATAAGTGTAAGATATGCAAAGGGAACAACTTACGATGTTTTCAAATGCTCTTTTAATCGGCGTCAGAACATCTTATTTATGTGTATTTCATGTTAGCATGTAAAATCCCATTTTCTCATGAGGAGTAGTCTAAACAAATATGTATAAATTTATTCTACGAGATTCTTATATTCTGATTTTTTTTCGGGAGACAGGGCGGAGCCTATTAAACGGTTCATTACATTTAAGCTTGAGGAGAAACAGCCTTCTCGCTTAGCGGTACATCGTCGGTATTATTGCAAAACATTATAACTACAGCGTGAATTAGGCTGTAGTTACGAGGTTTTATAACAACTCATTTTACAATAGAACGTTCTTTCAATTTTGAAATAAGTTCATGCACGTGCCGCACGTTTTTCTCTTATATCAACCAAGATATCGAGAAGTAAACTCGTCGAATAACCTCTTCGCTTAGCCACACCCTGTGAGGTGAATAAAAATGGATTATAACCTGTTAATTTATGTACACGTATATCACTGCTGAATAGGGACCGATTTTATCAAGTAAACAGTGACGTAGTTTCGGACAAACAATAGTGTATCGTGGGTGTTGTTATAAAATCTCGTAACTACGGCTTGATTCAAGCCGTAGTCACGAGATTTTATAACAACACCGACGGTTTATCCAAACATAATGGTAAACCCAGTCTATTTCTAGAACAAAATCCAATGCTAGTCTCCATTTAAACCGCTTGTAAGAGTTTTTCCCGCTTGCAGACGTATACGTTTTGTCCCTTTTCATTTCCTTTTCGCAATTGTAGTACTTCTAAGCGGAATCTTGTTTATCCGTAGCGCATGTTAAAGATATGCCATAGTAATTTAAAGTGTGCTGCACACTACAGTCCCGTAGGAACAGGGGGCTAGGGTAAGCCCCCCCCCCCAAAGTTGGCCAAAAATGCCGATTTTTCTTAATTTTACGCTGGAATTTTTGGGAAAATCCAAATTAGCCCCCCCCAATATTCAGGACAAGGGCTTTAGCCGCCCCAATATGAAATTGCTTCCTACGGGCCTGCACTACACGTGCGTCCCACTCAAGTAAGGCCGAATCTATGTAACTTTCTCAGTGTGAGAAGTTATATATGGCGCGCGAATAGGGTCTAAAGTCTAGCGATAAATTAACGGTAGACCGATAATTATTTTTTACCCTTCTGCTCGAAATCTCATTAGCCAATCAAATGACTCGTTACATCCTCAACACATCGGGAATATCAACGACCGTATAGTATAAGCTCTGTGATTGCCTATAGAAAAAATAGCGGTCTACCGATAAATATAGCAGTCTACCGGTAATTTTATCGCTACACCGTTAATTGAAATAGCGGTCTACCCTTATTTTATGGGTAGAGCGATATTTTTATCGGTAGACCGCTAAAAATATAAGGGTAGACCTCTATTTTTAGCGGTCTATCCCTATTTTAATTATAGTTCTAGCGCTATATTGACTTTAGACCCTTTTCCCGCGCCATAGTTATACAGGTAGTGCCTTCATTTGAACTTTTCATTGAGCAGCTTTCTCCCTTTCCTACACTCTTTCTTTCGTCCTCGTCCTATTCTATTTAATTGACCAAACGCCGACTGTCAATCAAAAACATCGATTAGCCAATGTACGATCACAAAAATGTCATGCCCCAATTGTTCATCGTTGCACGTGTTATTGTATCGATTTATCGACTGACAATCAAAACAATCGAAATGCCAATGGCAAAGAATTTTGTGCTAACAATAGACTAGGTTTAACATTATGTTTTGATAAACCGTCGGTGTTGTTATAAAATCTCGTAACTACGGCTTAAATCAAGCCGTAGTTACGAGATTTTATAACAACAACTACAAAATAATACTTTGTTTGTCCGAATTTACGTCACGATTAACTGGATAAAATAGTTCCCTATTAACGAACACGTGCCCATTGTTTGTCTTAAATTCTATGTTGGGCGGAGCGATCTGTCGATTGGCGTTTGGTCAATTATGCTCCCTTTCGAAGAAAATGGGGGTATATTGTTTTGCAAGTGCCGGTCGATCGGTCGGGCGGTCGGTAGGTTAGTGGGTCGGGCGGTCTGTAGACAAAACCTTTCCGGAGCATAACTCTAAAAGTATGTAAGGTATTACAGATTTCATTTCACATGGCACAGTTTTAGCATTTATTAACATAAATTACATGCATGGGTTTCATCAAGATAACTCGTCACTAAATGGTAAATGGTACAAAAACGATCCTCGCTAACTAAACTAAACAATCGAGTTCCTAACTCTAGCACACAACTATGGCTGTTCCACAAGTGTACCAGACCTACTACCCTTGTAACCTTTCGTTTGTTTACTCTTTCGGTCTTGAGCATAAAAAATGGCGTACGGTCGGTGTAAATGGTCGGACCGGAAGTGAAAATATAAAAACGTGTATTTCATAATCAAACTAAAGGTTTTAACGCTCTAAAAGGTTTATCAAATATGATGTCGTATTACTATAGACTGTACACTACGAATTTTTTTTTGCAATAGGACGTACACCATGGCTCTATAGACGGTACACCGAAGCACTTAGAAGAAGAGGATATTATCGACAATTGCAATTCTAAAAGTAGTTCTGGAGTATTTCAAGTGACTGGCGTTGGTTTGCTTGTCCTTCTTTCAGATATTCCATCATATTGTAGTTTGAAATTTTACCGATATATTTGTTAAAATATGTATTTTGCGACAGACGAACGGGAATAATCAGTGATTGTGGTCACATTTGGGTTAATTGTAGCTCTTGAAGATCTTTGTTAAACATCTGGTGTGAAAATAATATATCATTAATATCTAAGCTACTACATTGAGAATTGTTTTCAGAGAAAAATTATTTACATGTAAAAAACAAAGAAATGCTGACCTTGTAGTGCACCGCGTCAATAATCGCTCGCTTCAACAATCGCAACATCCGGTGTACGTTGTAAGACGGTGTTTATGGTAGCTTACCTAAGTTTTCTTTTGTAAAAGTATATATATTCTTTATTTCCTCCATATTTGGAGATCAAATTCAAATACATATAACAATTAATAAACATACAAAAATGAGAAAGCAATGGGAAACATTTAGAGAAAATTACATCAAACACAGAATGACAACGACGAAGGAAGCGAAAGATAAAGAGAAGAAATAAGACGGGGAAAGTATAAGAGAAAAAGGAGAATACGAGAATAAGCATAATATTATGAGTTCATTTACAAGAAATACAACAAAAAACTATTCTAAATACTGTACAGATGTTAATGAAAGGAGCAGTGATGATATGTGAAAGAAAGAGAAAAAATGAATTATCTGTATGCATTTGTATATCTGCACAACATAGAAACGCATGTATAGCAACAAACGGTCAAACTGTGCACATTATACAAATCACACACTTATAGCGGAAGATGACCAATGCATCAAGACTGCTGTTGCAGTTAACCGCTGCATCCACACTGGTTCTCGGTCGCTATTCTTAATGAACAAAATCCCGCGAATACCTTTATCAATTCCAAAGTAATCAATCAAATTAAAGGAGATCGAAAGTTGGCGAAAATCCCTATCTTTGATATCATTCACGAAATCGAAACAGAACTGAGAAAGGAAACGGGTATGATCCAGTCAATTACTTAAGAAAGTACGAAACCCAAGCGTGGTGTAAAAACTTGTATGACATTTTCAAAAACTCATCATATTCGTTTCCTAATAATGTATACAATTCTGCAGAAAAACCTAATAAAGCATTCATCTTATCTTCTTTACTCAAATTTAAAAGTATTCTAACAATGTTAATGCCAAATTTTCTTTGAGTTATATCAAGGAACTTTAATCTAGAAATTCTAGAAGTTTCACAGTCTAATATCACGTGAGTGGTAACGTTTGTTTCCTCACAAGGTACTTGGCATTTGTCACACTCAGATTTAACGTAAGCCAGATAAGCTACCAATTGAGCAACAGTAAAGCAGTATTTTAACATATTAGGATACTTTCTGGCGAAAACCAATACAGATGGTTGACTGAATCGAGAATGAATATGTCTAAAATGTGCGAATTCTTCGGTCTGTGTACTATTTTCCCATTCAAATACGTGATTCCAATGGATACGTGACGAGTAAAGTCTTTGACGGGAATATTCCATCTTTGATATAATTTACGGAAATATCATGAAGATCATATTTATGTAAAAGTAAAACTATTTCATTTATAAAACCACGGAAAGAGAGACCGATATCGTGAGAAAACAGGCGAGTTAAAAACATGTGTTTTGCAGCAGAATCATTTTTCAAATTGCAGAATTGACCAAAAAAGTTAAGTTTTCGCTTCTCTATTTCTGAGATTAACGGAGGAGAATTAATCAACGCGGACACAATATCTGTTCTGGATCTCATATGTAAACCCATCATATGTTTAAGGCAGAGCCGATGAGAACGTTCCAATGCAAGATGATCTCTACTTGATTCAACTGTTAAAAGTTCGGTACCAAAAAGAGCTTTCGGCAGTATTACAGAATAATAATTTTTTCGACTAGTTAATGGATTAAAACCATTTACGTATAATCCATACCTACTAACTCCGAAGAACGTACGGCGAAGTTTCTTACAGTGATTTTGAATGAGAAGCTTTCTATCATTATATTTACTTAGTAAAACACCTAGGTGAACAACTTCTTATGATTCTTTAATTGTTTCAAGCCCTAGAGACCAAATTCTGTTTTGACGTTTAAACGAGTTTTTCGGTTCATTGAAAACAACAACTGAGCATTTACCTGCATTATACTGATATCTCCATAAACAAGAATAATTATAACATATTTCTAGCATTGTCTGGAGAGATTTAGTGGACAAAGAGAGTAAAGTCATATCATCAGCAAAAGAAGGGGCACTGAAATCATAGTCATTGATTTTAAAGCCTAATCTGCTTTTACATAATAATTCAATTAATTGCAGCTAGCCTCTTAATGCAATAGTTTTACTAAGATTTTGACATAAATACCTATTTAACACCCCGAATTGAGACCAATATTCATTTTTCAGATATAATGCAAACAGAAGTTCTGACTAAGTTACGGACAATCATTCTGAATCAATTTAAGGTTAATTGGGCAAATTCTGAAACTTCCAAAGTGCAAAATCATTAGGTTTTTCTAGGTTTGGTTACCATGGCCTAATTTATGACCTCAGATGCCCCAATTTCGAACTTGTCCAAGATTCATCAAAATATACTGAGCAAACAAGTTTAGCACGTTTTTAACGCATTAATATTTCAGTTTATGCTAATTAAATGAACATTGCTTTGTGCTGTCCAGTTGTCCCGATCGACAACCATTACGCATACATTGCATGTGTAGAGTGAACATTAACTGTATTGGATAAAGTCCAGATTAGCATAAGTCACGTGCGGCACGTGTGCAGTGACATCGATAATGTCTAGCTTGTCCAAAAACACACAATTACACAGATATGTTAGCAGAATTAATTTAACTGTTACATGTTTTTGAAATTGATTATGGGAAGGCTATAAATAAATGATGACGTAAGTTCGGCGTCAGAAAGCTCTTTGCATGCTCCAAGCAGGTATGTCTGTTACAGATGTCGCTTTGCATTTCAATTATCTCGAAATGACAATTATGCGCCTACGACACTTGGTTTTTGCAACTTTAGCCACCAACGACAGACCAAAATCTTGCAGACCGTGTACAACGACGTTCAGGGAGGATCGTTTCACAGCGACGTCCTGACGACGTTTCGAATTCCTGTCTTGTAAGAATTTAGTGCTCCTCCTCCGGAACGTCACAGGGTATACCGTTACAGACCAGACTGTCCGGAGCAGGCTCTGCACAACTTGCATCAGAGTCCTCCGATCTAACGCCAATGACGTTAAGCATCGACATGCAAGGCGTCAGTGGGTATGGACCCATCAATATTGATTCAGGAGACATTGGACTGATGTACGGACGAACCTCATTTACGTATCATTAATTGTAGGCGGGATTTGTGGTTGGAGAAGATACGTTATGCTTGATACCATTAACGTCATCTTTGAGACTGTTACGTCGAGTGCAGTGTCAGTTTTTGGCAGGAATAGATTGAAAACAGTTGAACAGACCTTAGTCCAGTTAATGGCAACCAAATGGTGCAAGGGTACTGCAATGAAATTATCCAACCTGTCACTAGACCGTCTTACAACGACACAGCGTTGTGATATTTAAATAAGATAATCACCATCAACTTACTCCAAGGTACATCCAGAATAATCTACGCCTGAACTGCTTAATCACCAACCAAAGAACACATCAAGAACGTTGTTGGACGTCAGGCTAGAGAAAGTAATGACGTCTGTAACGTCAATGGCATTGAGCGTCATCTGCAGTATGAATGTGTGATCAAATACAAATACAAATACAAATAGATTTGTATAGCGCAAAAAGTATAAATATTCAATTGCGCTTCACAGAGTCTATATACAACATTAAAAATGAACAAATATTTTGGATTAGTTCAGTCACTGTGAAATTGTCTAAATAAGTGAGTCTTAAGTTGTGATCTGAAATTAGTCTCTGTTTGGATAGATTTCAAATAATTCGGAAGCATATTCCACCATTTCGGGCCCACAACCGCTAGCGACCTATCCGCAATTTTGGTTTTAAAGCGTAGAACAACAAACGTTATACAAGCATCACTGTCTGATCTCAAGCGGTATGTGCTTTTGGCTTGTTTGAATAAAGAACTAAGATACACTGGCGCAGTCACATGCACGACCCGGAAGACGATGACAAGCACTTTAAACATAATTCTTGCACGTACAGGCAGCCAGTGGAGAGATTTCAAAATGCTATAACTAGGTTGTTCATATGTAGCATTTGTAACAAGTCTGGCAGCCTGATTTTGGACCCTTTGTAGTCTGTCTAACTGATAGGAAGGAATGTCAGCAAAGAGCCCATTACAAAAGTCCAGATGTGAGTGAATGAGTCCGTGTACGAGAGTTTCTGCGGATTTCTGTGTAATATGCTTACGAATACATTTCAGGTTTTTAAGCTGAATTTGCGCTGCTTGACACTTTTTACGAATATGCGAGTCAAAATTCAGTGTACTAGTCATGTGCACACCAAGGTCACGCACTTGTTCAACCAAATTTACTTCAGAGCCACCTACAGTTATACTGGTTAGGTTTAACTTTTCTTATTGTTGTCTTGTCCCATATGCGATGATTTCTGTTTTAAAGTTATTCATTTTTAATTTGAATTTCGTCATCCAAGAAATGACACTTTCAAGGCAGTTGTGTAAGTGATCACGAACTGAAGATTCACTCTGATGATTGCCAGCTTGTATTTTAAGAGCAATTTTGTGGTCATCTGCATATCCATAGAGGTCTGCGGGATAATTCTGGACAACTTTGTTTAGGGCAGCGATGTACATTGTAAAAATAACTGGTCCCGCACAAGAGCCTTGGGGAACCCCATACTTTAGTGGTGTGGGGTCTGATGTTGAGTGTTCAATTTGTACCCTCATCGTTCGGTCCCTCAAATAAGAATGAATCCAGTCAAGAGGGGTGCCTACAATACCAAATTCGGAACGCATGAGTTGAAGGACAATGGGAATGTCAATAGTGTCAAATGCTGCACTCAGATCTATCATCACAACAATTGTCACTAAGTTTGAATCGACTGCTTTCAGTACATCGCTATACATTTTCAACATAGCTGTTTCGACACCGTGATATTTCCGATAAGCACTTTGATATGGTGGTAGTAGATTATTGGTTTCCACAAATTCAGTTATTTGACACAAAGCTGCTTTCTCCAAAATCTTCGAAAGAAATGACAGATTTGACACAGGTCTATAATTTGAAGTTCTAAGGGAAGGCCTTTTTTCTTCAACAATGGTTTTACTAAAGCTGTTTTCCATACTTTTGGAAAGCTTGTCTTCGACATGGGAAAACAATGAATGGCGGTCCTTGCTGCTTTTGATGGTGGACATTCGCGTCATTGAAATTTGCTTGACTTTCAGTATCTGACCCCTGTGGACTTTAACGTAAGATACCTAATTAACGCTTAGGAATTTTGAAACAAAATTTCCAGGAATCGCCAGAAAATTGAATTTTCAAACTCATTAGTGTTTTCTTTTTAAGGATTTTGAAATAGTTTTTGACTAGGAAAAAACATTTGCCGAGTATGCTAAACTTTGTTTGCGTAGTATAGTAATCTTTACCAATTTTCAGAGGGCAGAGTTGGTACAGTGGTAACACATTGGAATTGAAACACAGGGTTCACTGGTTCGATCCCCTGTCGATCCCCCGCATCTCTAGTCTTTCGGATGAGACTTTAAACCAAAATCCCTTCTACAGATGATCTTAGCTGTTGAGTTGGATGTAGAACTCCATACAATCCAACCAATTTTCATGTTCATTGTGCAAAAAATAATGCCACTACAGTACACACAAGGTTTTATTAAGATTTGACCTTTTAAACTAGTTAATGACACAAGACGACCGAATTTAAACTTGTCAGGCAATTGATCAAGACAATCGTTCCGACCAATTTTCAGGTTTATTGGGCAAAATATGAGGCCTTTAGAGCGCACACAAGGTTTACTAGGATTTGACTTCACGACCAAGTTTTTAACCCAACATAATTCAATTTCAAATGTAACCCAGAATTGATCACGACAATCATTCTGATCAATTTTCAGGTTGGCTGGGCAAAAATGTGGCCTGTAGAGTGCACACAATTTTACTAAATTTTGAACTCGTTACCTAGTTTATGACCCCAGATGGCCCAATTTCAAACTTATTCGAGATTTTATCAAGGCAATTATTCTGACCAATTTTCAAGTTCACATGACATAAAATATGACCTCTACAGTGCACACAAGGTTTTACTAAGATTTGACCTTGTGACCTAGTTTTTTACCCAAGATGATCCAATTTCAAACTTGTCCGAAAATTGACCAAGACATCATTCTGACCAGTTTTCAGGTTGATTGGGCAAAAATGTGGCCTCTAGAGTGCACACAAAGTTTTACCAAGATTTGACCTTGTTAAATAGTTAATGACCCCAGATGATCCAATTTCGAACGTATCCAAGATTTTATCAAGCCAATCATTCTGATCAATTTTCAGGTTGATTTGGCAAAGACTGTGGTCTCTAGAGTGCACACAAGGTTTTACTAAGATTTGACCTTGTGACCTAGTTTATAACCCCAGATTACCCTATTTCAAACTTGTCCCTAATTTTATCCAGACAATTATTCTGACCAATTTTCAGGTTGATTTGGCAAAAAATGCGACCTCTAGGGTGCACACAAGGTTTAACTTAGATTTGACCGCGTGGCCTAGTTTATGACAAAAAATGACCCAATTTATAACTTGTCCGAGAATTGATGAAGACAATCATTCAGATCATTGTTCAGTTTGATTGGGTAAAAAATGTGGCATCTAGAGTACACACAATATTTTTCTAAGAATTGACCCTGTGACATAGTTTTTGATCCCAGATGACCCAATTTCGTACTTTAGAAGTAAAATTCCTAAGCAAAATTAGTACATTCGGACAAAATGCGAGTGCGTACCAGACGTTGACGGACGACGTACGCCGGACACAGCTAGATCACAATAGCTTACATTGAGCACTTTGTGCTCAGGTGAGCTAAAAATCAAACGCAAGCAACTTTCTTTTTGCAATAGAATGAACAAATTAGAAAATTCCATTATAAGTAGCAGCCTTAATTCAATCCATATATGACTTGAAACCGTTAGCTTGGCCACTTTTATGTCAGCAGACGTTTGATTGGTTCTATAGTAACTAAGCATATGCATTTGCAAAGCATTTTATTGTTGAGTCATATAAAGTAGTATACGTATTAGTATGATGAATTGGTTTGTTTACATCAATCTGCTATATTTGCGATAAATTGATTTAAAAACTGGCAAAAAAATGCAAATCTTATGTTTCGCTTCTCAGTATAACAATATTGGTTGTTATGCCAACCAGGTTTAATGTGAACCTGTAATTTTTAATGTTAAATTATGAAAGCTCTTAAGTGTTTTACGAGGGACGTTCAATTAATTTTTGAACTGGGGTTCTATTAGCAAAAGTTATGTCGCAATTCAATTTTAAGTTTCTTCAATCCTTCGAAGTATTCATCTTGGACACCTAGAAACATTTGAAGTTTTGAGATCCATTATTTATATGCCAAAAATAGGCCTCTTTTGGAACACTCGGCAGACACTGGTAAATTGCACTGCATATGGAACATGAAGGCCTATACCGACGACCGGAGAATTTTTTCCTCATGGGGAACACAAAAAAGGCACATGGGCTTATAGTCTAGGGGCCCGTCCCTCAAAAATAGAATTTTATTGGACCAATCGTCCAGAAAAAATCCGTTGATACCCGGTGATAGAAGGTTCAATGGGACGTTAGATTAGGGTGGATGCCATAATCAAAAGTGGTGCAGATTTTTTTTACAAGCATTTTTCTTACCCCACCCACTTGAAATTAAAATTGCATAGTAGTAATTAGAAACCGTTTCTATCCTGTCATTTTTATCAAATTGATAAATTATTTTTATGGAAAGAATTAACATTTGGTTGGTCTACGGGATTGTAATTTTCTTATACCAAAAATCAATTTGAATTCTAAGAAATCTACAATTTTCCTTACCCCACCCACTTTTTTAAGCTAAGTCTACCCCCTACTACTTTAAGATGTCGTCAAAAAGCCAAAAACTTATATATCTGCTTACAAATAAGAGAATGTGTTTTCAAGTACCCGGACATGTTTTTAAATGTCTAACATGACATGTCATTTGATAAGAAACACTTTTAATAATGTCCGCAAGTTGACTCATTTTTAGAAAATTTGAAGTTTTCTGTCCAAAATGGATTAAAGTTTATTTCTTGACTTTTTCTTAAGAACCATTTGACAGATTTCACTCAAACTTGGCAGGAAGCATTCCCATGGGGAGGGGCTTCAGATTTGTACAAATCATGGTGTTATCTCCCCTTGGGACCTCATAAGGCACCAAAAAAGGGGCCAAAATGGGTAAATTTGGTACGTCTTAGAAAAGCTTCTTGTCATACACCGGCTGTGGGATTGGATTCACATTTGGTATTTAGAGCCTTTGGGGCAAGGACTACCTCGTTTGTACAAAGAAAAGAAATCCGTCCAAAAATGGCAGAGGTAGGGGCAGGGGTCTGGGTGGGGGGGGTGGATGGGGGTGCATCATGCGGTAAATGTTTACTTTTTCAACTTTTTCTTGAAAACAATTGGACGGATTTCAACCAAACTTGGCAGGAAGCATTCCCATAGCATGGGGCTTCAGATTTGTACATGTCATTGTATTATATTGTCTTGTTGCCCCATAAGGCACCAAAAAGGGGCCAGAAAAGCGTTAACTTTTATACATTTTCGACTGTTTCTTAAAAATCATCGGATGGATTTTAAACAAACTTGGCAGGAAGCATCCCCATGGGGAGGGCTTCAGATACAAGTCCTGGTGTTATATCCCCTTGGGGCCCCATAGGGCACCAAAAAAAGGGGACAAAATGGGTAAATTTGGTACATCTTAAAAAAACTTCTTGACATGAACCAGCTGTGGGATTGGGTTCATATTTGGTATTTAAAGCCTTTGGGGCAAGGAATACAAAGTTTGTGCAAAGTAAAAAAGTCTGTTAAAAAATGGCCAAGCTATGGGCGGGGGTCTAGGTGGGGGATGCATCATGTGTTAATTTTTTACATTTTTGACTATTTCTTGAAAACCATTGGACGGATTTCAACCAAACTTGGCAGGAAGCATCCCCATAGGATGGGGCTTCAAATTGTACTAGTTGTTGTGCTATCTTGTCTTGTTGCTCCATAAGGCACCAAAAAAGGACACAAAAAGTGTTGACTTGTGTACATTTTCGACTGTTTCGTAAAAATCAATGGACGGATTTTAACCAAACTTGGCTTCAAGCATCCCCATGGGAAGGGACTTTAGATTTGTACAAGTCATGGTGTTATCTCCCCTTGGGGCCCCATAAGGAACTGAAAAAGGGGCCAAAATGGGTACATTTGTTACATTTTAAAAAATCTCCTTGTCATCTGCTCTTACGACGCGGGTGACCGATTAGGCCCTCTGGGTCTCTTGTTTTCTTGATTGGTTATTTTTTGTGGTTTTTAGAGTAAAATCAAAGTCAAAAACAGCAATTTTCTCTAATTCAAGGGCAGATGAATCAGCAAATTCTACTTTGATTATGCTGAAATTCTATTCATCAAAGATCGTATGGTCATCAACATTCTGCCCAAGTTTTCTCTTGATTAGCCAATTAATCTGGTTATAAGACTGAAAATAACGTCAAAACAGAAATTTTGTCAAATTCAATGGCATATAACACAAATTATGCTGAAATTTTGACTCAACCAAGATCTTATGCTCACCGTCGTTTTATCTAAGTTTTGTCTTGATGAGTCACTATTTGTCGTAGGAAGAAAAAAACAAAGTCTGAAACATAAATGTTATCAAATTCAAGGGCACAACAATCACGAGTCCGACCTGACTGACATTCAAACTCACCGTAGATCTTGTGGTTATCAAGGTTGTGTCCAAGTTTCATTCGGATTGGTCAATAATTGTAGATGCAAGACTGTAAACCAAGTCGGAAATAGCCGAAAACGGCAATTTTGTAAAATTCAAGGGCATATAACTCATGACTTTCTGTACCGATTATTCTGAAAATTGTAATTATGCTAGATCTTATAGTCACCAAAAGTATGTATGAGTTTCATTTGGATTCTTAAATAATTGTAGATGCTAGAATGTAAACCAAGTCGAAAATAGCTGAAAACTGAAATTTTGTAAAATTCAAGGGCGTATAACTCACGACTTTCTTTTTTGATCATTCTGAAAATTGTACCTTATGGAGATCTTATAATCACCAACATTATGTATAAGTTTCATCATGATTGGTCAATAATTATGGATACTAGATAGTAAACAAAGTCAAAACTAGCTATTTTTTATATCCAAGGGCAGATAACTCGGGACTTTCTGGTCCGATCTGGCCACTAATCAAACTCAGAGAAGAACTTATTATCATACTTGATCTGGTGAAATGGGATGAAGATTGGGTCACCATTGCGAAAGGTAGAGTGTAAAAATGTTTTGTCATGAAGTTTTTCTTTGAACATAGCCTTATTGGTGTAAAGAGTTGTCTGCCCCCAGAAAAAGCTTTACATAAAAATTTTTTGCGACAGTCATCCTGGAACGAAACCTAATTGACTTCAAAACATCCCTAGGGTGTCTAATCTTTTCTACCATCAAAGTTGAAAAAAATAATAAAGTTTTAAAAAACTTTTCTTTGTAATTTTTATAGTGATTTTTCAATTTTGGTAAATAAGACTTTATTAGGACAATTACGATAAAAATTTATTTAAAAAACTATTCTTTTACTAATTAATTTTTGCTATACATATTATTTCAATAAAAAATGAAAGTTATTAGGGAAAAAAGTGAAAAAACATAATTTTTGACGACAATTTCGATTGATGGTCACCTAAAATAATTGTCTATTTCATTTTTGGGTAGATAGAGTTATCTGCCCCTAGAAAAAAACTGCACCACTTCCAGTTTTGGCATCCACCATAAAATGAAACCCCAATGGGTACTCTAACTCACTGTACCATCGGAATCTTTCTACACAATTGGTCCAAAGAAAACCATTTTCTAGGCCTCTTTTTGGGGTTGGCCCCTAGACTATTAAGCCCGGTTATAAGGACGGATGAAGGCACTGTGCAGCATGTGTCCCTTTCGGAAAGTCTTGGACAAGAGGACACCTGTGGACAGCTCTGCTGTGATGGAATTGGCACATGCCTCTTTAAACAGCCCTAGACATGCTCTTTTCGTGATTTTTCTTAACTTTTCCAGACATACATCTCTTGTATGAATGACCGGCGATAGTGATACTATTTGAAACAGTAATTTGAACAATGCACGCGTTACATTTGAAAATTACCGCATACAAAACATTTGCCGCGCTTTTATTTTTTTGGCTATTACGGACCTTGCCTGATTTTTTCGCAACCATTGCCTGATAATGACAGGCCATTGGTGCTCACGATAGTAGAGTATTGTTCAATTATATGTATAAAGCTCATAAATCCCACATTTGTTTCATTAATTGCATTATTTCAAAATATATTTTGCCACATTTACACTAGTAGCTCTCTGTCCTTTAAGCAGCAGGTGGATGGGCATAAACCTTTCTATGTTTCAACCCTTTCGTCAAAATCGTATGACATGTCCCCGATGAAAAACCAACTTTATCTGATGTTTCTTGCACATTTAACCATGCGTCTTTAGGTCATAATGGGATCTACAGCAACATTTGCCTTGGCACTAGCTCTACCCGAGTTGCCTGAGAGGGGACATCATTCAGGCCAGTTTTACCAATTTTATTTTTTATCAATTCCCTAAAATCAGATGTATGTTCAACGTTCGAATGTCCATGAATATGATATAGTTCATTATAGACATGTGATGCAGATATTTCAAAGCATATGCGACCTTTTATGTAGACCCATACATCCTTCTTCAGTTCGTTTTCCATTTCGCGCACAGCGAAATAACCAGTGTATACGACTGGACCAATTTAAAAGTTCAATAAATTTTGAAAGAGTGAACAAATTTATCTCAAATTTTGATAAAGTATAGGCAGTAATTTTCCCGTCCAATAGCCGCAGACACCACTAGTTCTATAGAATCATGAGGTATGGTGGACAATTAGTACCACTTTTTACTGAACTTGTAACTCGTATTTACAAGTGTAATGTATACATAGATACATTGCATTTTAAAAAACAACTAAACTGACTTAAAATAACTCTTGATTTGCACATTTAATCTAGTTTTCATACATTGGTATAAAACTTCTTTCTATAGCAACCATGCACATGTGTTTGCATGTTGAGTTTTATTCTTGAATCATATTATACAGTAGTTGAAGTCTTACCGTGATGTTATGGTTTGTCTATATGAGTCTTATCCATTTGCGATAAATTGACCTCAAAATTGGCAAAAAATGCAGATTTTACTTCTTGCTCCTTTGTTGTGCAATATTGGTTGGCATGGTAACCAGGTTTAATGTGAATCTTTATTTTTTACGTTAGATAATTTAAGCCCTTAATTGTTTTATTTGTGCAATGTAACAAAATAGATACATTTCATTTTGAAAAAAAAAAAAATAAATTGAACTAAAAACTCTTATTTTGACATTTAGCTACTTTTTCTACAGTGGTATCGAAGTTGTTTCTATAGCAACCAGGTATATGTGTTTGCATTGAGTTTTGTTCTTGAATCAATAGTTGTCAATGAAATGTGATGTTATGGTTTGTCCATATCAATCTGATGCATTTGCGATAAATTGACCTCATAACTGGCACAAAATACATATTTAACGCTTTGCTTCTTAGGCTTACAATATCGGTTGCCGTGCCAACCATGTTTAAGGTGAATCTCTATATTTTTCTTGTCAAATAATGAAAGCAGAGAAGTGTTTTATTTTTTGCAATTTAACAAATCATATACAATCCATATTGAAAACAACTTAATTTCTTTCTTAAACACTTACTTCGCACATTTAAGCTACTTATGCTACAGTGGTATTAAAATTGTTGCTATAGCAACCAGGTAAATGCTTTTGCATTAAGTTTTTTTTTCAATCATGTTATACAGTAGTTGTTGTCTAAGTGTAATGTTATGGTGTGTCTATATAAATCTGCTGCATTTGTGATAAATTGACCTCAAAACTGTCCAAATATGCAAAGACTTACTTTTTGCTCCTATGTCGTACAATTTTGGGTGTCAAACCAACCAGATTTAAGGTGAATCTATATAGTTTCTTGTTAAATAATGAAAGCACATAAGTGTTTATTTGTGCAATGTAACAAACGATATAGATAAATTCCATTTTGAGAACAACTGTAAATTGATCTAAAAAAACACTTAATTTGCACATTTTAGCAATTTTTCCTACGGTATTATTAGAATTGTTGTTGTATCAACCAGGTGTGAGTTTTCATACGTTTATTTTTCTTCAATCATGTTATGCAGTAGTTATGTATAATTATAACACTCTACTGTAAAATTCATATATAGCGAAAGAAGAGCTGCATCGGGTTTTATTTGACCAATAATGACTCTATGTAATTATGCTTCGTGTATGCGCCAAAACGTCACGTAACGTCAAGGTAACGTCAAATGACGTCATCAATGACGTCACTTGACCGCCAATGCGTTTCCTACGCCGAAAACCAGTTCATGCAAAATTTCCACAAAATAACACATTTCGAATGTGGGTTTTGTTATTTTGAGTGTTATAATGGAGATAATAACAAGTTAAGCGGTCTTTATTGCGCAATAAAAACCTCTGTGCTCTGGACTACATGTTATGGCAAATACCTCGGCGCTTTGCGCCTCGGTTTTTACCTACACATGTAGTCCGTCGCACATCGGGTTTTATTTGCGCAATAAAGACCGCTAAACTTGTTATTATTTCATAAGCATGGTGTTATGTAGCCTGGGTCCAGTCGTCAATATACAATTTGGTCAATAAGATAACGCATAAGAAATCAATACCCGTTAGATATCGCGGCACCCGTTTTTGATCGTGTCGATAGTGACGCCTGGGAACAAGCATGGTATTTTCCAATGATTAGCCGATAAACCGATTGATCTATTTTTAGCCGTATAATCTATTTAAAGTCTATCGTTTTAAAACGAGACTCGTTAACGGGATAGAGGCTGCAGCATCTGCTATAATGGGATGAATTATTTTTGAAATGTTGATAGATAATAAATTTCTGCAAGTTCTAGCATTTTCTCATTATTTTCCCAGAATTGTGTGATGTGCTTCGTTCGCTTTGGTTGTCAAAATCACATATTCATTGTCAGGTAAAACTTGATTTTGCACGGATGAATAGATTTTTAACAATGCATTCTGAGAAATAATGTTGAAAAAAATATTCAAAATGTGCAGACAATGGTTTTCATGTGAGCCATGGCAAATCCAATGCGGATAGATTAGCCATTCCTAAATTGCATATATTTAATCTGTAACAATTACAAAAAAAAGTTTTTAAGGAACAAACACGGCTTGTTTGGTTTATATCTACACAAACTGATTGCTCAACCACACTAAAGCTTAGATGGAACACTTGCAAACGAGTTTCCTTCTTTCTTTTCCTTTTTTTAGTTCGAACGCAAGTTTGTTTAACTATTAATTTCCTTCAAATTTTACGACAGAAGGAGAAATTAATGCTGTTAATAAAACTATGTTCTATTTCTTACTTTTGTCTGAAACAAAATGTAAAACAAAATGGTCCGTCGAGAATGAATGATCATGAAGACACAATTTGACAAAAAGAAAATAAATATTTCGAAAAATTGTTTTTGTTTTTATGTAAAAACTAACTCATCCGTGGGTCATTTAAACTATTTAATCATTTCCCGAACAAGACCTCCCCAAAAGAAAAGGCTGGGAAAATATTTTCATACTCACCATTTTCTCCTTTTGTATGAGTATTTTCTTGCTTTATTTAAAACAAATCCTACCTTTATCATCACAAATTTTATCGCCTGCAGGCATCTTCTAAAATGGGAAAATCTAAATTTCAGCCGTTTGTTAAAGGGTTAATTGGTGTATAAGATAAACTAACTGATAAGAAGAGGTGTTAATTACATCTATTATTGTCTACTGTAAGTGTGTCACACATTAACCCATTCCCACATATTGACGCTTTTGACACCTCACATGATAAGGCTTTTTGAAAACATTTTGGACAATAAACAGATTACTAGTGGGAAATAATTTATTCATTTCTCGCAATGTTTTCTACCAAAAGAAACCAAAACGTTACATATCATTTACTTGAAAATGTCGTCTGCAATATTTGAATTCAGACAAAATTGAAATTTTGTTTTTTGGTTATTAGTCAACCCTTTCTAAAAGGAACAAAGCTTAAGATCGACTGCTCCAATTTGAAAACGCTGCAAACCACAAACTTGTTGTTGATAAAGATGGCATTTGTTCACAGTAAAAAAAAATGAGACGCAATGAGAAAACTGTAGAAATAAGAGTTTTCTTCTTTTTTTCCATCTTTTATATCATGCGTTTCCAATTACGGTCTTTTTGGGAAAGTGCAAACCTTTCTCAAACAAGGCCTGGTTTCAACATTTTTAATTGAACGGGCTTGTGGAAACGTTGACGCGAAAGAAGAAATTGCTGATAAACAACATTTTCTCCTTTTGCCTCAGTTTTTTCTAAGCTGCTTGGTTCACAAATCCTTTTCTGTTCAACACCCCTTGCAGCAGTATTGAAAATAAAACGGTCAAAATGTTTGTCGTTTTAAAAGGGTTAAGCGACCTACATCATAGGATTTAAAGCCAACCGTTTAACCCTTAGAATAACAGTTTACCAAAAGATATAAAACCCACTATTTTTGGAAAGAAAAAAACTAGAGTTGTAACTGAAATTTCTTGCTGCTTTATTTGATTCTCCACAACTATTACCTGATTTGTGTAATAATTATTTAAAAATTAACAATTTTAAAGTGACATTTCAGAATTTTTTGTCATAAATTTAACTTTTATTTTTATCTGAAAGACCATATTTCCTTATGAAAATTCTGAAAATTTCAAGCCAAAATATTGCGCCGTTTGCGAGAAATTTATATTTTTGTGTTAAAATTGAACAAATTGTTGTGGACAACAGTTCGGATTTATATGCAATTTATCGATTATGTCTCAACTTTAAACGCGTGTTTCTCGCTTAATGGCAACAACTTCAAAAAACTAATAGTATCTATACTCATTAGAATAACCAATCTTGGCCTCAAGACATACTTTAAAAAATTGAAATTGGAATGAAATGTCCCTTTAAGCAAGTTAGTAGTAACTTTGCATAATTTCTTATTTCTGTTGCTTTGGAATTTTCTATTTTCAGAATTATTATCATTGTTCATGTTTTTACAACAATATGGCATTGTAAACCAATGTTCAATCCTATCAGTTGACCCCAATGTGGTGTCACCTGCATGATTTTTATCTGAACCGGCACTTAACAGTAATATAACTTTATCCCGTTTCCATTCATAACATTGACCTAATAAAGGGGTGACCTAATAATCTTATCTTTATTCGGCACTTCCGGTGTACATGTATTCATGAGCAATTTTTTTGTGTTTCGATCTGCGTCAAATCCCGGATTCCTGTGAAGGAGTTTCGGCATACAAATAGGGGATTTGTTTACCTGGTATTACATAATATTGACTGGATTTCTACATGGAAATGAAATAATCAGACTTCAGACGGGGTTTGTTTGACCCTCCTCGAATCCCTCTTGATCCGCCACAGTTAATGTGATTGGGTCTACTGATTAAGGCAATAACATGCCACCATAAAGTATTTTTTTAATTTTTTAGTACTAGCTTTATGCATTTTACCATTTTCCCAAAGAGGACACGTATTATTTTCAGGGAAAGCCTGGGAAAAAAACATTGTTCAACAAGAAAATGATAATTGGCTACCAGCATATTCTCCTTTTGTCTCAATTTGTCCTGTGATATAAAACACAAATTCATATTTGTCATACAAATTAAGATATTGAAAAAAACAATGGACATCATTTCATGTTTAGTGCCAAGAAATGCTTGTTCTATGGTTTACAAATACTTAGGAAAATGAAGAAAATGATTGTTATCATGTGTCATTTTTTTAAAAAAAAAAATGGAAATGTCAATCTAAGAAATTACTTTTCTTCTGTTCAGTTTGAACTGGAATATATGTGTATAAAAATAAAAATGAACTATAAAAGTGTCTTTTCTAAATTATTGACAGTCCTTAATTGCTTAAAGTTGCATGCAGTCAGAAAGTAAGTTTTCTGTGCTTGGTAAATTAAAAGACATGAAAAATATCCATTTTATGCATATACATGTACATGTAGGCCTACGCCAAAATATACTTTACACACACAGAAATTGACCCTGCTGTTTCAATTGAAATCAAAACTCAAATAAATCATCCCTAAATCTTTTATTTCAGTTTTCAAATTCCAAATGTAAAGTAATATATTTACTATGAAAGCAGAAAATACACACATCTGTCTCATAAAATGTTTAAGTGTATCTTAGACAGCAATATTTTTAAACAATCCAAAATTTAATGTGAGTGAAAATGACAAAACAGCAGATAAATTGTATTTTCGGCTTAGAAAGCATTGAGGAAATAGGAGAAAAACATAGCATGTAATTTCAGATGGTAAGAAATACTTGGGTCATGGGCCATGTACTATAGACACATTGAAATCTAAAATGACAAACTGTTTTAACCATCGAGTAGCCCTTGTAACAATTAAATTTTGATGTTTTATTTGTCATCTATCTGCATGGAAATATAAGAAAGCCTAAATCTACTTATCTTAAGAAAAACAACTCATTTTAGACTGCCATTTAAAGACATTTGAAATTTAAACAAAATAGTATTTCGTAGGTGTTGTGATAAAATCTCGTAACTACGGCTTGATTTAAGCCGTAGTTACAAGATTTTATAACAACACCGACGGTTTATCAAAGCATAACGTTTAACATAGTCTATTGAAAGCACAATATTTTTTTTGCAATTGGCATGTCGATTGTTTTGATTGTCAGTCGATAAATCGATACAAACCACTTGCAACGATAAACAATTGGGGCATGACATTTTTGTGATCGTCCATTGACTAATCGATGTTTTTGATTGACGGTCAGCGTTTGGCCAATTCTAAGAAAAGTAGAACATCCTGCTTGAGCCAAATCTTTTAATATACTGAACGGCAAAAGAAACTATACAGTTTTAGATTAGATTTATTTTCCTTACATATATATTTTTCACGACAACAAATTTGCACATCTAATTTACAATACAATAATACGTCCGTTTTACTGGCCAACATGTAATGTGCACCTGCATACCATTGAAATCATTTAAATACCCACAGAACGGTATACAAGATATAGTAACCAGTTTCTGCATGTGTAGTCTTCGCTGCTAAGCGTATGATAAATCAAAGTTATATTCCTATTTCCAGAAAAAAGGAAAGCCCCTCGACGTCGGCAAAATCTGGGTATTTAGCATGTATTGACCGGAACCATAACGTTTTATGTTTCTAAGCTCGGGAACTGATTCAACCAGACAACAGTTAATTTAAAAAAAAAAACGTTTCGGCACGTATAGAGCTTAAACATGAGAAAAAACGGATGAATCATAAATAAGACCGAAAAATTCGTGTTTGGCACTTACATGACGTAACGTAACGTTGTCCAGATAGCTGCAGAAAATGCACGCGAGGTCGTTATTTTAAATTCAGAACCGTTCAATGGCTAATTGGAAACATTAGCCTCGGTGCTAGGCGTCTGACAGCCTAAGGCCGTTAGTGCTAGACCAGCATGACGTCATCGCTCCAATTTGACCTATATGACACAAGTTTGTTTAAATGACGGGAACAAGTTTCTTGTTAGTTTCGTAGGCAATTTAGACATGTGTACAGAATAACGTGTATAAATTGGAGAATTCTTCACGTGATGATTGTTTCTTTTTTCAATAATTCAAGATGAGACGGCCGATCTTATCCATCTGAGAGTGCGTTTTTCAGTCGATTCTGCTACTAGGGTCACACAAATATTGTCTTAACATGTCAAAGTTTATAACACATTCTGACCATCTTTATTCGAATAAAAGGGATAAAACATTACCAGGATTTTTCAAGTTGACCCTTTATAAATGACATGGTAATAGCAACATCAAGAAAATGAGAAAAATCTCCTTTAACTCCATATTTCTATTGCCAAATGACAAACGTATATCTATAATACAATTAATTTCACGAGATGTGATCAAGTTTTGGTAACTTCAAATGAAAGTAATGTGTACAGTTTCTTTTACCTTTCAGTATATTTCTTTCAATGTTTTGACATAAACAATATACCAATTTTACCCTAGATCTATTTATTTTTTCACAAAAATTTTCAAAATGTCACCCTGTTTTTTAAGAGCATGCTTTAAGGGACAGCTTTCCCAATCATTTTTCAATGACACTTAGGACAGATCATTCCCAAATTCATTGCAGGATAAAATAGAATGTCTATGGAGAGATGCATATAGTAAATAAAAAGCTGTTGAATTACCTGGTTCGCAATCCACCTCCAATAAATTCCTTATATCCATTTTTGTTTAACTAGTAAATCTCACTCATCTATTCATGAGGCCTGAGCCTACAAGCTCATTTCAATGACAATTTTCACACATACGTTTACCTCCAGTCCATTATGCCATTTAGTACCTAATGTAAACTCTAGTAATCTGAAAATAGCTTTTGTACATCAGATAAATCATATAATGTGTATTGAGTGTCATGAGAAAATTGGCGTTAAGAATTGTCAGCAATACACAAAATGTCATATCGGTCCAGTGACGTTTAATGTTTACATCATGAATGTTAGAAAATAAGATTCAGTAAATATGATAATGTTTATGATTAGAGTGTTAAATTTGGAACCAAAAAAATCCTGAAAAAAATACTTAAAAAGGGTTTATTTTTCGATTTCTATTTCTATTTACGTGACAATGAAACTCGAACTATTTACTTGACAAGGCGTAATGATAAATGCGTGAGCGGGCTCGGAACAGCTGATTTTGTTATTGCAAATAAGGGTCAAGAACAGGTAAATAATGATAGAAAAATCGTCGAAAAATCAAGAAATACAGTTGGAAATGGAATAAATAGAAAATATGAATGGTGCCAAGGTGGATAAAGTTTATTCGGCTCGGCTCGAAAACTGAAGACGGCTCGCTAAAACTCGCCTCTTCAGTTTTCTAAGCCTCACCGAATAAACTTTATCCATCTCGGCACCAACCATATATTCTCTATGTACATGTAGCCTGTATTTTTTCGTGACACAGGTTGTTTTTATCTTTTGTCTTTGAAGTTATATTTAAAAGTAATTAGATATTGATCATATTTTTGTACAAAAATATTTTTTGTCATCTTTCGTGTTGGAAAAAACATGATGTGAAATAAAGAGGTCATTTAACTTGTATTTGTATAATACTGAAAACTATTGGATCGTACAGTCTAATTTTAGACTCGCCTTTCGGCTCGTCCAAATATATCATCGTTCTGCAACGTACTCATCCAATAGAATTCTAGTACAGAGATATGTTTAATAACCTTATAGAATGTAGTGCCGGATTACAAAAGTTATACAAATCAATGCATGTTTCGATACACATTTAATACACACAAACCAGTGTGTCACAGGACTTACGAGTAGATACTTGAAACAAGTATTCCACATATTCGCTACAACATAATGTGTATTGCTTCAAAATTTTCACTTGTTCGAACTTTATCAACACCCATTGACAATGGGCCATTGTCATCTAAAGCAGCTTTCAAATATGAACATTATGTGATTATTTAGCTGTTTTTTGGAAATGCAAAATTTGTTTTCAGGTACAAAACCTCGCTAAATGTTGAGCATGACCAAATCTACGATACTCGCTATGTGTACAGCCTGTTGTGTGACTGTTTGTATTATAATATTCGAAGTTTTAACTCTAGAACCATCAACGGTATCCACGATCTATCCAAATAGGTCATTTATTGCACCAGCAAGATATTCGAATAAAGCACCCGAGTCTTATAACTCTCCCTGCAGTTCAACAAATCTTCCGGTCATTACAAAAAAGGACACATTCCAAATGGTGGCAAATACACTTTACATTTATTCAGCATATCACGATTACGCCCAGCCGGACCGAATAACAATCATAGGGATCTGTCAACCAATACCGAGGCTGACCTGTCAACTCTGGTACAAGGAGAACACTGCAACGTGTATGAACATGAAGATCCACAACGATTCTGTTGCTGAACGTTTAGATCTTCCGTAAGTAAAGTACGATAGACTTTCAATCAAAAGTGGTACTAATGGTTCACCGTGCATTATAGTTCTATAGAAAAAGTGGAGAATGTGGCTATTTTACGGGAACATTGTTATTTTTACTTGATCAAAACTTGCGACAAATGCGTTCAGTCTTTCAAAAGTTTCAAGTTTAAAAAAGGCAAAATTTCAAGTTGAGTCATGGCTATTTCATTGTACGTAGAATGAACATCAGCGAACTGGAGTTTGGTATAAGGATCTGCATCAAAGATCGCATATGTTTTCAAACATCTGCTTCCCATATATAAAATGAACTGGGTAGCTATTTGTACATTCGAACGTTGAACGTACGGCAGCTTTTAGGAAATTAATACAAAATACAATGGTGAAACCTGCATGAATTATGCCCCAAGGTTATCGGCGTAGAACAAGCACTAAAGCAAATGTTGCTGCAGACTTCGACATGACCACACCAGATGCAAGATGCACTGTGCACAAGATAGCAGATTAACTTGTTTATTCATCGGGGACATGTTAACTGAATTTCACCTTAGGTTTGAAACACAGACGGGTTTATTCCCGTTAGGTCCCTTACCTATTGACAAAGGAACCAAAAGCCGCCCGTGTAAGGGTGGCAAACTATCTTTTGAAATATTGCAAAAAATTGCAACCAACTTTAGCTTTCTTAGCTAAAAATTCGATATACTATCCTGAGCATCATCAGCGTGTCAATAACAAGAAATGATTTCGAAAATATCAGACAAGGCCCACCATTGCAAAAAGAACTCAAAGCGCGGCAAAAGTTTAGTACGCGGTATTTTGCAAATATGATGAACCTATTGTCCGAATTCCTTTTTCTAAATAGGAACACTATTACCGGTCATTTATACAAGAAGACATGCCGGCGACAGTGTAAAAATATCACGAAAAAACCAAGTCTTCGACCGGCTTAAGATGCATGAAGCTAATTCATGACAACGAAGCTATCCATTGATGTCCTCTTGTCCAATACTTCTTTCTAGACAAACATGCCACACGGTCTATTAATCCACCCCTACAGCCTAGACTCGTATAGAGCCAACGAATGAGTAACCTATCGTATACTTCGGTAAATTTTCTATACGCGCAACTTTTCAGCCTATGATGTATTCTTAAGATCAAATAACGGTTATGAAAGCAAAATTCTTAGCGTACCGTCATCGCATGAGTAGCGAACTCACTGTGTTGTTGCTCCTTGTATTACTTAAGTCAATCACAAATGTGAAAGTCGTAGAGTAAAAGAATAATAGACGTGATTTTTACAAAGTTTAATCAACGACTGATGATATACTAACCCAAACTGCCAACGCAACAAGATATTTTGTTGTAACTTTTTAATGAGATATGATAGAACAACGAAATTTCAGATTTCATTATTCTATATAGGAATTTTACTGTCCTCATAAAAAGAAAGGAAGAATTGTTATGCTTCGCTGAACACAGAGTCCGTGGTTCAAAACCCTATATCCGCGCTGCACGTGAAGCAGTGCGTGTAATAAACCGGCGCACATGCATTTTTGGAAACTCGCAAGATAACCCGATAAGATTAAGTAAAAAAATAATTCTGGTGATCGACAAAAATGTCGCAATTTAGCATTATCCCGAAAGGTGCAGTTGATTGGATTGCTCCTGGCTGACTCTGATTACCCGGCTATAGGCCTTTGCGTGGTCTACGGTAGCATGACTATAGCGGAAGTTTCATCAAACCAGTATGTTCAATTAATCTTACTCATTAACCATGTCTGAATTTGAATTAAAAAAATCCATTTTTGTTGTTATTTTCAAGGTCATTTATTTTTCTTGCCTACGTTTGTTTTGACGTTTCCGGTAATGTTTATGACATGCAAAGAGCCTTCATAAGTCGTGTAACTACCAAGGTACAGGACAACAGGTTGAGAAACAAAATTCTTAGAGACCGGTTTCGGCTAGCAACAAAAAGGCTGCTACAACTGCTGGGAACCATGGTCGCCGTATAAGTGTACAGACACGTATCAGGTTACGAAAACGTAAGTTCCGACCTCAACGTCCTTATGTGGGTCCCATTTTACTACGTATGCACACACGAGTCTCTCCAATGGTGCAACGCCCAAAAGTGATAATTTGACCTCCTTAGCAAATACGGAACCTGCTTGACATGCGTTTACGTCAACGCCCAGTCCAACCACAGACCTTGCATGAAGTAGGACAAACATTAATTCAAGAGTGACAAAATATTCCTATAAACGTTTGTCGACGTTAGTTACGTTCGATGTCACAGATAGGTTGTGCTGTGTTCAATGCTACAAGAGGACAAACGAGATACTGATCTTTGTTTCATTTTTGAAACACACCCGGCATTACGTTTGTAACGTTATTTGCGTTACTGAATCGATTTAGACCCATTTGTTTTTCCTGGTGATACCATAATGGTCAGCTGTCAAAATGAAGTCAAAATCAACGAATTCACATTTTCAATAATCAAAATATTGTAATTTAAAGTTCGTGTTGCGTTCGCTCTTTGGGTTAGTATAGTATAATAAGATATGTACATATATACTAAGCAAAACAATTGAAGGATATTCAAATTCCACTAATTGTAAAAATGGCAAAGGTATAATATTCGAACAAAAATCTACAAATAACTTCATATCAATTTCTAAGTTTGAAAATGAAAAACATAAGGCAGAACGAACGTTTCCGGTTTCCCTACAATATCCGGTTAAACGCTGGTACCCTACAACCGAAAAGTCACACGTTATGATAAACGGATATTTTTACCCTGGAAGTCGACTCAAGCCTTACAAGTACCTCGCAAATTCATCGCAAATTGAATTACATTATTTTGCGGTACAGTATTCCATTTCCGAATACGTCCACGTTGGAATAAGCCGGGTTGGTCGGTTGTTGTTGTCGGTGACGTAGACGTCTACCCAACGTGTTTTGATCATTCTCGATTGGATAAGGGTTCTGTAAGCAGGATGGCAAATCCTTGGATTGAAACCAAATCTGTTTAAGATGGTGTTTGACAATAACAACACCGAATAAGTTTACGTTGATGTCAATAAACGCGTGTTCATCTCCATTTTCCTGTTTAAAAGTTACAGGATGTGAGTCAATCAAGTGGTTAATGTAATGTTGATCGGTCAGTGTCATTAAGCACGAAAAGGTTCGTCTCTAGATAACGCAAGATTGCCATTAACTCCATAACGCTCACGTCACCATATGCGTTACATGGTATATATTGTTTTCATGTTATCTCTCGTTCTTATATCGAGAAAAAACACGAATTCTGCTGTCAACATTCGACGCCGAAACCAACTTTGATTGGTGATGAGCACTGTACTCCGATGCTGCTGGTTCCATCTCAACATGTTTATACCAATGTTCATCAATGAAATCGGCAATTAAACTTGATAAATTCTGATAAAACGATTGCTAAAAGCCTGCGAAATAACGTCAAAGCACATTTTAGGCGTTTATTTCGATAATTTTCCAGAAACAAGAAATCTTGAAGTGTAAAGCTTTCATTTTTATTTAGTATAATATGTAACCCTATTATTCAGTTTGATGAAAATTTATTTTTGAGCCCTTACCGCAACAAATCATTAAGGATCGTAACTTTTCTTTAATTACAGACATTTCCCGCCTTGTTTAATTTACTGTCGGCTTCCTGACAAACGAACACCATTCGCCGTGTCACTTGTCAATGGTAAAGGAGACAGAGCTGCCAAGAATGTGATGGAAGTTACAAGTATTGGAAATGCAAAATACACAAGGAACTTTACCATGTGCGTTAGTCCATTTCATCACAACTTTAGCGACCCGGAGCGTTTTGTAGAATGGATAGAATTCAATAGAATCCTTGGCGCAGACCATTTTATCCTCTATAACTTCACCCATAGTAATAATATGTACAAAGCTATAAAGCATTACGAGGGAAAGGGTTTGGTTGAAATACATCAATGGCCGCTTCCAATGACGACAGGAGAATTAATGCCTAAGTTTTTCGGCTATTTTGGCCAAAAACATGCATTGACTGATTGCATGTATCGATGCAAAAATAATTCAAAATTTGTAGTTATAACTGACTACGATGAATTTCTTGTACCCCACGCAGATGGGGATATAACCTGGTATGACATGTTAAAGAAAATGCCCGAGGCAGATGGATATTTATTTAGACATTGCTTTTTTCCGCTCAAAAATCCTTCAAATGATGTGGAATATTCAGAAAAAGAAGTGGCGTTGAAGTACAACATACGGTCACTTCTTACGCTGCAAAGGTATGGTTACATTTTCCCACACGGTCCACGCGCTAAGTATATTGTCCGAACAAATGTATCAACTAGTCTCGAAACTCATCGTGCTCTTGGAATACGGTTTTACTTAGTCAAACCATATATCGGTCTTTTGCACCATTACAGAGTTGATAGAAATCCTCCGAGGCAGAGAGGGTCTTTTGTAGAAGACAAAACTGTGTTGGAAAAATACGGTGGCGTACTGGCAAAAAGAATCGTGAATGCCTGGTCAAAGATTGGTGTGTTGTAACAGACAATTGAAAGTTATTGCAACGAAGAAAGTCTATGCTCTTTTCTGAAAAGGTGGTTAGTGATATATGTCAGTAGGATGATGTATAAAATCATTTAGATATGCGTTGATTCTCAACAAGATCGTAATTATTTACTACATGTTCGGGGCTAACGTGTTATGCTCGACTTATGTGAAAAAGGTATCATCAGTTAAACCAACCTATTCCATTCGATAAAAAAGTAAGTGATACATATTAAACTGTAGAATCTAATTCTTTCAGGCCAGCATTTTTTATAAGACCACAAATGGACACTGTCTTATTCGGAACCATATTTGGTACAAGATTTAATAAAAAAAAGTCAAAAAATGTATTTGCAAGATTAAGTAGCAGAAATAGGAGTATCGTTCATCACACATATCAGGCATCAAATTTGCGATATTTAACGTGCGTCATAAATTCAATAATAAGGCATATCAGCTACAAACATGTACTTCATACTGTTGAACTTTTTTTCCATTTAGTATGAATAACTTTTATTAATTTCAATGACTAAATGAATCATGATATTCACAACATACTAGTAATCCATCTAAATAACATCATTAAATGAGCATTATAAGTTGGAAACAATTTTTTCTGCGGTTTCCTTTTTTGATAATACGGGGGAAAAAAGGCTGCGAAGCAGCCTTTCGTCCGTCTATAGATTGAAATTGAAACGGAAATAAAAATGTCGGAAACCCTCTGATTTTTTCAATATAAATTGAATGGAAAAAACCGAGGGTTTCCTTGAAATTTCGTGCGGGGGGGGGGGGAGGGTAATTTCGTATTTTTGGACAAGTGCCCCCTCGCTTTTAACGTCATTTTACAGCAATAACCTGATGATTTACTTCCTAAACGCTATCAAAACGACCTGACAGTAGCAGTGGATCAATTAATATCAATATAAACAAAGCTCTTGAATTGTGTGTGAATTAAAGAAATACTACAACAAAGCTAAATTTTAACTAAAGACCTAAGCGAAGTCGACATATGCTAGTTCACGTGCTGTCATTCTTCTATCAATCGATAATTTATGACAGATCAGCGGCCATCTTATTTCGTCTGCACTTGTTGACAAATACCGACATTCACCATGGATGAAAATTGCACGGAGTAACATTTCTGTTCCATAATATGAAGTGGTGTGACACCAACACCCACAGAACAACAACTTCATTACACAAATCACAAACAGAAATGCTTGACTGCTTTAAGGACGCCGACTGCTAAGGGTGCAAATGGCTTTGAGAAAGTTGTGAACTAGGTGTAAGTTTTAAGACCAATTCCACCTAACCACCAAAATATTTTGGCCACGCGTTGTGAGGGATTTCCAAAAAAGTATTATTGTAAGAAAGGTATGTTATAACTTTGCTGAAAACTGTAATTAGTTTTTGAAAATTCTTTTCGGTTTCCATGGAAACAGTGGTAATGAGGGTGAAAAATGCGATTCTTTGCTGCAAATGGGGTCTGTCCATGTAAATGGTTATAACGATTCAATTTCACTGATTTTGGGCAATTTCTTTTTTTATATTGCCTGAATATATATCATTTTATGTTACTAGATTGAGTTGTTGGGACAAGAAACCTTGGTAACGAAATTATCTTAGCTTAAAAATGAATTTTACTTGTAAAAAATGGCAATTACATGCCTTTTTTATGAAAAATATTTATTTATCGCATGTGATCTGGGTAAAGATATATATCTATTCAGAAAGTCCAAAAGTTGAGCTTAATTTTGACATCAAAACATCTGTGGGCAAATTTAGTAAAATAGAAAAAATGGGGTTTGAAAAATGGGGTTCATGTCTATAAGATCCATTTTATCCCACTTAATTCAGTACCTCTTGTACTTTGTTTTCGAACAGTAAAATCATTCTGCTCATATTTTGTTTATTTTTCAAATGAGAATTAACTGAAAGTGGTCCCAAAACACAAATTTTTGAAATAAAAGGCACAAAGACATGTTTTTTTCGGTTGCCAACTGCTGGTGCCTTGGAAACCCAACAACAACAACAACAACAACAACAACAACCAAGACAACAACAACAACCAAAACAACAACAACAACAACAACACATTTGTTTACAAGCTATTCAAAAAGGATGTAAAATCAAGAAGCAGAAACAATAGGTAGGGCTGATTTTTCACAAAATTTTGCAGAATAAATTTGTCAGAATATATATAAGAATATTTAATTTAATACTGCTCAGTTTTACCCAATCATGGGTTAAAGGCATACATTTACACATACAAACACACAAACACATAATTAAGCATATGTACAAACATCATTAACCCTCTTCCAAACAAGTCCTGATTTTGCCTAGTTAACATGGTAAATTAAGAACCTTTAAGAGAACTGCAGAAGCTGGTGGCCAGTTTCCGCCCTTCGTTTCAGGATTAATAAACTTTTTTTGTTAATTTAGTGAGAAATAAGTAGGCTATTAAATCTATTGATATTTCTGTAAAAATTTAACTATTGTTCTTAAGATAATAGATCAATTGATATTTTGTTGTTTGAAAGGGTTAATGAAAATACATGTCATTCAATTAAATACATAACAAACACAGTATGTTGTTTTCAATGAAACATACATGTATAGATAAAAACAACAACAACAACAGATTGCTGGAAATCATAACTGGTCTGGAGCTCAAGGCTTAAACAATTTGACAATCGTGAATAAAAGATGCGACAGATTGTAAAACTCGCATATTTTTGCTGTTCAACATTCTTTAAAATGTAGCGGTGTTATCATCACTGTGAATAAAGTCTGTAGTATTTAAATTTTCATATAAAACTAGTCTTTGAGCAGCGTATTTAGTACAACTAAATAAAAAATGCATTTCATTTTCTATCTTGTTACATGTATTGCACAACCTTTGTTCTTCAGATTCACCATGGTATCTACCTTGTTCTATTCTAAGTCGATGCGCGCTCATTCGAAATGAACTTAAGCATTTTCTATATTTTTTATCAGATAAAGCGTCAAGGTAAGATTCAAATTTGAATTCAGATTTTAGTAACTTATATGTCTGTAATTTTCTCATATCATCAGTGTTTGAGAAGCGACGTTTCCAATGAGATACAAATCTATCTATTAATTTGCATTTAAACGCATCTAGGAAAGCGTTTGGATTAAAAGAAAACTGATTATTCCAAACATGGGAGAATCCTAATTCTTGCAACTTCGTCTTTACAAACTGCACCCAAATTGCTTTGTTACTGGACGTATTTAACTGTCAGATATTTTCTCTTTTACTTTAGCATTGTACAACATCATTAACCCTTTCCCAATCGACAAAATTTAATGGTGGTAAGCTTAAATTCAAAAGGTGCTGCAACGCAAAAAATAAAATAGATGTCAATAAAGATTGGATTTGTGTGTAATAAAGCATGGAAAATATTAAGGCAAAAGGATAAAAATGCTGAGTATTAGCATTTCCTTCTTTAGCCTCGATGTTTTATCAAACCATTTCTTATAGGAGCTTCAAAACCAGGTCTTGTTTGTGAAATACTTACACAAAAGGACTGAATCATAATCAATGTGCCAAAACTGCCCAAGTGCACTGATTCTGCTGAATTTCACTAGAAAGAAAAGAGGAAAAGTCAAAACCAGTTATTGTATTGTTATTCTGATAGGGAACGACTTTATCCAGCTAACCGTGACGTATTTCGGACAAACAATAGTATTTCGTAAGTGTTGTTATAAAATCTCGCAACTACGACTTGATTCAAGCCGTAGATACGATATGATATAACAACACCGACGATTTATCAAACCAAAACATTAAATCTAGTCCATTTTAGAACAAAATTCCTGACATTGGTAAGGAGGCTTGAGAAAATAGTTCCATTGTATATGGGTTATTTCATCAATTTTAGTGCCTTTCAAATGGAATCAGAATCATCATTTCTTTGTCTACTTTATTATGTTACACATGAAACAGATAACAGTAATTATACACGTTTTCCTCGGTTTGACAAGATTCTTGTCATTCAGCCGCCCAGCCCGTTGCAGAGATGTATGTGAGAGTAACGAATGACAACTCTACTCGGAGATTGCCTAGCCCCCTGTTCCTTCGGGCCTGATCTTGGCCTTATGGCCATTTGAGCTGAGTTCTAGAAAAAGAACCTTTGTTGCATTTGATAGGACAGTAGGAATCAATTTGATATTGGGATGGCTAAGCCCCAGTGTCTAATAACTGGGGGGAGCTAAATTGGGTTTGTACTGGATTTTCAGAGTACGAGTCTCATTCTTTCTAGTCGCAAATGTTACTATTTACGGTAATTAAATGTATTATTAAATCATAATGAATGAATGCAATTTTAATTTATTCATGCAGGTATGAAAAATAAAATCTAATCACACTTTTGAACCGCTTCGCTCGTAAAATAAAGAAAATTTGTCATTTTTGACCAACATTTGGGGGCTTAGCCCCCGCAAGTACACCGCCCTTGTTCCTACGGGCCTGTTTGAGAACAACAAGTTACATGAATACAGTTCAGCCTGCAGATGTTTCAAGACCATTTTAGGAAAAGGAGTCTGGCCAAATTGTAGTTTGTTATAATGTTTCGCTTTTATTTAAGATGTTTACGTCTGATCGAGCGTCTTAACTTGTCTTCAAATCTCTTCTAGCCGACAACGTTTTGTTACCCAACGTTTTGTTACCGGTCAAATTAACTGTAATTTGTTAAAAAAAGTTTTCACAGCTATAACAATACCGTCTTAGTTTTCTTCGACCATCATAGAGGCTATTGTCATCCCTCAGATTCTATTGTGATCACAAGCATGTTATATTACCTTCAATATTTTCAAAGTCTAAATTTTCTCAAAATTTCTTTTTCCTAACCCTGGTCCCTAGGTGACAAATTCTGTACCGACTCTTTCATCCAGATTTATCAAAAGTAACAAATGTGTTCTAAGACTGTCAAACACATAGCGATTGTATAATTATTCACGGTTGGTTATGCTGCCTATCGCTGCTGTTGCTAATTGTTCATCAACTCATCCGAAGAATAAATGATTTGGTGTAGCAGTGGTAATGTAGGATGAAAAGAGTGACAGGCCAAAGCCTGTGATTTGATTAGTGCTTCTGTGCCTGAAAAAATAACATAGGTTTTATTGAATTACTGGCTATGACGCCTTTCAATGTATAGATCTGATCTCAGAGTTAACTCCGAATATGGGCATGAGCAGAATGTTCATATCCTGTTTTTAACATTTTGTTGTTCCTTCCGCACACGTGTAAATAGTTCACATTTGTACGACGATGCTCCAGAGGAGTCCTGTACACTAATTGGAAGAAGAAGAAGAATACTTTTCAAACGTTAAACTTTAAGATGTCTCCAAAACATGTCCGATATGTAACAATGTTAATGATGTTCCACAAATTCTGACTTCTTGTGAATCCCATTACCAGTGGAGGTGTACTACCTTAAACGCAAGTTAAGAATCCTACTATCGCATCAATGCATGGATGCCTCTTACTTTTATATCATCCCATATCTTAACACTTGTGGAATGAATTAGTCTTGAAAATATTGGCTAAATAGACTTGAAGACCAATTTGGAACAAAATACAATTTACTTTAAAACATTTCTCAAAACAGCAAAAATTTCGACCGGATAAATCCAATTCCAATTTAAGAAGCAGTGACAGATACAGAGGAGGATCGTTTGAATAACTTCTGTTGCCTTACATTTTTTTTCATTTCCCTACTGAAATTCAGTCATGTAGTTGTGTGATAGTATATAGGAACCACGGACCCCCCAATTTTTCGTATGTTTCGAACCTCTTCATAGAAACCCTGGGTGTGCCGAATAGCAATGGACGAAATATGTGGGGTTTGTTTGCAGTGTAGCGCAGAAAATACTGAAGAATAAAGAGAAAATGCTGATTTCAGTTGACCCCCCCCCCACCTTTCCCGTTTGAAAACACGTGGCCCATCTTTGGATATGTCTGGATTCAGGCATAAATCAGACAAGAAGTAGGCAAATCTATCAGGGTATATAAACTACTTAAAGATCTATCAGATTTTGTTTAACTTGGCAACATGTTACTACTGAAATGGAAGTCCCGCATCGAATATGCCAAATATAGGTAAATGAAATCGGTTCTATCAGCTCCGTCCATTGGTCCGCCTCGTTTTGACATTTTCAGAGCCTGGACGTATAAAATAAACAGATGCATCTGTATTTTTGAGGTGATCTTATAAAAAAACAAGTGCACCTCTAAAACATACAGGTGCACGTATAAAAATTAATATGAAATAAGGCAAAGCCTCTGACCGGGGTCAAAATAAAAGATCTTAAACAATTCAAGTTTTGACTAGGCTTTTTAACACTTGTGGTTCTTGGAGCAAAAATAAGGTAAATGAGAAATTACTATCCAGGTATAACACCAGTGTAAAATGCCCCTTCTTTATTGTATGTAAAAATGGTCAACTTACCACTTTCACAGCACCTTCCACAACTTTCGCGGACATTAGCGGCTTGGGTTGCTTGAACTGCTGCCTCTGAACTTTCTTTTCATTGTTGTTTTGATATAGGTTGATAGGGAAAATCTGAAAATATCCACCACTATTATTTACTTTCACTTTAGAATGGCCGTCTTCCGCCCAACTACATGCACATTTTTGGGAAGTACCTGCAGAAAGTAGTCCTGCAAATAATGCAAAATAAAATGACATGCAACCAAGAAGCAGATGCAGAAATACTAAATCATCCAGGAAAGCAGTATCTAAACTAATGTTCAACACTCCCTACAGTCCTTTCGCTGCACAGACAATTTCTTTGACTATTTTGTTTATTGTACAACGACCCGATGGCAAAAAGTTGACTGAGGTCACTCCTAAATCTAGGTGTGACCCCAGTGTTAATTTTCCCTTCTTTATCGCATGAAAAATGGTCAACTTACCACTTTCACAGCACCTTCCACTACTTTCGCGGACACTTGCAGCTTGGGTTGCTTGAGCTGCTGCCTCTGTACTTCCTTTTCATTGTTGTTTTGGTATCTAGGTTGATAGCGAAAATCTGGGTATGGTAGGGTATAAGGGTAGACCGCTATATCAATTAACGGTCTAGCGATAAATTACAGGTAGACCGATAATTATTTTTGACCCTTCTGCTCGAAATCTCATTAGCCAATCAAATGGATCGTTACATCCTCAACACATCGGAAATAAGTGATATTTGCTGCGGGGTATAGTACAAGATATGTGATTGGCTATCGAAAAAATAGGGGTCTACCGATAAAAATAGCGGTCTACCGGTAATTTTATCGCTAGACCGTAAATTGGAATAGCGGTCTACCCTAAATTTATGGGTAGACCGATATTTTTATCGGTAGACCGATAAAAATATAAGGGTAGACCGCTATTTTTAGCGGTCTACCCCTATTTTAATTATAGGTCTAGCGCTATATTGACTTGACACCCTTTTCGCGTGCCATACCTGGCGGCCAGTAGAGCTAATACCCTCTGATTTATTTCAACTCCTTTTTTATCTATTTTTTCAAATACAAATGTTTGCTAATTAAAAAGTTTTTGATAACTTGAGGGAAAAGGGGAAATGGTGATGGTCAGCATTTTGACACTTCTCCCCATTATTTTTGATTTAGTACAATGGATTTGATGATTCAAAATTCAATGCATTGTGCTTCCTCTTTCAGTTTGGGACCAGTAAATAATTTGACAGTTCTTTTGGAAAGAGCTGTAAATTTAGAGGCATTGTTTTTAGCATGTTTATAATACATGTATTACACATGCTTCAACTTGAATTTAAGCAGAATTACACAGTTATTTTTGCATTTGAAGAATTTTGTTTGAAATTGAGGTCGTCTGCCAATATTACAACTAATAAATCAAGAAAAATTGACTGTTACTTGCAGATGAAATATTGCCCAGCTCCGCCACGAGGAGGCCACCTCAGAGAGCCAAATTTTGAATTTTGAAAACAGCCCAAATGGTCCGAAAAAGTGACCGTTGAAATAAAATAAAATGAACTAAAGCTGATTTTATATTTCCTTCATAGCCTCTTTTGTACATTTACAAAATATAACGAAAGGTGTCTCAGGACAGCAAAGCGTGACTATCAAGTGCTAGATAGTGAAAAAAGTCCAAAAAGGGTTAAAATTCCATTTAATCAAATTTCAGCATGTGCAAAGTTTAAACACAATAGCTGTTAAAGAATAAGGTAGTCTGTCGCACATAGGTTTTTATTTTGCAATAAAGACCTAGAGCTAAACTTGTTATTATTTAATAAGCATTAGTAGAAATAGATTTGATAAACTTGCACGTACAAACTTAACCAAAGCATTAAGCAGATGGCCGAGTGACTAGAATAGCCCACCTACTCTACGAATAGTTGCGCTAAAATGTCATTATTATATGTGGGCTAAAGGATAGAAAATAAATATAGAAAAGGCCAGCATGTATATAAATAATTGGTGTGCTATGGACTAAGAATAAGAAATACTTTCTGATTAGAGACATTCAATATTTTGTCAAAATAGTCTGAAATTAAAATTGTTCTCAAACAATATAATAAATGGTTCTTTCAACATTGTTAAGTAGAAAGAGAAAGTTGAAAATAAGTCTTGCTGAACTCAACTTCCTGGGAATTACACAAGTACTCAGTTGGCTTGCTTGCAAATTTTCTGGATAAATCACCACAAACACTAAAATACAGCATAGAAATTCTATTTTGAATTTTGTTCTTTTACTCAATCATATTGTAAAAAGTAGATGGTTTGGATAAGAGTTATTGAAATATAATTCAAAAAAGATCAAATTTCTTCAATAAATGAATATGACTCAGACTGAAGGAAGTTCATGACATAAAAATGTTTTACATTACAAGTCAGTTTTTGCATACCAATTATCTATTTTTGAAACTAAAAGTAAAGAAAATGAAAATAAGACAAAAATGAAACTAAATAGGGGTATTGTTTGAAATTGAGGCATGGAAGGAAATATATTATAACAAGCTAGCAATGAAATTCTTGTTATTGCAAGTGTATGGAAGGGCAAATGGACAACAAATACATATGACAGACATTGATTAATCAAAATGCTCAACCTGCTCACTTTATGCTCAGGTGAGTTCATGAAAGGACAATCAAATGGAGACATACATTTTGTAGCAAATGAATGCCTTGCTGTAGAAAGAATTAAGCATGTACATCTTTTGGCTATCTTTGAAAGAAACAAGAGCCGTCATAGACGGATTATGCTCCCCGAATAAGTGTTAAGAAATGAAGATAACGGTCCCTAGGGATTATCCCAGGAAGTTCACATGTGAAGTTTCATTGAATTTGGTCCAAGGGTTGCTGAGATATAGCTGTGGATAGACAGACAGACTGACGGACGGACAGCATGGCGACTATATACTCCCCCGAATTTTTTTCGGGGAGCATAAAAAAACAACTGTTACTTGAAAATGGAAGAAAATGAATCAGTGAGGCTGTTTAGGTATTCATTCTGATTCAACTTTAAAAAAATTGAAAGGTTAAAACGTAGTTACCAATTAATGGAAGAAAATGAATGAGGCTGATCAATTCATGCCTTTATCTAAAATCTATAAAGACATAAAATGTAGAAATAACCTTAAGTAGAAGATAATGAATAAGTGAAGGTGTTTGGGTATCCATTCAATTCTTAAAGACTTAAAAGGTTAACACTTATATGAAAATGGAAGAAAATGAATGAGGCTGATCAATTTCGGCCGTCATTCAACTTCCATGAAGACATTAATGTAGAAATAACATTAAAATAGAAGAAAATGAATGAGTGAGGCTGGGCAAGATAATTATTCATTCAACTTATAGAGACTTAAAAGTCCTGAAGTTAAAAATTACTTTGATATGGAAGAAAATGAATGAGGCTGATCAATTTCGGCCGTCATTCGACTTCCATGAAGACATTAATGTAGAAATAACATTAAAATAGTAGAAAATGAATGAGTGAGGCTGGGCTAGTTAATTATTCATTCAACTTATAGAGACTTAAAAGTCCTTAAGTTAAAAATTATTTTGATATGGAAGAAAATGAATGAGGCTGATCAATTTCGGCCGTCATTCGACTTCCATGAAGACATTAATGTAGAAATAACATTAAAATAGAAGAAAATGAATGAGTGAGGCTGGGCTAGTTAATTATTCATTCAACTTATAGAGACTTAAAAGTCCTTAAGTTAAAAATTACTTTGATATGGAAGAAAATGAATGAGGCTGATCAATTTCGGCCGTCATTCGACTTCCATGAAGACATTTATGTAGAAATAACATTAAAATAGAAGAAAATAGATGAGTGAGGCTGGGCAAGATAAGTATTCATTCAACTTATAGAGACTTAAAAGTCCTTAAGTTAAAAATTACTTTGATATGGAAGAAAATGAATGAGGCTGATCAATTTCGGCCGTCATTCGACTTCCATGAAGACATTAATGTAGAAATAACATTAAAATAGTAGAAAATGAATCAGTGAGGCTGGGCTAGTTAATTATTCATTCAACTTATAGAGACTTAAAAGTCCTTAAGTTAAAAATTACTTTGATATGGAAGAAAATAAATGAGGCTGATCAATTTCGGCCGTCATTCAACTTCCATGAAGATATTAATGTAGAAATAACATTAAAATAGCAGAAAATGAATGAGTGAGGCTGGGCTAGTTAATTATTCATTCAACTTATAGAGACTTAAAAGTCCTTAAGTTAAAAATTATTTTGATATGGAAGAAAATGAATGAGGCTGATCAATTTCGGCCATCATTCGACTTCCATGAAGATATTAATGTAGAAATAACATTAAAATAGAAGAAAATAGATGAGTGGGGCTGGGCAAGATAAGTATTCATTCAGCTTATAGAGACTTAAAAGTCCTTAAGTTAAAAATTACTTTGATATGGAAGAAAATAAATGAGGCTGATCAATTTCGGCCGTCATTCAACTTCCATGAAGATATTAATGTAGAAATAACATTAAAATAGAAGAAAATAGATGAGTGAGGCTGGGCAAGATAAGTATTCATTCAACTTATAGAGACTTAAAAGTCCTTAAGTTAAAAATTACTCTGATATGGAAGAAGATGTACGAGGCTGATCAATTTCGGCCGTCATTCGACTTCCATGAAGACATTAATGTAGAAATAACATTAGAACAGTAGAAAATGAATGAGTGAGGCTGGGCTAGTTAATTATTCATTCAACTTATAGAGACTGAAAAGTCCTTAAGTTAAAAATTACTTTGATATGGAAGAAAATGAATGAGGCTGATCAATTTCGGCCATCATTCAATTTCCATGAAGACATTAATGTAGAAATAACATTAAAAAAATAGCAGAAAATGAATGAGTGAGGCTGGAAAAGTTAGGTATTCATTCAACATAGAGACTTAAAAGTCCTTAAGTTAAAACTTACTTTGATATGGAAGAAAATGAATGAGGCTGATCAATTTCGGCCGTCATTCAACTTCCATAAAGACAAAAAAATGTAGAAATAACATTTAAATAGTAGAAAATGAATGAATGAGGCTGAGAAAGTTAAGTATTCATTCAACTTATACAGACTTAAAAGTCCTTAAGTTAAAATTCACATTGATATGGAAGAAAATGAATGAGGCTGATCAATTTCGGCCGTCATTCAACTTCCATGAAGACAAAAAAATGTAGAAATAACATTAAAATAGCAGAAATTGAATGAATGAAGTTGGGCAAGTCAAGTATTAATTCAACTAATAGAGGCATAAAAGTTCTAAAGTTAAAACTTACTTTGACACGGAAGAAAATGAATGAGACTGATCTATTTCGGTCATCATTCAACTTCCATATAGACATAAAATGGAAAAGGGTAAGTGACATTACTTACTGCACTGTCAACAAAATGATCTTCAATCCAGAGTCTGGAAAGGGCTTGGCCAGGGTGAATCCCATCTTTCATAAGGTTAAAATTATAAAAAGGTCTTTGGGTTTTACCCTTACCACTTCTTGTCCAATACAAGTCTATGGAGAATTTGGGGGAGGGTATGTAGGAAAAACGACAATTTGCATCCCTAATCAAATCGTTGACAGAGCGTACTTGATTGTGTAATTCACAATCGTTTATTAAATCAGTATCAAGAAAGTCGAGCGACAGGACATTTTGTGGCTTTTTGGACTGAAAGGTATTCCAACGTTTAATAGACATAGGAGGAATTTCCAAAAATGTGAAATTGATGGAAGGATACAATTCAGCCAGGTGAAAGAAGTCATTCAGCAAAGGTTTGAAAAAAGAGAGAGCAGAATGTTCATCAGTAAAATTTTTGAATATATAGGGACCCTGTTTGAAGGTAAGATCACATGTCCCATGCCAAAAAAAGACAAACTTGGGACCATTAAGTGCACTAAATAACTTAATTTTTTCTTTCAAACAAGAAAGACCAGCCTCACTTTTTCTGCCAGGAACAATTTCCCACCAGATACTTTGCACTCGACAGTTAACGAAACGAAGTTGATTTTTAAGGTAATTACCTTTGCTGTCAGATATAATTAACAAATTTGAGTCAGCTGACATGACTTGATTCAGACTTTCAGTGTGGCTCACCACCTTTGACAAACTCATCTAAAACATAGAAAGGGAAAGCAATGTACAATGCATATTTAATGAAAAAAAAATTCACAAGAGAATGTACTGAAATGCTTTCAAGAGAATGTTAGGACAGTGGTAGTAAACTGTGATTTTGTTTTCACTACCACCTAACAATTTGGACAGAATGGAGCAAAATGGGTATTAAGTAATTGGGCTTACATTCTTGAGCAGAAGAAATGAAAGCATTTTGAACTTTAATTATATTTTGTTTTATTTGTGCTAACATTGTGAGACTAGCATTTTCTTGCCTTCACAATGAAATCATTATTTATTGCTTATTTGAAAAGATTTAAGATAAAAGTAGAGTGTATGCCTAAAATTTGCATAAAATCTATCATACTTAATGAATTATACAAGTTTTTCAATTCCAGACAAGAGTGAAGATGAATTTGTGAAACACAAATGCCCCCCGAAAAGGCACGACTATGGTGGGGTTGGTACATCTTCGCTAGACAAGGTTGAACCCACCTACGTTTGTATTAACCCTTGGCGGATTAAGTATGATTTTTATGAAATCGCGAAATGCCGCCTAGCGTTTGTCCTGCATGTTGTTATACAGCTGCAACCTATCAAACGTCACGTTCTTAACACATTTGATGTTATTTCGTCCATTAATTATGACGTCATTAACACATGTTGCCTTTCACATTGTACCGGTATGCTATACAGACTAGGTAAATAAATGCTTTTTTTGGTAGAGTTGTCGCAAGTATAGTATTTCCTCAAATAAAAATTGAAAAAAAGCTATCTATTGAAATAAAATTCTGACGAAAAATCGCTCGTCTTTGCGTTTTTGAAATGCAAATGCAATACTTTTCCCCGCGCGTTGTCATGAATTGTTTACTCATAACAAATAGATGTATCGGTCAATCTGATTGGTTCCAGCGAAGTCTCGTCTCGCTGGAACCAATGAAAACGCTTTCCAGGACACCAAGGAAATCTGACTAAATTCGCCAATGGGTGAATACGTCGTAGATAACACCCTTGGCTTGCAAAGATGGGGTTGGTAGTGCATCTGCCTCTCACTCGAGAGGTCCTGGGTTTGATCCTCGGCAGCGGCAAATATTCTTTCTGGCAAAAATGTCACCCACAAATGGTTTGATATCCTTAACATGTATTGGTAAAAAGCTGGAGGGGCTTTAAGGTTTTGCAGTAGAACTGGTATGAGAAACAACAGGAATCCACGGTTAGGTCCTCCAGCCACCGCAATTATGAATATAGTGGTTGAAAACAGCATAAAACCCCAATAATCCAAAGCAAACCCCGAAAAGGCAAATGGTAAGTTTTCATGTTAAGTTATGACTTGACTGATAGACGACAGACAGACAACAGTGTAACAATATACTCCCGATCTTTCGATACAGGGGCAAAAAGTTCAACTTCATTGTTACGTTATAGTAACATTTGAACATTTGACAGAATACCTTTGAACGGAAATGATGGCTCAGTCATTTACTTCAGAGGTCTTTCAATTTAGGGTTGGAGTGAAAAATCCACAGACATAATGACAATTGCCAAAATCCATTTGTCTCTTTCTAATGGGTGCGAATTATACATGCGAGAGAACAGTAAGAGGCCTGGTTATGGTAGTACTTGTGAGAAAAATATAAGGAATCCATGGTTATGTGCTCCAGCCGCCACAATATGATCATAGTATTCAATCAATCAATTTGATTGGAAATATCATCCAAGGCCTGCAGACTACCAGTAATTCTACATCATATAGCTCTATCATGCCAAACTTTTATATGAACTTATTCTGTATCCCATTAACCAGTTTGAATATTACTTGCAATGCTGAGGCTGATCATTTCCGGCCTTCAGATTTTTAAATATGTAATACTCAGTTACTCTACGTATGATCAACGTGAACAATTTTAATGTCATGGACCTGTTTTTGTTAGCATCATACATTTACTGTAGAAAAAAGGAATTTTCAATTTATACCAGAAAATACACTATAAAATGACATGATCAGAGAGATTTTGAAATTACTTTTAAAAGTGAAAATGTACACTGCATACTTAGCCTAGTACAGCTTTTTATCAGTAAGAGACCGGTCTGAAACCACTTGATGGAGATAATGTATGTAACATTAATAGTTTAGTGTTGATATTAAGGTATACCACCCCTAATGAGATTTACGTGTTGTCTGAATTATTCATGCGACGTCGTTTAACATTCGTTACGCATCAGAACATATTCGAGCGACATCGAAAACGTTCGGCGGTGGAACGTTCCACCGCCGAATGTTTTCGACATCGCCCAAATAATTCCGACGTCACGCCAATCTCATTAGGGGTGAACTACCTTAAGTTAGGTAAAAATAACCTGGATTGGCTTTAAATGGAAGAAAATGAATGAGGCTGAACAATTCCGGCCTTCATCCAACTCCCATAAAGACTAAAACAGGTAGAAAATAAGCTTAAAAATTGAAGGAAACAAATGAGGCTGAACAATTCCGGCCATCATTGTGTTTATTCATAAATTTGTAGATTTCAAAATAAAACTATTTATGTGATCCATCACTCTGAAAATGACACTCTGGTGCAAAATATTAACCTTAATAGTCAGTCTGAATTTTGTATTTTATGAAAGGGGATTTTCAAACTGAATCTCTAAATGAATTATGTTCTTGGAATGTGTATTCTTTATCAGGGTGTCCACTGAATCTTAAATGCTAAGTGCCACTTTACAGTATGCTTAAATACCCATTCTAGATAAAACAGAAGCTAGGCTGTTTGCTAAAATCTGGGGATACAGGATTTAACCTATACTGAGTACATTTAATTCCGCAGAGATACTTCGTTCGCTTATAGGACGAAATTAACAAGCAAATGCTTCGTAATGCGGGTTTATTTTCGTTGGTTCATCTGATTCCATAAACTCAAAGGTTAGAAAATGTTCTAAATACACGTCTGAATAAAATTTGATCATTTTAAATTGAGATGAGCCAAATCAATTAATAACAAGTGTACCCACCCAAAGCTTGAATTAAAGCCTGATATTGTCGTCGCATAGAAAGGACTTTTTTCGCAATACAACATCTTGTGGCATTTTGTTCTACTCTTGAATAACAGGAATACGAAGTTGTTGCGACGTTTTGGGTGGTGGGTACTTGAATACACGCGTCTCCTCTGGTCATTCCAAACATGTTCTACGGGTCACATATCAGGCCTTTGGTGTGTAACCACAGCATGTGGCCAAGCCATCGTGTCACTAGTAGTGATAATAATGAGTTAAAGCATCATACGTGCCGTGAAATGTCCGAGTTTGAAAAAAACAAGCAAATGCGTTCCAAAAGCTTGGTTCCTCACTTTTTCAAAAAGACGAAGCATACTGATAGAATTGAGAATCTTTCGATAAAAGTTGTTTTTATAGTGTCCCTATAGACAAACTTTACAAACATTTTAAAATTTCACTCGAGTTTCACGTGCATCAAATTTACGGAGCATCGACGTGTTTTACGCATTGGCTATGGCGCTGTCAAACGTTTCGGAAATACTGGCTCAAATCTTTTCTATTCACGTTCAAAAACTTGTGGGAGATTTATAACAAATATTTTTATTTCTTATAACATCTCATAACATCATGATTTAAGGCTTTGAAAACTCTGCGTTTTTAAATGTACTAAGTATATTACCACACAATGACTCTTTTTGACTCCTTTCAGAAAGTTTTGTGGAAAATAAAGAGATTGCTTGTGACAAACAATTTCTTCATTTCTCTCATTATTTTCTAAACAAAAAGACCAAAAAATTTAAAACTTCAATTCAAACTGTCATCTGCATCATCTTCGAATTGGAACAGTCCATAATGTTGCCGTTTAAAGGGTTAATCTGGGACTTTATTCTTCAGAGGCCAAATGTTGATAGAAAAGAGTATCATAATGATTCAAGAAAGCTTTATCTTGTTGTAGATTTATATATCTAGATCTTGTTGCCTCACTCAGTTTTTGTAGCCTTAGCATTTCTGAATCCCTTGAACTTTTCAAGTTTGATCTGATTTTTTTGCAGACTCTATCTTCATTTAGAAAGACTGACTGATGCCATGCAAAATCTGGTAACTGATCTTTGTCTCCAGTTGCTTTGGCACGAGAGAGAGCAACAAATAATGCTCCAGGAGAACGAGATTCAAAAGTGGTTGTTCCTGGTTGAATCACAATAAAGCGATTAACCTCTCCCTTGCCAATTGTCATCCCTTGACATTTGTGAATGGTCGTTCCCCATCCAAGAATGAGGGGTATTTGTTTTCTTTTACAATAGTGACATGGGCAGTCTATTTTTCTTTCTACTGCAATTATAGGCACCAACTTTGGTTCTTCTTCAATGAAAGCGGGACCTGAATATGATGGAAAACGGACCATTATAACATCAGGAAAAATTCCAGCATCTGGTTTAGGGTTTGAATGATATATAATATCAACCACTGTACCCATTGCACCATTAAACAAGCCATATTGAACATTTAGATTAACAGTGAGCATAACCTTGGCATTCTTGCAAATGAAAAGATTTCCAGGTAAACCTGAAGCTTTGTCTCTTGAAACATTAGCTGCATGACATCCTTTAGATACACACTGAATTCTTGCCACAGGGTAGGTCTTGTTAAGTTCAATTAGTTTTGTCCTATTATGTTCAAACACTTCTCTATGAAATGGAAAGACAAACAAACCAAGATCAGTCATATGCTTCATGAGCTGTTTACCATACTTGCTCGTGAGGTTATCCCATTGGAATTTCTGAAGCCATATTGCTTGATCTGGACTTACCGAGTTTTGTCTTACAGATGACAAAACATCCTTAAATGTTTTTTCAGACTCATTTTGAAGAACAATAGTATTTAGATGAACAGATTCTTCAAACTCTTTCCATGCCATTACTCCATGTAATGCAGCAGGGTTTTTGCTTTTGCAAGAATATACAGGGGAGTCAAGTACAGGCGGGAGTTGAACATCATCCCCCAAAAATACTACAACAGGCAGACCTCCCCATGAAAGGCAGCTGTTTTTACCATCTTCAACCCCATGTCTACACATGAATTCCATCCATCCAAGTGTATTTGCTCCTATCATGGAGCGCTCATCAACTAGTAAAACTTTGAGACCTTTCAATTGGGACTGTAAAGATAGCCCTGTATTACCTTGTGGTGCATCTCTTTATGCTTACCATAGGTTGGGATTTTCAGAAAACTGTGTAATGTCACCCCTTGAATGACATTCGCACTATTGCCAGTGGGGCAGACAACTTGCACTGCAGAGTTAGAATTAAAATGCAGTTTTATTGCTGCCACAAGACACTTTATCAAGTAAGATTTGCCTGATCCGGCTGTGCCGGACACTACCAATCGTAACGGTTTAAAACTTGAAAGATTATTTGAGAAGTCTGTGACAGTTTTCATAACAAGGTTGAAAGAGAAAAGTTGATCAGAATTCATAGTTTTCAAGTCACAAGCGGGTATATTGATAGCAGTATCTTTGTCAATATCTTCAAGCTTGGAAAGAAAAGATTTTCCAAGATCATGGGGATATTGATATGCCATTTCCCCCCAATCAAAAGTGTCCCCACCATCATCAAATGTGATGTCTTCAGTGGCATAATTTGGATTGGGCTTTAAAATATTCATCCAGTCAGGCTCTTGGGAGGATGACAAACGTTCACATATATCATCACCAGCAAGATCATTTTCTGGTTGCTTTAATTTAGCAGATTCTGCCTGTGCCTTAACAAAATTTGGGCATTTTTCATTGTTTAAGAACTCTTTGAATTGTTGTGTCCATGTTTTGCCTTCTGGAATTATATCATTAATTTTCCTCCAATTTGGATAGTGTAAAAATAACATATATTTACAGTACTGCTCATGTAAAGGCCATGTTGGGCGTGCAAGTCCAGACAATACAGGAACTTTACCTTTACTACATATAAAAGAATAAAAAGAACTGTTGTCATCTTTATTTCTTTGTAAATATTTGTCCAAAGGTGTACTTTTAGTTAATGTCGAGCCATCTTTTTCTAGTACCCTGAAACCAGACAAACTTATGTTTTGAAAAGTGTGACTACATCTATACAGAGGTAATCTTGAAATTTCGAAAGATGCCTCGACAGCAGAAATATCTCTTTTTACAGAGTTCATTAGGAATTTTTGGCATATGTTTTTTCCAGAGTAACATGATGAATCATCAGACATGTCAACTACATTACTAACAAGCTCTGACATTGATTCTGATACCTGATTTCCTTTGCAGGCATAACCAGTTATATATCTTTCAGTGGCTATGATGTCATTTACTGATGGATTTTCCGTGCCACTTTTTGATAATATAATTGATATGTCCCCATTAGCACGCCAGGCTTGAGTGTGGTACTGGGAATGTTGCACTAGCATGGGGTGGTCTCTAGGCATCTCTAACCTTAACGAAGAGTTTTTGTCTTTAACAATTGCTGGGGTATCCCTGAGTTCTTTTCCAAGATTTGAATGTGTTCCAAACTCCATGCGGCACTGCTTGATGGAGGGATTGTGTTTTGACTGTTGCAAACAGTAATCAGAACATCTGTGAATATTAAACCTATTTGTCAATAAAAGATAATCTTCTAAAACTGTATCCTGAATCTCTGAAACATCTAACACTAATTTTGTGAGAGGATTAGTATCTTCTGGTGGTTTAGGTGCCGTTCCTTCAGGAGGAGGCCAAAGATTTTTTCTGGGACATCTATTTTCATCGAAGCCTGCTGGGTGGTTAGCAGACAACCTAAATTCGTGCCTACCCCACTCAGCAAGTTTGGTAGCACATTCTGACTCAGAAAGTCCATCTTCAACTAGCTGGTGGAGTAATTTATGAGGTTCTTTGTCCTTTCTCCAACATAACCCATGCCAGTGTACCATTCCCCTTGACTTAGCAAATTCTTGTCTGTACCAGTATGTGTTTACACCAAAAACAGGTCCCATGACATTATGGAAATATGATTGTGTTCTCAAGTCAAAGTATTTTGCTACAATATGAGTATTTTCCTGAAGAGCTTTAAATAATTTAGGATGGTCATTCAAATCTAAGGCAAAGCCTGTAGTGTGTGTATGGTACAAATTCAGTAATCTCCTGAGAGGCTTAAAATGAAACTCTGCACAACTTCCAGTTGTAAAAAATGATGGCAAACCATTACCCTCATTTATTTGATACTGATTTAAGGCATGTAATTCTTTGTTTCTTGCTTCCCAGTACTGACTTGTACCTCTCAATGTTTTTGAAAAATATCTTATTTTGTCTGATATAGAATTATCTCCAGACTCTATTCTCTCTTTCAAGTCTTGCACTGTCAAATGTGGCTCGCCTAATTGTTGTTGTATAATATAAGAGCCCTTCTCCAATGCTTGTTTTCTTAATATCATGTTGTGAACAACAAATTTAAAATAATGATGTTTTGCAAATCTGCCATATTTATATCAAAGAAGATGTTCTGCCCAGTCTGACAAAGAATTACATGTTAGTTTTCTATTGATGTGAAAATCTGCATCGGCATATGGGAAAAGACATGGAAATGCCATTGTGAAAAAATATCGTGTTGTAAATTCAGAGAGAGGAAGATTACCTTGAGATGGCCATGGGATTGTAAAAGTTCCCCTAATATTTTGCTCAACTGTGGCATTTTCGTCTAATACCTCATGGACAATTTCTTCAACTTTCTCTTTTAGACTGGTCGAAATGTCGGGTAAAAGTACACCTGAACTGCTATATCCATCCCCAGCATCAACTTCTATTTGACATGGTGCAGGGCCCTTATCCTGAACAATTGGTGTTTTAGCATCAATGTCAGCAGATGGGAGATTGCTAATCTCACCATCTTCTGGCAAAGATTCCAAACGCGCCTTAGAAATTGTAATGTCTTTGTAAGCCAGATTATTTTCTTTTAACCAGAACAGTGCTTTTTCAACTTTATATCTTCTAACACGAAGATCTTTAAATGAATCTCCACTTCCCTTTTTTCTTATTTTCAAAACATGAATTTCCCCGGGCAGCCTTGGAAATATTTGTGCAGGTTCATTAACCTCTTGTGGAAATGTGACACAATGGCCACTTGAGCCAATTCCACCATGCTTTAGCATAATAATATTATGTACATTCATACATGGAGATATTCTTGAAATGAGTTGTTGTTCGACTAGGGTCAGGCCACGTAAATGTTCTGGTAATATTCTGGGGTCCATATTATTTTCTGTTGAAAACATTTTTATGTCATGTTTGTCTAATAGGCATCGTCTGCATGTACAATTATGTAAGCTTCCTCACAGAGCCGTGTTTCATTGCAAATTTGGCATGTTTGGAATATGTATGACATTTGCTCCAGTTCTAAAGCTCTAATACAAGTCATGGCTTTGTTAAATTGAGAATCTGTTGTGAGTGGTGCAGCGGCTGGAATGTCATTTAAATCAATTTTAATTTTCTTCTGTTTTTGCTGAATCCAATTATTAATTTTTCTAGTCGATATATCCACTTTTTCATTGTCAAAACTGTCGACAGACCAAATACCTAACTTTCTTGATATGTCAATCAAAGCATCATTGGTGAGTTTGCATAGTTTATTACTTCTCACTCTAGATCTATTTGAGGGAAGATTTATTTTATGATCATCTAAACCTAATTGAACTGAATTTATTTTTCTTTTTGCACCACAATCTGAATTACTTTGAGGTTGCTGAACAACATTGGAATTTATTTTTCTTTTTGCACCGCAATCTGAATTACTTTGAGGTTGCTGAACAACATTGGAATTTATTTTTCTTTTTGCACCACAATCAGAATTACTTTGAGGTTGCTGAACAACATTGGGTTTGCAAAAATAAGTGTGATCATGAATGTGGGTTCTGTTTTCATGGCTGCATGAAATGTTGTTTTTTACAGAAGCAAAAAGAGCCATAAAGTGTCCATTTTGGAGAAGTAAGTTTACAGATTGGCAGTTTGTTTGTGAAGTATATTTCGTGAGCACATGATTGCCAAATCCAGTTGCTAGCCACACATTAATAGTTGTCTTCAATAACTCAGCTGAAGCTTCAATTTCACATGCATGGGCCCAGCTATTCCCATTTACCATATTTTCAAAATACCTGACTCTATTCATTTCATTGCCATGAACAAGCTTCACCCTTTCCTCCCATTCTGTCCAGTTGTTGTAGATGTGGCCACAAATATTCTTTCTTAAAAGTTTAGTTTTACTGAAATTCCCAGCAATAAACAAACTCAAGCAATGGAAGTAGCAATTCCCATCACCTGGCACATTAAACAGGTGAAAATGTTTGTTTTGAATTGAAACTGAGAAACGTTGGCGTGTTGCAAGCATTTCTATTAATTCAAATGATTTAAGTTCAGCTAGAAAAGAGTGATTTTAGTTTCCTAAAGGTGCTGGTGGTGATTACCTTTGCAGATCGCTAGCAGACGAATGGAAAGAAATCACGTGAAACTACTTTTACCTACAGCGGCGTCTGAGATGAAAGGCCATTCGACGAATGCTGGTCCGATACCGAAATCATGCTAACAGCAGCTACCTATAAAAGCAATAGTCTACTGGAAGCATAAAAGAAGTAAAAACCTGCAGTTTTGCGGCCACAACCTTGTAATTCGCTGTCAAATTTCCTGAAAACATTTGTTTACACAATGTAAACCTCCGCGTTTATACTCAGCGCACTGAGGCTGAAAGTAGTTCGCCATACTTTGCACAAAAATCAAGCAACGGTTACGGATTATCCGTTATTGAATATCTACAGTTATTTCAAAATTGATTTAAAGTGATCTCGTTCCCAGTTTCAATTTAATGATATGCAAAAAGATTGAATTCCAAGTTAGACACATCAATCTTAAGATAGACAGTATTCCAAATTTGGGTAGCAAGAACAACAATTTTTGTGACGTCATCAGACTGGTTTACAGAAGTTGAATATTTTTGCTACCGGGGAGTTAAAAATACCGGAGTAATTTACACTAAACCAATTCACAATCTCAGTATCTTGGATAAAGCCTGGCAAAAGTACAACCGAGGGTGTCCGAAAACAGTAAAAACATTCAGAACGAGACTCGTGCAGCTCAACCCAAAAACACAATATAACAAGCTTTGAAATCTATACGCCCACAATACCGTAAGCCGTGGTCAATTCCATTGACCCCGGTATAAATCCACCTCAAAATATACAGGTGCACCTGTATTTTTAGAGGTGCACCTCAAATCTAGACTTTTGACCCATTCGGTACGGCATAGGTAAAAGCTGTGACTTACAGGTGCAGTTTTTTTTTGTTTTAGATCATTTAAAAATCCAAAATATTCATAAAAGAGCAAAAAGAGCAAGTGCACGGACCGGGATGGGGTTAATTCTACAGAAAGCATTATGACCCGTGCACGGAGAACTCTATATGACAAACCTCTACAGGTAGATAATGATAGAACATGTCCTGAACCTGACCAGGTGTGTGTAAATGCTAGTGCTAGTCAGAAATCTCCAGACTTGAATAAAGTACTGAGTGTTATATACAAAGTATCAGATGACATGAAAGCCTTGAAGAGTACATTGAGTGAACGTATAGACAGATTGGAGAAAAGCCTTGAGTCCCGAATTACGCAAAAAATTGCCAACATGCTTGACAAAAGAATAAATGGTGAAATGTCAAAAGTTAGAAAGGACTTAGATGATAAGGTGCAGTCTCTCCGAGACGATGTAACATATAAATTAAAAGATTTAGATGAAAAAATAATGCAGATACCCACAGAATCTACAGATAGAAAGAAAAACATTGTTGTACATGGTCTCCCTTATCATGAGGGGGAAAACCTAAACAGGAAAGTTAAGTCGCTTATCCATGATGGCCTCAAGCTCACTAACATTGATGTGTGCAAAACAGAGCGTAAGAAACAGGGGCGTGGTGAAAAGCCAGGAGTAGTTATAACAACATTACAGTCGCCAGAGGAGGTAGGAGCTGTGCTAAACGAGAAATCAGGCTTGAAATCTAACACACAGTACAGTGACGTCTTTATAAGTAGAGACGTACCAAAAGAAGAGCGAATCCTCAAACAGAATATGAAACTCATTGTTGGAACGCTGAGGGAAAACGGCTGCAATGTCGAATTAAGGGGTACTAGTGTGAGAAAATCGTCTGAGCGGAATCCAAGTAATAACAGGCAGGACGGCTCTAACAATAATTCCAATGGCAGTCCTAGAAATCAAAATCAGAATAGAAACAATCAAAACGGCAATAATTATAGGCGCCGAAATAACAACAGTAATTTAAATAGTAATTTTAATAATAAATCAAATAGTAGTGCTAGAAATTACACAGGTAGAAACAGAAATCAGAACAATAATGGTAATAATGGCAACAGTTCGTGGGGAAAAGTAAACAACAGGAACAATAACAATTCTAATTACAGAAGAAATTAGCTTGAAGTCGGGTTCTGGAATGTTCGAGGATGGACATTAGAAAATTCTTCTGATAACTTTTTGCTAAGAGAAAGTTGTATTAATTTACTTGATTTTGATATTGTAGGTATTGCAGAAAGCCATTTGTCAGGCACAGAGGTTATAACTCTGGATGGGTATGTTTGGTACGGAAATAATAGAAAGTCTCATAAGAATGCTAGACATGGTTCAGGATGTGTTGTTTTTTTAGTCAAAGATTCTCTGACGCAGTTGTATGACATTCAAGTGTTGGATAGCTGTAGTGAGGGTAAACTTTGGCTACAATTGAAAAGTAAAACGGATAATGAGAGTATTTTTGCTTGTGTTTGTTATCTCCCGCCGGAAAATTCATCCAGAGCAATTCAGGCCAATCCATTTTATGATGGGTTATTGCATGATGTTTATACCTACCAGAACAGGGGTCTGGTTGTTATCTGTGGCGACCTAAATAGTCGCTGTGGTGACAATAATGACTTTATTAGTGGGGTCGACAACATCATACAGCGTGATGTTGTTGACTTCACTAGTAATTCTTATGGTGATATTCTAATCCAGTTTTTAATAGATGCAAACATGTGCATGTTAAACGGCAGAAATTACATAAATAATGATTTTACCTCTGTGTCGACGAAGGGTCGATCTGTTGTTGATTATTGCCTTGTGATGCATGATAATTTATCAATGTTTACCGATTTTCAAGTTTGTCATATGTTTGATCTATTGCAAAAAATTGGTATACAAAATGTTATTGCAAAAAATATCCCAGACCATTCCATTATTTCTTGGAAAATTAATTTAAATGGTGAGATGAAAGTGGATCAATGTTGCCAAAACTATGAATGTGGAAACCGCATTCCTAGATTTGACAAGTTTGATTTGAAAGACATCCCTTCGAATTTTCTTCAAGAAAGGGGAACACTGGCTTCTTTAAATCAAGTCATAGATAAGCTAGAGCAAGGGATGCGTTTACAGGACGATATTGACATAGCGTATGAAGAATGGTGTAAAATTGTTAAATGTGAAATGTATGATAAGATAAATGTTAGAACATGTTATCTTACAAAAAAGAAAAGTTTCAGGAATGCTAAGCCTTGGTGGAAAGAGTATCTGACAGACATGTTTTCGAATGTGAAAAAAGCAGAAAAAGACTGGTTAAAGTGCAGACATTTTGGTCACAGGAAGCGGTTAAAACAGCTCTATGTGCAAATAAGAAAAAGTTTTAACAGAGAAGTTCAAAAATGTAAAAGGTGTTATTGGCATGAAAGGCAAAATAGATTTCTTGAAGAGCTCGAAAGCAAGGACACGGTTAAATTTTGGAAAAATTTTGGTAAAACTGGCATTGGAAGGGAACGGAATAGTTCCATTCCAATGCAAGTATTACTAAATGATGGAAGTGTTTCCAGTGACCTAAATGTTGTATTGAAAAAATGGGAATATGACTTTCAATCATTATTGAATGTCAAACATGATAATATGCATACTTCTACATTTGTTGAAATGGGAATTATTGTCAATGAATCCTTGGATGATAATATTAGTATTGCAGAAGTTGTTAAGGCTGTAGAATCAGCAAAGAAAAACAAGGCTGCTGGTGTTGATAATATTCCCTCTGAAGTGTTAAAAAATGATACATCAATCATGGTTTTGCATTGTCTATTTAATGTCTGTTTTGAAACAGGTAAAGTACCCAGTCTATGGACAAAAAGCATAATAAACCCTATACCCAAGTCTGGAACAAATGACAAACGAGACCCTCTATCATATCGTGGAATATCACTTGCATCAACTATGTATAAAATGTATGCTAGTATCTTGAATAGTCGCATAGCAAGATGGTCAGATGATAATAATGTTATCGTTGATGAACAAAACGGCTTTAGACCAAAAAGAAGTACAATCGACCAAATATCAAGTCTTACTAATGTCATAGAAACACGCAAGAAGTGTGGTTTATCCACATTCTGCGCTTTCATTGACTTTAAGAAAGCATTCGACTCAATAAATCGTAGTATCTTGTGGCAAAAGTTATCGCAAAACAATATATCTAGTAAAATGCTTCTTGCTGTAAAGTCGCTTTATCATAATGTTTCATGCTGTGTTAGAATTAATGGTTATTTCACTGACTGGTTCTCTGTAAATGCAGGCTTGAGACAAGGCTGTCCATTGTCTGGAATACTTTTTAATGTTTACATAAATGACCTGGCACTTATTATTAAGTCAACAAACAAAGGTGTTGGTATTGGCAACGAAAAAATCAGTATACTAATGTATGCTGATGATATCGTGCTAATAGCTGAAAATGAACAGGACTTACAGATGATGTTGAACTGTTTAAATGAGTGGTGTAAGTCAAACTGCATGATAGTAAATACTAAGAAAAGTAATATAGTACACTTTCGTCCAAGGTCTGTACGACAGTCAAATGTGGTTATGTATTGCGGAGAATCGGTCATTGAATATACCAGCCAGTATCTATACCTGGGCGTCATGTTATCTGAACATCTTGATTATAATATATCTGCAAGATTTGTTGCTCAAAGTGCTAGTAGGGCATTAGGACTTTTGATTGCACAATTTAAAAGCAATGGTGGATTGCCATATGAAGTTTTCACAAAATTATACTATGCCTCTGTTGTACCAGTGATCGGATATGCTGCATCTATTTGGGGAACAAAAACATTTTCTTGTATAAATGCAGTCCATAACCGAGCAATGAGATTCTTATTAGGTGTCGGAAAGTATACGCCTAATGCAGCAGTATATGGTGAGATGGGATGGAACCAAATTGTAATAGATCAATGGAAATCAGTCTGCAATCATTGGTACAGGTGCCTTACTTACAGCACAAATCGTTTGAATTATAAAATTTTTTGTTGGGCAAATACAAAAAGTGGAAACAATTGTAAAAATTGGTGCTTTATTGTAAAAGATAATTTAGCATTACTTGGGCTAAGCAAATTTGATAAACTACCATTTTCCATAGGTTAAATGATAGAATCTGTATCTTCTTTATTATTAGAGAAACATATTACACAATGGAATGTTGATGTTCATCATGTGGAAAGTATAAATGGCAGAGGTAGAAACAAATTGAGAACGTACAGGTTGTTTAAGCAAGATTATGGCGTTGAAGAATACTGCAAGGTCCGACTACCGTATACGCATAGATCAGCATTGGCAAAATTTAAATGCGGAGTCGCACCCATACGAATAGAGACAGGACGCTACGAAGGACTGCCTGAGAGCCAGCGTCTCTGTCCGTTTGGTTGTGAAGCTGTTGAATCTGAAACCCACACAGTCTTACATTGTAGATTGTATCATGCTGAAAGAATTCAGCTTATCAATGAAGCTATTAAGATTGTTAATAACTTTCAGCAATTGGTTGATGAGTCTAAAATGAGAATATTATTCACTCATCCAAATTTGATAAAACTAACTGCCAGAACCTGTTATAACATATTGAAATGTAGGAAAAATATTTTATACTGTGATTTTTAAGTAAAATTATAAAAAAACAAAAAAAACAAACAAACAAACAACCTGGTTCATATAAAGATAAAATATAGATGAGATTGTGCTTATCATTGTTGGTGTGTGGAGTATATTTGAACAGATATAGCCCACACTACAACAGTGATACATGCTTTCAACTGCCAAGTTATAAATACAGCATTTTAATCATATTTTATAGTCTAGTAAATATACACTTTGACCTGGACAAAATTAGAACAGAAATGAAACCTATGCTATTGTACACGGGAAGTACTCACCTTTTCACAGAAAAAAATATACTTCGATCCCTCCGTTGCGATTTGAGTAATTTTGGGTCAAAAAATGGGTTTTTTGGCGAAAAATGTGAAAAATCGGAATTGTCAATTTTTTCAGGATTTTGTGATTCTTATGCAGTTTTTAGTTGAGAAAATGGTAGGGAATATGTATTAGATTGGTACAAATGGACGATTCAGCGAAGAAACGTAAAAACTGATTTTTTAAGATTTTTTTAGTCAAAAGGGGGGGGGGGGGCAAATAGGCGGGCGGGGGGGGAGTATTGATAAAACATAGCACTGAATTCTTTAAATGGATAATTCCTACTTTAGATTATTATAATGAAAGAACTGAATTAGAGGTTAGAAATAAAGTAAAAGAATCCCTCTGATGCGATTTCTGTAATTTTGTAGCAATAAATTGGTATTTTTGTGAAAAATAGAATCTGTCGGCATGACGTCATAGCCCCACTTTCATTTTTCATCGAGGGTACTTCCTCGGTCTTTATCGTTACGGGATACCATTTTTGAGGAAGAATATTTAAAAAATCCATTTCTAAAATTCATAAACAAAACTCTTTCTTTAAAGAATTTGATTTAAACTTTCTAACTACCAACGCATTTTTAATAATTTGGCGTAGTCGTCGAGATATTAATGCTGAAAGTTGGTAATGCTTTAAGGAAAAAGACCGAAGCTTTCACCTCCACCGCATGAATGCAGGACCGCACTTTATGACTGACGGCGTTTTTGATAGGCTGAAGGGGTTGTGCCGACCGAATCAATGGGAAAAAATAGATTTTTTTCAAAACTCAGGAAATGTTAGCATATATGGATAAGATGGATACAAAAGTAACATTCAGCAAAAAGTCATAAAAACTATTTTTTACGATTATTTTTAGTTGAGAAGATGGGGGATAGCCAGAAAGGTCGTGGTATAGGCTTATATAGATATGAACTTAGCACTGATTTTTTTATTGGATAATTCCTATTTTAGATTATCATAATGAAATGAATTGGATTTGTGGTTAGAAAAAAAGTAAGAGTCCCTCTGGTGCGATTCATTTAATTTTGGGGCAAAAATTTGGTATTTTGTTGAAAAGTGGGAACATTTGGAGTTTTCTATTTTTTTTTCAATATTTTCAATCTTTATTCAAAATTTTTATGTAGTTTCATGTGAGAAAATGTTAGCAAATAAATTAGATGGAAACAAAAGTAAAATTCAATGAAACAGAAATAATGAAAACTAAATTTTCACGATTTGTTATTCCCCAGGTGTGTGGGGAAGGGGACAGATATGCTGGTAGGGGTATTGGTATGAACATCCTACATGTAAACCTGTTTCTATAGGGGTTTCTACCCTTTTTTATTGCTCCCTACATGAAATCAGTCTGCTGACAAAGTTAACAGACACTGTTTTTTGCCTAATATTATGCGTTTTATAAAGTACCAAGACTGATAAGTGTAACACGATGTTGTTAAATATACAAGTAAGGAGCTTGTGTTATTTGTATTACTTTGATCACATATTTATGTTGGACGATTCCAGTCAGTTTTGTAAGGGTCCCGTTTTAAGGTTCTAGAATAGCTTTCCCTCTGGCATGTTATTAAAGGCATTTGGAATACGAAATCGTAAGAGATCAACCATTGCTTTTTTCGTAACTTTTGTTTTACACCAGACAACAGTGATTCTTGTAAAAAATATTGATTTGAATAAGCTATGGAATAGGATCTGCTTTGCTTGGTGAGAAGCCCTCGGGTTCAAACAGGATGGGGATAAAGACGCGGTAAAGAAGATGCATGATGATTTATTTACATGTATTTTATCTTTTTCTACTTTAGGCCTATACATTTATACTCCTGGTTCTTTACTGCCACATAATCTCATTGTTTTTGGCACTATATTATCTACGTCCATTTGTAACAAGACTGTCTATATGTTGAACTACAAAAGGTATTGATTCCTCCAATGCCATCCAGTTTTTGAATTGTATGAGCATTACTCTCTGTAGGTGCGTATAGGGAAGCAATTTCATATTGTGGAGGGGGAGCTGAAGCACCTATCCGGGCCAGTGTCTGAATATTGGGGGAGGGGATTAATTGATTTTTTTTCTAAATTTTCAGTGTTAAATAGGAAAATTAGGTATTTTGGCCAACTTGTTGCTTATCCCCCAACCTTATATAGCCCCCTGTTCCTACGGGTCTGAATATCTAAGCCATATCCATTAAAATGGATGTTCCTTGATGGTCTTTACATGACCAGGGGTGGTAAACAGTCTACCTGATGATTACATGACCCAATGATAATGACATGGTCAACCAAACTTGACATCATTTTGATATGGAGCTTCAGTGCATTAATTAACAACCCCAACCACCCCAAATAAACATCGTTAGTATCAATACGCCATATTTCACTCTAATCACCCGTCCCAGTACAGTATATTATGTTCGGTTTGGATATTGTGGTTGTACTGGTGCGAGAAATACCGGAAACCCACGGTTAGGTGCTCCAGCCGCCGCGATATGACCTTAGAAGTTGAAAACGGCGTAAACCCCCAATAAACTCAAACAGTATATTATGTACCTCATTCTTTTTAGCAAAAGATTGTTTTTGTTTAAGTACCATTCATGTTTGGTCACAATTCATGTAATAGAAACTTCTTTTGACATTTTTCTATAAATGAAATAGAAATGGACAATCTTCACATGATCAGGTGCAACTAATGTTACAAAATGACAGAGGATTTGCTGAACACAGCATTTAATCAATGAATGAGTGTTACTTTTTAGACATTTTAGCCAAATTTCGTTTTTATATCATGTTGTTTAACACGTTTTCATATAACATGCACTCATCTAAATACTTCATAAAAATCAAAACTTAAAAAACGAAACCCTAAAACAAAAATCTGAAAAAAAATCATCAAATTTCATTTTAATTTCCGCAAAATGGCAATGAACCTTGTGCGAAACATAAGCTGGATTTACCGTTATCTTTGTATAAATTGTCGGTGTTGTTATAAAATCTCGTAACTACAGCTACAATCAAACTGTAGTTGCGACATTTTAGATTTACGCCGATAGAATACTATTGTTTGTCCGAAATTTCGTCAACGTGTACCGGATAAAATTGATCCCTAATACAGAAATGGCAGGGGGGATTCTTTTACTTGTTTAAAACTGTTTACTTTTTCTTTTTCCCTAATCTTATTCATTTGGTTAAAACAATCTAAAATAGGAAGTATCTTAATAAAGAATTCAGTGCTATGTTAATATCAATTCCCCCACCCCCACCCCCTATTTGATGCACCACCACCCCCTTTTCGACTAAAAAATCACTAAAATTTAGCTTTTATGATTTCTTTTAATTACAAATAGCTTTCCTTCTGATTTATATGTATATGCTTACATTGCCTCACCTAAAAACATCATAAAAATCAACAAATACTGAATATATAGAAAATTCAAGGTTTTTTTTGCCATTTTTCACCAAAATACCAATTGTTTGCCTCAAAATAACAACATAAATAGCAACAGAGGGTTTATTTTACCTTTTTCTTGCTACTAATCAAGTCAATTACATTATAATACATCTAAAATAGGAATTATTCCGTGAAGAATGTTGCATCAATACTCCCCCCCGCCCGCCTATTTGCCCCCCCCCCCTTTTTTTGACTAAAAAAATAATTAAAAAATCAGTTTTTACGATTTTTCGCTGAATTTTCCTTTTGTACCCATCTAATTCATATTTGCTACCATTTTCTCAACTAAAAACTGCATGAAAATCAACAATTCGTGAAAAAATTGAAAATTCCAATTTTTCACATTTTTCGCCAAAAAAGTCATTTTTGACCCAAAATTACTCAAATCGCAACGGATGGATCGAAGTATATTTTTTTCTGTGAAAAGGTGGGTACTTCCCGAGTACAATAGCATATGTTTCATTTCTGTTCTAATTTTGTCCAGGTTACCCCTGTTTCAGTTTTAGTTTGACTAGACTATTACTTGATAGCATTCTGGTGGAGGAATGACTGGTTCAGATGAACATTGTCAGCCTTTAATGGATTGTTGTCAAAAAGAAATAGATATCCAGGAAATGTTTTACCATATGTTTTAATATTTGTAATGTATTATGTCTAACTCTTTCCCAATCAAGACATGATTTTGATGACCTTAGCAGAAATTGTATGAAAAAACATGGGGCTTACATGAAAAAGCTGAAATCATGCATTTTCTGCATTTGTCATTTTGGGGAAAGGTTAAATTGAGGTGCAATACTGCAAGAATCAGTATCCCTTCAATAATTCCACAATTCATATACTTAAAGATCTAACTTTTTTCACAGTTTTGATTTCAAACTAAGACGTTTTAGATATATAATGAATCAATGTATGGATTTACAGGATATTACTAGTTTCTTAACTTTATCTGATTCACACTATAAGTATTCCAAATGAATATAGGTACAATTAGACATGACTTGAGACACTCTGATGGGGAATGGGGTGCTTTATTAAGCATGCCATTCTCTAACCATAGTGGTTCATGGCATGCTATTGATCCATGCTAGTGTTGCATCTCATCATAGGCAAAAGTACCTTGTTTTAAGAAAATGCAAATTTTTATGTAATTGTAAATTCCAAGTTTTGAAAAGTCTAATCTGAAAGGAAAGGGTTGCAATCAAGCAAAAATTAATTGATGACAAATCAGAAATGAGTATGGCATAAAACAGAAAATTGAGAGGAAATTAGAAATTGCTGACCATCAGCAGATTTTACTTTTCTCGCAATGTTTTCAAAAGTCAGTATGTATTTTGATAATTCAATGCTTGGCTATTTTTACAACTTGCATCTGTGTGTGGTTGTGAGTAGACATGTGTTGATCACCATTTTCCAGATTTAATTTGTAAATTTTTAAATTTTAATACCATATTGTCAAAAAAAAAGAAGAAGAAGAAAAAGAAAATGATGGGAGGGGGGAATAGATTGGAATCCAATCTCTGCCTTACTCTCAGTGTTTTCCATTTCTTCTTCTCTTATTTGAAGGATAGCTTTTGAGAAGGTAAAGAAATTGAATAACCAGTCTCTTATAGTTCAATCTGAACGGTCATGTTTTAAATATGTTGCACATTTTAAATTGTATATATACCATTGTGTAAACATGAACGAGACTTTAATAAAACATACATCTCTAAAGGAACCATAAAATAATCATGAATAACGCCCCTTTTCACCAGTAATTGATTATATTATTAATCAAATAATCAGAAAATGCTAATTAATCGATTAATTCATGATTATTGGCATTTGTTAATCGATTAATAATCGAAATTACTGATTATGATTTCCCCGTGCCTGACTAAAATATTATGAGGTTATTTAACATGTCTTTGTAGAATACTGAATTCTATTGGATGAATACTTTGCAGAACGAGGCTATATTTGTACGAGCCGATAGGCGAGTCTAAATATAGACTTGTTCTGCAAAGTATGAATCCAATAGAATTCGGTATTGTACAAAGACATGTTAAATGACCTCTTTATTTCACATCATGTTTTTCACACAAAACATGACAAAGATTAATTTTGTATAAAAAAATTAAGATCTAGATCTAATTACTTTTAAATAGAATTCCAACGTGAAATAAAAAAGGAAGAAAACCAACATAGGCCCATGTCATGAAAAAATGTAGGCTACATGTACATTTCTAACACTGTGAAATATATATACATGATATCTTACATTTAATCTATTCTTATCGATTTATGTTTGTCTCAAAAGATTAATAGAACGCCATATGATAGTATGAAATGTACATGAAATTTGTCATATTAACTATTTATCATGTCATGCGTAAATCAACAATGAAAACATTGACAGAAAAGAAGAAATTGCTGATAAGCGGCAAATCTCCTTTTCTCTTAGAACTTTTTTGTCAAGCCTTTAAATGGATATCAAATCCAGGTCTTGTTTGGGAAAGGGTTAAGTGTGATTTGTATCGTTGCTGCAAATTAAATCCGCTACAATTCATAAATGTTTTGAAATGAAAATAATCTCTTTCGTGATCTTTGAAATCATTTTCTCCTTTTGCCGTAATGTATTCCCAATGTGTTTTTTCAATCACAGAATCAAAGCTATGTCTTGTTTAGGACAGTGAATTCAAAATATCATGTTGAAACAAACATTCAACTATAATGCACAATTTTGCTTTTGCAGACGAGAACTCTACTACTAAGGGATATTAATCTTCGATGCGAATATGGATATTTTGTATCGCAGCCTCGATTTGGGAAAAAATCCATATTTGTACGGTTCAGTCGATATTTGTAGGGTCCAAGTGAGTGCAGTGCATATTTTGACGGTTCAACCGGTGCAGCGTACAATATCGATCTAGCTGCTTTGGAAAATCTCGTGCGTGCAATACGGCTCTAGGTATTGTATACTCCCGTGGTACGAGTGGGGTGATTTGATCGGTTTACTACTTTCGGGTGTGAAATAAATATCATTATGGAAGATAACGCACTATTTTCATATTAGAATTATTTACAGAATATTTACCATTCACATCATAATATTTAAATTTGAGTTTTGCCGTACATAATAATCGATGCATGATATTAAACAACATCATGCATATTCATAATACAGCTTAATCACAGTAAAGTTATTGTCATTACAGTTCCGGAACCTTAAACAGGTAAAATATCTCAGAACATTTTTGCATTTTAAATCAATAGTCCGACATCTTTCTGCAAATAAAATAGCCTATTTTTCATCGGCAACTCATTTTGGGAAATCCATATTTTTAGCTTTCTAGCTGCTTTGTTTTTGCTTTAAGAACAATAAGTTTTGAAACATCTACAGACAGGGTGGCTAATCACGTGATACACATGTGGTAATCTCACACTGTTTGTTTACGAATTCCGTACGATAGAAGGTTTGTTTCATTGTTTTCCCTTGGTTTTTGGCCGATTTTAGAAATGACGTATAGTGCAGAGTACCCGTATTTTGGTGCGCTTCAGTCTCCCTTTTAAATAAATGATCAAATACGCTTAGTTTCCGTGAAATATCCTTCAAATGTGTATTTGAGTGATATGGTAGGAATCACACTTTTGGTATGTAATATTCAAAAATAAGCTTTTCAGTGAATTTATTCAATCTAAGTCTGAGTTTTGCAGTATAATGAATACATTTTGTTAAAAGAAGGAAGTTTTTCACACAAAGGGGTTGTTTAAGTTTCGTTTTCGAGAGAAAATGATCTCGGAGAAAAATGATAGGAATCACACTCACGTCACTGTGTGATAGGAGTCACACTGGAAACTGAGATGGGAACCTGAGTTGACGATAACAGACCCGTGGGAACAAGGTGGGGGGACTAAGCCCCCAATGTTGGCCAAAAATGCCGAATTTTCTTAATTTTACACTGACAATTTTGGGAAATTAGCCCCCCCCCCCAATATTCAGGACAAGGGCTTTTAGCCCCCCCCCTATGAAATTGCTTCCTACGGGCCTGTATAATATAAAGTTTTTAGATATATTAAAAGTCGTGGATAATGTTATAAATTCTTTAAATTTTAATCATGTATTTGAAACAATAAAAATTTACCAAGTAAGTAAATTGAATAAATAAATAAATCTTTGAATGAATGAACAATAAAAACACACTTGTTAGAACTCTAAATTCAATATTTTCAGCAAAGGATGAGTGTCAATAAGGCCCTTTCTGTGACCAAGACAAATTTTTCTTCATTTTCGCTGTAGAAATTTGACCAATAATATACTAACATTATGTTGGCAAAGTACTTGAACGGAGCCCTGGTTTGGAAGACACATTAAATAAAGGTGGGTGGGGTAACTCGCCCTCAAAACCATCAGGTGTTAATTGAGTTCTTATATAGTTTAACTAACAATTATTACTTTTAAAACAAATGATGCATTGAAAAACTTTAATACATATGTCGCTTTGAATACATGTTGTTTTTTTTTTTCATTCAATTGGAGGCCATGTACAGGAGAAAATGGGCAATGAACGTGGTTATGGATTTTTTTATGATTTTTGAAAGGATTAACTTAACAAAAAAAACACAACAGAATTCATTTCTCATTTTATTCAATTCATCTTTCTATTGGTGAATGAGGATAATATTACCACAATTTGTAATATAATTTTCAAAATGGCTTCAGTAGATTCTGGATTACTTACCGATGACTTCTTGATAAAAATGCCAAAAAGTAAAAAAAAAAAAGAAAAAAAGTCCTGAATCATCTGTCTTTGGACGTCAAAAATGGCTGGGTTGACATTGTTTACTCTCTATCATCTATATTTATTCACCATTTATGCTGTAAATTAGATGCTGAAAAAATATGATGTTGGTTACCATAAGATCTCGGATGATTTCAATTTTCCGTCTGATCAGGAAGAGAAGTGCTATCATCGACTTTGCTGTCACCCAAATTCCAGGGCAGATAACTAAGCAAGTAATATCCGGAATAATATTGAAATTAAAACCTCTCCAAGAACTTATGGCCACTAACATTATGTCTATGTTACCTCTAGATTAGTCAATATCTATTTTGTGGCTGTTAGGGTGAAAAAAAGTCGAAAACGGCAAATTTCTCAAAATGGGACAGATAAGTCCACAAGTTCTGTTCCGATTAAGATAATATTTTAAGCCATTAAAGATATATTTTATACAAGATTGTATTCAAAATTTGTCTCGATTGGTCAATACTTCAACATAAGATGAAAACAGTGATATTGTCAAATTCAAGGTCAAATAACGCACAACCAAATTGAAAATCAAAGTAATTCGTGGTCTTTTAGAAACCAACACCATGTTGAATTTTTATCTTCATCAACAGGTGTTCATCAATCAACAAATGTAGGAGCTAGAGTGTAACCAATGTCAAAACTAGCTATTTGTGATATTCAAAGGCAGGTACATGACTTTCTAGTGCGATCCGACCCATAATCTTATTTGAGTACGTATGATAATACTTGTTTTGACAAAGCTTGATAAAGATTGGCTCATATTTGCGGATGCTATAGTGTAAACACAAAATGGACGGACAGACGACGTACAAAAAGCGGCCAAAATAGCTCACCTTGAGTACTTCATGCTCAGGTGCACGTATAAAAGCTTTGCTTTGCCTTTTCTACTTATATTTGGTATTTTCATGTGGTTTCGAAAATGGCAACAGTGACAACATTTAACGTATAATCTCCCTTATTAAGATAAACTTTTATATTATTATTATTATATCTTTATTTCCTCCAAAATTGAAGATCTATATTAATTACAAGCATAGTACATAAATAACAGCAAACATAATTACAATACTTAATAGGTGAAACAAATATACAGAAAGTTTATGGCATCAACAGAGAAAGGGGAAGAGATACTACCAATCCGGATTTAAATAAAATCATGGTCATTTTTTCAGTAATCATACCATCCAACACAGATCCATGACGACTCTTCCTGTTTCAAATAGTAGCCTAGTATATATACATTGTAGCTTGGTATTAACAAGGTGTTTGAGTATTGAAGTCGGTCCATTACTAAACGAGTGTGATTCCTATCAGTGTTGGTCTCCGACATGCAGTGTGATTCTTATCATACCGTGTGACGCCTATATCTGGCTTTCTTTTCCAGTTTTACTACCAATATCAACTCTGCTGCTTTTTATATTTTACGATCATTATCCCTGTATTGCATTTTACATTTGTCACTATTATACGCGTGCTTTAGCATGTTATGAAACAACAAAATTACTCAAAACAAGCTTGGCCACACAAAAAAGTGACTCCAACCATACAACAAATGAAAACTCTTTTTCGAATTTCAAGAAAATTGCACACCCCTACCTTAAAAGTCCAGCATCATAAACAAGAGCAATGTTGCCCGGGTACTCTGCACTTATTGTCATTTCTAAAATCGGCCAAAACCCACGGGCAAACAATAAAATATATTATTTGACCACATTAAACTGATACTGATTAATTTTCGTGCACTAAGTCCGTTAGATGAGCGTCTTAACAAAACATCGCCGAAGTGGGGCCATTACATATGCAGATGTACCGGGTTAATCTTGCTGGACAATACCTTCTATCGTACGGAATCGGTAAACAAACAGTGTGAGATTACCACATGTGTATCACGTGATTAGCCACCTTGACAGAGCGACTTAAGACTCTCATGACCTTTTAGTTGACCTCCTAACAAAATTGCTCAAGAAAACTTTGAGACAAAAGAAGAAAATGCTTATAACAAGCATTTTCTCATTTTGTCTCAATGTTTTCGATTCTATATAGTACACAAATTTCAGTTCTTACAATCTGTAATGTTATCTACGACAGTTTTCTTATAGGACCAGCCCAATATTTTGCAGTTTGGGAAATGATTTAAAATCTGCCACTGACGATAAAATGATCGGGAAAATAGATTTGATTTGTGTGAAATATAGCATGTAAAATATTGAAGCAACGAAGAAATTGCTATAACCACCATTTTATTCTTTTGACTTAATGTTTTTCCACGCTTAATCTAATATAGGGACGTCAAAAGGTGTTGTTTTGGAAGGGTTAAGTTTACAAATGACACAAGCTGTTGACAAATGAAAAACCAATTGACTGCGTCTTTATTTCTTCGTAAACTGCATCGAGCACTTGCAAGGAATATTTGACTAGAAAGGTACGACATTTATTTTTTTAATATTTTTGGGGAGTTTGAGGGCTCCATCAGGGAAAATTCTGACTGATTAATGAGATATCCGAAGTTATCAATGGCAAACTGTACCAAAGATATATTTTTTCGCTGAGTTTTTTCTCTCATTTAGCAAAGGATGAGTGTCAATAAGGCCCTTTCCGTGGCCCTATCCGATCGTGTTCTTTTTCGCCAGACTTGACTAGTAACATGTTGATCTAATGTACTTGAACGGAGTTCAGCACGTTTTTTAACACGTTGTCTTCAATATCTGATAATTACACGAACATTTTTTGTGCTGTTAGAGTAACCCGATTGACACACAAAGTCAAGATTGGCACGTGCGGCTCGTGTAAGGCGACATCGATAAGATTAGCTAGTCAAGCTAGTCTTAAAATACACGATTAACAGAATCAAATGAACCGTTACAAATTCTTTGAAAATAACACTATTCCGGTCAGAGACTAAAACTTACGTTTAAGGTCATTTAGGGTCCACTGAACCCCTATACAAATATGTGGGTGAAATGAAAATAGTGTGTCACAGTGAATTGTTGACTTACATTGATTTTCCAGCTAACCTTCTGATTTTCTCCCAAACCATAAGGCATAGAATCTTGGAATTTTGTATGCAGTACCTTCTTACAGTCCTCTACCTGTATTTGTCAAGATATTTGGGGGATAATGAACTTTTTGTCCTATGTTGTCGGGTAACGGATGTCATAGAGGGACAAAGAAGGACATAAGATTGTAGTGATAAAATGAAAATTTGACATTTTATTGGGAAATTGAATGGCATATACACAAAAAGTAATTGTATTGTCCATTTTCTCATGACAAACCATTTGTCAAGGGCTTTGAATAAAAATGTGTGTATGCAGCAATGCAGCACGACTTCAAATTGTTTTCTCAAATTGTAAATTGACTGTATTTCATGGGTCTGTAATGAGACAGATTAGATCATATGCTTATCTTATCATACATGGGGTCCAGTGCTATAGTATTAAAACCGTTTAGTGTTAAAAAAATAGTTTGGACCATAATCCAACGATGGACTAGTATAGATTACATTAGATATAAATCCTGTAGCTTTTTAAATGACCGCGTAGATATACCAAAAATACATTTTGGAGTCCGATGGACCCCAAACGTCGGGAATAGGGTTACATGTAGTAACCAGAAGGCGAGAAATGATGACTTCAGATCGACGTCAGAGAATTCTTAACATGCTCCAAGAAAATATGTCGGTTAGAAATGTCACTTTGCATTTCTATTGGCTCGAATTGACAATAATGCGCCTACTGCACTTGGTTTATGCAACTTTGACCGCAAACGACCGACCTAAATCTTGCACACCGTGTAAATTTACGTCCATAGACAATCGTTTCACAGTGACGTCCTGACGAAGTTACAGATTTTCGTCTAATAAGAAGTTAATTCGACTCCTCCAGGACGTCACAGGTAATATTACCGTAATTGATCGGTCAAACGGAAGAAGATTTTTCCGTATTTTTGTTCGGTACGAAACTTTAGCTGTTGGTACCGAACTCTTATTGGATTAGAAACGGCTTATTTTGTAAGTGCTTACTGTGATACCTCCCTAAAAACGGATTTTTTGAAGATGAGGTGGGAACAAAAAATGGCCCGATATACCATAAATTAATTGAAAATTTCGAAACTAGACAAATGATTTATGCAGGGATTTGCCGAATTTTGAAAATAGGCAAAAACAAAAATCGGCACAATATACACATTTAAGATAACAATAAAAAGATTCCGGTTGTTTTCCGATGCCTAATTTTGGAGAAGTTACGTCCCAGAGTGGCGATATTTTCTGAAATTCACAATTCGTCGAACAGTAGCTTACCTACGATAGGTATGTGTGACGTCACAAGATGTAAGTAAAATGGCTACAGATGGTCACGGTTTGAACTAGATCTAAATGTTATGACAACGCGTCTGATTATTTTGAGGAAAACATAGAATTTGACCCAACATTCAGCTCAAGATCTTTTTGTGCAGATTAGGGAGACGAATATGAACGAAGTAACAGAGGTACTTGGAAAACACACAACTAGTCTTACCGCTCGAAATATCGAATAATTATAGCGATAAAAATCGTCAAAAGGCAAGCGTTTTAAAGAATAGAAAGTCAATATTCAGCCTTTCTTGTGACCGCCACACGCCAATGATCACATTTACAATAAGATTAAAATATCGATACGTGTCTTATGATAATGACAATAACACATGTTGGCAAGTTGTGATAATCCAGTTTGATTGGCGATTATGCGATTCAGATGATTAGAAAGATTCTGATTGGATATTTGATATAAATAATGAAAGAAGGCGTGACAATTTGAATTAACTAGATCCGGCACGTATGAGAAGCGGTTTTATTTTAGAACGATGGCTAAATATATGTATATGCATGTATCCATAAGATACCATAGAGGATAGTGACCAAACCTGGGACTTTGAGTTCGATATCCCCAAAGGTTTCAACTGATTAGCTGACGTTACTGACGCCTGCACAACGTCAGAATAGTGAGGATCATGAGTCTGATGACTCTCAAACTTGTATCAAGCAATTATACGTGTCTTATCACGAGCGGATCGCAGTCACTCCGGAGCATCATGATAGGCTGTTTAGGCAGAATTGTGAAGATGAAGAACCGTCCGTTGACTCAAATTGGCCTCTAGTGGATAAATCACAATCGTACTTCCGGTCTCCTTCGAAGGCTATATTTGTCTCCAAGGTACTTTCTGAGTCAAATTCTGAGGAAGAGCAGTTAGATATTATATGTAGTACTCTGTGGACGGCTTGTAGTAATCTAGGGGGATATCCTTATCCAGGTTACCGGAGCTAAAACGGCCTAAACAAACTCGCGGCGGTGTCTCCATTGCACAGAAGTTTGCGTGCGATATATATACATTAGCTTCGGTGTTAGAAAACGAGTCATTTGATGATATAAAGGACATGTTAAGTTTACCAAAGTCACGCTTACAAGCTGATCATAAAGTCAGCAGTCTAGAACAGCGTTTGATTGCGTGCTTAAATGAAGCAGTTGCAGGATCAATTCATTAAATATCAGGCTGACGCATCAGTTTAAAAAAGAATAGAATATCGCTGATCAAGGATTAAGATGATGATATCAAAAGTGTAGGTCAGCATTTTTGACTTTCAAAAAAGATACTTGTGTTGAACTTTAAAATATTAGAACTGATATCCAGAGAATCGAAGATAAAACTTCAGGATCGTGAGTGTTAAAAAATCTCTGAAACTGACTTCTGATGATATTTATAGTGTTCGGGAATTAGTTGCTAGCGAGACTAAAAGTATCTATGATAGATTTTCTTCCGTTTCAAAACAGGTTGACAGACGGATTGATATAGTAGAATCGAAATTCATCGATCTTGGCAAAGTGACAATGCGATGTTCAGTGACCAGTGATCCGCGCCCAATTCCGCAATCCACCAATCAGCACGATGGGATCGTGCAATACACCGTTAATCACGGATCAAATGATCAACAACCACCCGCCGCCAATTGTGCTAATCTAGGTGCGCGGCCGCAGTGTAACGGTGACAATCAAAACACGAATCAAGGTGCTCGTGATTATAGTGGTTTTGCATCTAGAAGCCAGGATAAACAAAACATTCCATCGTCGTGTAACATTCCAGTACTAGTACGGTGCGTTGTGTCCATTTTTTAGTTTCTGCTTGATGTAAGTGATAGAGTTTTCCACCATACGTTTTCATGATCTTATTCTCATTGCTCTTATCATTTAACTTTGATGGACAGCTGTAAAATTAAAAATGAAAGGAAAAATGGTGGTTTAAATTTACGAAATTTCTAACCCGTAAATTTACAAATGGGCATAACTTCTTTGACAATCATCATACCTCAATAAAATTTGACACGTAAATTTACAGGAATAATATACATCGAATTTCATATTTTTTTAGTATTTTTTTATATTTAGAGGTTGTATTATGAGCAAAGCTCAAAAAGCTCTAATTCGACTTAGAGTTCGAGATATTGCATTTAGAAGAATTGAATTGTCACAGAATATAAGCCAAAAGCCGGAAAAAAAGTACAAAAAATCATGACATTGTGTATTGTATGAAGACTGCAATAGAGAGAAAATATAGGTGGGTGGGGTAAATAATTATGTTTTATTTATTTGATATAACTTTTGGCCGGTACATTTAGTCAATAAACTGATCTTTATGAATCAGAACTTTAAACTGGGTAAAAATATTACAAGCAAAAATAATTCAGCAAAGTTTTGTTGGATTGGTTAATATTTGTAGCTGTTATAGTGGAAGAAAATTCCAAAAGACAATTTTGTCACATTCAAGGGCACATAACATCAGATGTGTGATTGTGATCAATTAAAAACTGCACATATGCAAGATCAGATGGCCCCAACATTTTGTCAGAGTTTTGTCTTAATTGGTCGATAATTGTATCTGTTAGAGGGGAAATTTTGTTGAAAGCGACAATTTCATCAAATTCAATGACACATTACACTAGACATGAGATTACTATTCAAATGAAATTTTCACTGATGCAAGCTCTTATAGTCATCAACATTTTGTATAAGTTTTCTTTTCATTAGTCAATATTCGTAGCTGTTATACTGAAAAAAATCGGAGAAGGCAATTTTGTAAAATCAAGTGCATATAACTCGAAATGTTTGATTCCGATCAAGCTAACAATCGGCCTTATGCAAGATTTTACAGTCACTAACATTTTGTCTAAGTTTCGCCAAAATTGGTAAATATTTGTGGCTGTTATGGTAACAACAAGGCCGGAAATGCCATTTTGTCAAATTCAAGGGCACATAACCTAACTTTAGCTGTGATGTTCCAATTAAGCTAAAAAATCACATAATCAAGATTTTACCGTTACCGAAATTTTGTGTAAGTTTTTATATGATTGACCAATATTTTTGGCTGTAATTGTACAAAAATAAAGCCGAACATGTAATTTTGTCTAAATCAATGGCATGCAAGATCGCATAGTCATCAATATTTTTTCTAAGTTTTGTCTTAAATGGTAAATAGTTTTGACTGTTATGGTAACAAAAAAGGCCGAAAAGAGCATTTTATTAAATTCAAGGGCACATAACTCAGGATGTTACGTTTCGATCAAGCTAAACGTCATAATTATTTGTGCAAGATCTTATAGCACCGTGATTTCTGTCCAAACGTTCGCAAAATTCGTCTATAACTATGGATATAAGAGGCAACAGAAAGTTGAAAACTGCAATTTTGATAAACTCAATGGCTCATATCTCTGAAAGTTTGAGTCTAATCAGACAAACAAAAAAATCACGTATATGAAATTATATAGTCACCAGCATTTCTTCGAAGTTTCCTTTAAAATTGGTCAATATTTGTGGCTGTTATAGTAAAATTAAGGCAGAAAAGTTAGTTTTGCAAAATTCAAGTGCACATAAATCTGGATATTAGTTTTCGGTCAAGCTGAAAATAACACTGAAGCATGATCTTATATTAACCAAAATGTTGTCTAAGCTTTGGCTGAATTCATGCATAATTGTGGCTTAAAGAGGCAAAATAAATTCAAAAACGGCAATTTTGACAAATTCAAGGGCACATAACTCAGACTGTTTGCGTTCGATCAAGCTAAATAAAATCACATATATAAAGTCTTATAGTCAAGAACATTTTCTTTACGTTTTGTCAAAATTGATTAATATTTGTTGTAATTATAGAGAAAAAATATGGTCAAAAAGGCAATTTTGTCCAATTCTAAGGCCTATAACTATAAGATGTAAGACTCTGATCAAGCTAATTATTGCGCTAATGCAAGGTCTAATAGTCACAAAAGTTTTAATTCAATTTGTCCATATTTGTGGCTGAAAGAAGGAAAAAAAGTCAAAAATGACTTTTTTGTCAAATTCAAGGGCACATTACTCTAGACATGGAATTGAAACTAAACAAAAAAAATATTTGATGCAAAATTCTATAGTCATCAACATTTTATAAAAGATTTGTTTTAATTGGTCAACATTTGTGGCTATGATAGGGAACGTAAAGTGAAAAACGATAGTTTTTGTCGATTTCAAGGGAACATTACTATAGATATGAGGATCTGATCAAGTTGAAAAATACACCCAAGCATGGTCTTGTCATGACCAACATTTTATCAAAGTTTTGTCACGATAGTTCAAAATGTGAAGATGTTATAGTGAAAACATGGACAAAAGAGCTAATTTTACATTCAAGGGCAGATAACTCTGCTTCAATCAATCAGGGCAGATAACTCTGCTTCAATCAATCAACACATATGAGAGATCACATGCGGACAACATATCAATAAAGTTTCCATTGATGCGATTTTAATGTGAATACAAAATTATATGGGAAAACTAAAGAATTACGCGTTAAATAAAAACGTCACATTTATGACGTCATATAAAGTCCATTTGAAGGCTCACGACTGTCCATCAAACTTTTTTTGGCAATATCTACTAATCCTTTTTAAGAATCCATTTGATTGAAACCTCTTTCACTTACATCAAACAGAATTAGACAACGCACCGTACTATACGTCCCACTGATAGACAAAATACTCGTTAAAAATGATACTAGTGATAAAAATGACAATGATAGAAGCATGAATCAAGGTGAAAATGGTGATGATAATGATGATTGTTTCATTGAACACGTGGTAAAAAAACAAGCGATTTTACGTAGGAGGGTTTAAATCCTCCATTACGGAATTAAAAATGTCGAAATATGTAACAATTCGTGGTTTGAAGGTCACCATGATCCGTATACTTCAGAGAAGATTCACGAGATCTGTGGTTATTCGTCTCAATGTCGAGGTGAAAGATTCACATGAATTAAGTAAACCCGGCTTCTTGCCTCCTGGTGTCACATGTCGTCCGTGGATGACTAAATATAAGTACATGATATAATTCAATCAGAATGATTAAAATGAACAAAGTGAAGATGTTGACTCTGACTTGAGTAATGACGTTGTTAGTAGGTGGTCCCGTGTAGATTACAACAACAACAGCAGCAACAACAACAACAACAGCATCAACAACAACAACAACAATAGAAGCAAACGACATTTTCTCAATGATGGCAATTATTGTAATATCAGGGGGTGCAACGTACAGTCGGTATTTTAGGTCAATATGGATTTGAATGGTCAAAAATGGCGGCGAAAACAGATTTCTTCACTTTGATCGGGGGATAAATTAAAACAGTAAGTACGTTTCTTGGCTTTGATTTATTATGTCACCTGGCCGAGGATGTGGAGAAACTGTGTACAGACCTTGGGAAAGTGGTCAAATCTTCTGATATGTCCTCAAACTCTAGTGATGATCGACATAATGTTGAGCTTGAAGCGGCGAGAAAATCGGTCCCGATTTTGACCCGTATAAAATCAGCCTTAGCAGCGAAAATAGGGTTATCTGAGACTTCCTTTCAGTGCATATACCACCTTAACAATGAGCTCAACATCCTTGTACTACTGTAAACCAGGATAAGTTCGCGTCAAGAAATGTTCGCGTTTTCATGCACTCGGGCTTGTTCGCGGCGTTTTAAGTTTGCGGATCAATGCTGTCCGCGAATCGCGCGAAACAAAATACGCTTTGGGGGAATTGAAAAATTGATCTGTTGAATAATATGGGGAATTTGATAATCGAATAATTACATATTGAATTATGACTGTATCTACGATATTTTAGTCGCCATTGACAGTTTGGTCGAAGTAAGTTTCAATCGACCCATTGTTTTATTTCACACTTTATAGTATACTGGATTACAGTTTGCAACACAATGCATAGAATTTGAGCGTTGCATTAACTTCACACATATTTACCTATAGCATCCAGAAGCGATATGACAGTTTTATTCAATATCATCGAAGGACGATTCAAACCTCGTAGCTGTGGCTAATTTCAATCTACAGTTACGAGGTTTTAAACGTCAATCGACGTTTGCTATCATACTCGGCATTCGAATGCCAAACGACCCCTTTTCTCGATTTCAGGTAGGTATATCTAGTTGAATAAGATGGTTTATCTTTCAATGTCGTGTTTTCAATATGTCACAATATCTATGTATTTTTGGATAAAAACGAAAGTACATGTAGTCTGGAATAGAGAAAACTTTTCTCTTACATTCTGTTATGAAAAAGCTATTTCCATTGTTTACATAGTAACAAATACATGTACGTCTAGTGTAAATAATACATCTCCCCATAGGTTTTCCCGAAACAAAAACTAATAAAGCGATTAAAGTTCGCGTTTTTATTGAAAGTAGCCTATTCGCGGCGTTTTAAGTTTGCGGATCACACCCACCCGCGAAAGACGCTAACTTAAAAAGCGCGAAATAATTTCCTGGTTTACAGTATTTAATATCAATGAAAACCCTAAATGCACGAAAAAACAATGTGTAAGCTACTTTATGTTGTGTTTGGTCAACTGTACTACAATTATGTTGCTATATAGTCAACATTTGTCGTGTTTCAATAAGCTCCTGTAAAAAGTTTTTTTCTTAAAGCGTCTACGCAAACTTAAAACTCTGCATAGTGACAGATAATCATAATTTTACATTTATGAAAATGCAATTTGTAGATTAGGAAATTAAAACTAGAGCTCAGGAGGCAACCTTATCTCATTCCCACTTTGGTCCAATACCTTCTCAAAAAAGCGAAACAATGTTCGAAAAGGAGTATAGAACTGTCACACCCTTACAAGGATTTATAACGCTGAAAATAATGCCTTTGTTGACCTTGATATCACATGACATAAACAAATCTCTGGTAGAGTTTTCCTGTTCTGTTCACTTAGACTCGGGTAGAAAATAAATAGACAACATGCTGCTAAATGTTTTACGAAAATGCATTACACTGCGAATAAAAAATGATGACAGTGAGTTCTCACCTGGTTAAGCATCACATGAAAATGTTAAAATGCAATCGCAATTAAACTTGTGGCTTGCTCGAAAACTTAAATCGACAGAAACGATTGGACGAAGTTCGGATGGAAACCGGCATTTCGACTAAACAGTGCAGAAAATAAGAAGGCAAAGCATCTGCATGTCCATAGAAAGCACGGGGATCTGGCTGTACTGGGTGTTTCCATGTAGGGGGCCTACATGAAGGCCCACGAGATTCTGACTCAACAGCGCATAACTTGTTCCGTGCATGCTAATACCTACAACAGAAGGCTTAAACAGACATCTTTACAGTAAAGGAATGGTTGATTTGATGTCCCCGTATCAAAAATTGGGGGCATATTGTTTTACTCGTGTCTGTCTTTCTGTCTGTCCGGCGTTAAGTTGCTGCATGAAGTTGCTGTGTTAAGTTGCTGCCATTTCGGAGGCATTTGTGTTTCACGAACACGTCTTGTTTTTCTTTCTTTAAACAAACATTTGATTCAATTGTTGTTTAACCCTTTCCCAAACGAGAACTGGTTTTGAAGTCTATAGTTGAAAAGGCTTCGGAAAACATTTAGGCAAAAGAAATAAATGCTGATTATCAGCATTTTCTCTTTTCATCTCAATATTTTCTGTGCAATATCATTTACAGAAGTTATAGAACATGTCTTTATCAACTTGCATTTTGTCGTTTTCAGCAGCTATTGAATTTGACCAACCTAAAATTTGGCTGTTTAGGAAACGGTTAAACGAATTTTGAATACTTTTGATGTACCTATTTGGCTTTTTTATCCCGTCACTTTAAAAATGCGGGGTATTTACTATTAGGTTATACCCTCCACCAAAGATTTGCGCCTCAGTGTCTGTCCATCCGTCCGTTAGCGCTTCGTTTCCGCTCTATATTGAGCATTTCTTGACCATTTTTCTTCAAACTTTGTGTAAGGGTTGATATCAGGAGGCAGTGGTATGGAATTGTAGATTGATAATTTTCGTAAAATAAATTATGGCCCTTGATTTATTTTAAAAGGATGATTTGCAACAAGGGGTTAAAAATAGATTTCGATTAAATTTCGTTGGAGTTACATAATTACGGTACTATGTTGTTAGATGTGTGTAAACAGACGGGCTTACGTATTATGAATGGGAGAGTGGGAAACGATAAGGATATTGGTCGTTATACCTTTGTAGGCAGCAGAGGATCGAGCGTTGTAGATTATGTGATCACAACTCAAAACATTTTTCCTTTTATCAAACAGTTTAATGTACAAGATCCAAACATTTTATCCGATCATTGTATTATTGATATCTCTTTCACTTTTAAGCGAAATATAGAAGTTAATAATTTGAATACGATTTCTGAAAATAAACACCAGAATATAGAATACAAATATGTATGGGATAATGATAAAAATCAAATGTATCGTGAAATTTTATCACTGAGTGAAACTAAAGATGAATTGAATAACTTTATTGACAGTGTTTCAACTTGTATTACAAAAACTGAAATCGATAACTGTGTTAGTAAATTCTCAAACCTGATTGACGGAGTTGTATCCCCTCTTTTTAAGAAAAAATGTAAAAAAGTATATGATAATAGTAATACTAGCAATGAGGAATCAAATAAAAATTCACAAAAATGGTTTACACCTGAATGCAACAATAAGCGTCGAACATTTTACCAAACCTTAAACTTATATAGACATAATAAAACAGAAGAAAATAGAAAAAAACATGGTCAAGGCTAGATCCGAATATAAAACTTGCATAAAGAAAGCTGATTATGATTATGACGACAAAGAAACACACAAATTGTTAAAAGCTAGGGAAACTAATGCTAAACTTTACTGGAAAATGCTTAAGCAAACATGCGGAATACAGAAATCAAATATATCTTTAGACAATTTCGAAAATTATTTCAAAGCGGTTAATAATCCAAATAGTGATTTCTTTAGGCCCGATGAAGATGTTATAGAATTTATTGAAAGATATGAAAACCATGAATTTAACATAATGTTTGATGAACTTAACATACCCTTCACACAAAATGAACTGTATAAAGCAATAGGTCAACTTAAAACTAATAAATCAACTGGTCCGGATATGTACATCAACGAATTATTCATAAATGGAAAAAATGAACTAGCGCCTAGTCTTTTCCCAGTAAACAAGTTTTAGTTTTCAAAACGTAGCGACGACGTTTCCACAAAACGTTTTCAACAAACGTAAAGAAGTCGTCTTACTACCCGAAAAAGTGGCTCCCTCGACCGACGTTCGGAAAACGTTTTCAAACACGTTTTCAAACTTTCAATGATACCAATAGCAAACTTTGTGAAAACCTAATGATTTTTAGTTTTCCAAACGTAACGACGACGTTTCCAACAAACGTTTCCATGAAACGTGTTGAAGACGTCTTATTACCCCAAAAAGTGGCCCCTCGACCGACGTTCGGAAAACGTTTTCAAAAACGTGGTAAAAACTTCAATAGTACCAAGAGAAAACTTCGTGAAAACATGCCTCTAGAACGTTTTTAACACGTTTTAAGAACGTTTGGTTTTTGATACGTATTGACGACCAGATTATTACGTTTTGATGACTACATTCAAACGGGTTCAAAACGCTTCTACCACAGATACATGCAAACGTTTCCAACAAACGTGTTGAAGACGTCTCATTACCCCAAAAAGTGGCCCCCTCGACCGACGTTCGGAAAACGTTTTCAAAAACGTGTTGAAAATTTCAATAATACCAAGAGAAAACTGCATGGAAACTTGATTCTAAAACTCTTTTATAACGTTCTAAACATGTTTGGTTTGAAAAACGTATTGAAGACCGGGTAAGTACGTTTTCATGACTGCATTCTAACGTTTCTAAAACGTTTCTACTTAAATACCAATGGAAAACTGCATGGAAACTTGATATTAACACGTTTTCATAACGTTTAAAGAACGTTTGGTTTTGGGAACGTGTTGAAGATGTTTCGAAGCCGCCATTCTAACGTTTTCATGTCGAACGCAAAACGTTACAATCTGTGTTAAGGACGTTTTCGTACCTCTAAAAGTGCCCCTTTCTGAGACGTTTGGAAAACGTTGTCATTAAGATTTTAGAACATTTCGTTTCACCCTTTTCCAATCAAGATCTGGTTTTGACGTCCCTTATAGAAAAGGCTTGGGAAAAGATTGGAACAAAAGGTGTGAATGCTGATGTCCAGCATTTTTATCTTTTGTCTCTATATATCCCGTGCTATATTCTACAAAAATTCCTATATCATTAACCATTTTGTCATCTGCAGAAGCTAACGAACTGAACTATCCTCTATTGTTGCTGTTGGTTCGGAAAGGGTAATCTTAAACAGTCGTTAATTGAGTTTGTGTACTTAAGGTAGTATACCCCTAATGAGATTCTCTCGACGTCTGAATTATTCGGGCGCGATCGAAAACATTCGGCGGTGGAATTCTTCACCGCCGAATGTTAACGACCGGGCCCGAATAGGTTCGGATACGTAACGACGCCACTCGAAAAAAAATCCGATGTTTTATGAATCTCAAAATGGCAATATTACTGGTATTCTACCTTAAAGTCTCTGAAATGAGTTTGCCTGAAAGCACTTTTATTTGCATTTGAAGAAAATGGAAATTTGATGATTAAAAGTATTATTTTCTTTTCTCTTTTTTTCCAAAACAATTTCATCAAAGGTAGGGTCATGCAAAACAGGACTTGTTTGGAAAAGAATGTATTAATGAGAAAACGTTAAATAACAAACATGAGCTTTATTGTTACATATTCTCTGAGGTAATTAAATTGTTAGCCTTATCCAAAAAGACAAAAAAGGTGGTCCAATTTGAAAGTTGTTGCAGACGACACATCATTAATAAACAGATAACAGCTGCATTTATGTACAATGCAACATACCATATTTGAGCAAAAGTATATACTGTTGTGGAACTTGGTTATCGCGTTTTCTTCTTTCTCAAATGTTTCCCAGTGACTTATCTAACACAGATGTTTTTGGGAAAAGTTGAATTTGCAGACAGATGGGTCGAAAACACAAAACAATATAATTATCCCAATTAATCATCTTTTCATAAACAGAGAGTCAAGGGCAGAGAATTAAGTGAGCAGTGTTCGTTCTCCAGTTAAGTATATATCACAGTCTTGTGAATTGTGGTATACCATGGGTAAGATTCCGCCTATCTATTTTGATGGAACACCATATATACTTGCACAAAATATAGTATTGTTATTTAATTTAACATCTTGATTGTTTTATATGAACTCTTGAAGTGAGTCCAACATTCTTTTAGCCACCACAGCGTTTAGTTGAATGTTTTGGTGGTAATGAGGTGTTCTGAGAAGGTTTCGTCTATCCATATGTATGTTTTAGACTCCAGCACGTTTTTAGCTCGACTTTTCGAAGGAAATGAGAGCTTATACTGTCACCCGGGCGTCGGCATTGCATTAAAGGTTAAAGTTTTTTCAAACATCAATAACTTCCATACTACCAAAGGGATTGAACCCAAACTTTGAATACTTATTCACCATCACACCCTCTACCTTACTACTAGGGCCCATGACCCTGGCTCCACTGTATTTGGAGTTATACTAAGATCACATAATCTATACCTTTATACTAAGCAACTTAGAAAGTCGAGCGCGCTGTCTTCGGACAGCTCTTGTTATATTTACAATTATAGTTACAACGTTGCGCTTACTGAAAGAGAGTGTCTTGATATTATGTAGCTATACGTTCTCTCGCTATTAAATCTGCATGGTCAACATCACTACTTCTTGAGTTTTATGAGTCACTCCGAGTCAGGAGGCACAATTGGATGACCATATATATCAATAATATCCTCAGTATCTGTAGGTATGTCCTCCGCATCAAAGAATTGTCAGAAAAACTATCGTCATTTATTAACGCTTGTTTTTTCTGAACATAGACTTCACGACGATCCCGTCCATACAGTAAACATCTTCCTCGCATACGCCTTCTACCTTCGACTGCGTTTCATAAAGTGAAACATGGGACTGAAACAGTTCTAAGGGATTGTGCTCATGTGTGTTCGTTGAATTGCTAGCAAGTTTGTGCTGTAGTACAGGCAATGGAGGATAGTCGTCGTCGTGTGAACAATCAACTCATAAGCCTATGAAATATAAAATATATATTAGATTTAAGTGTGAAATTGACAATGATTGATGATATACACAGACAGGTAATACTAGCTCTGATTATTTGTTTTCTAATTAAAGTTTCTGACAATTTTAATAAGAATTTTCAAAGTTTATCAAAAAGCAAACAAAAAACAAAACAAAACAAAAACAAAAAAACACCATATAATTATGTATGGACATGGTCGATATGTATAATCGATTCACTATTAAACGAGAATAATTACAGTTGAACTGCTTTATGAAAACAACTGAAATTATTCTCGTTTAATAGTGAATCTATTATAGGTAATGTAGCAAAATGATATGTGATGATTATTTTAGTACTAAGACACAGGTCTTAGACTTTCATCAGCTGATTGCTTAATCTAGTACAATTCAGTATTGATAGATACATTTTGTGCATTTCCTTTCATTTAGTGTAAAAATCCAGATACGTTTCAACAACGTTGACAAAACGTTGTTGGTACTTTAGTATACATAAGACCGAGGACAAGATTTGATACCCCGTATCAAGGCTTTCAGTAATTTAATAACCTCAATACGTGTACACACGAACAATGAATGTTAGATCTACTTTTCTATCTGAAAAGTTTTAAACGACGTTTTCAGGACGTACTGAAAACGATGTTGTTATAGGTGGTGTATAAATAAATCTATTTTGAGACAAGAAAATTAAAAACAATGTCTCACATACATTAAATGTCAAAAAGAACAACTTGTACTTCAAACTAACATGAGTCACTTATAGATAATAAGATTTAGAAGAGTTTGGTGCAGTATCAAAGCTGAGTTCCTTCAAAATTTGCAAAACACACATTATTTACTCATCCGTGTTAAAAATTAATCGTTAAAATGCGGTTATTGAAATAAAGAATATTTCAATGATCGACTTACCCAATGTTTCCTTCAGAATTACCGGTGTGAATATGAATAAAATGTGGTTTGTACTCTTTCAAAGTTTGCACTCTGTCAACATCAACAAAATGGCGCCCGAAAATTTGTGGTTTGAAATAAAAGTACCCGGATGTTTGTGGAAACGTTTTTAAAACGACTTATGAACGTCAGTCTACTCTCTCTTTTAAAATGAAGAAATATTTGACTGAACATTCACGATATGAAGCATTGCAGTAATCATTGTTTAAACTTGTTTCACGGATTTTATAAAGATGCAAACCTAAAGAACCCACGCTTGCATCAAAACCTTTCGTTTGAAGACGTGTAAAAAACGTGGCGATCAAGTTGTTAAAAATAATGTTAGAAGAAAACGCATTCAAACGTGTTTAATACGTTTTTACGTAAAAATTAAAAACGTAAAGCACTGTAAAAGTTATATCTAGGAATGTATAAAAATTATGGCTTTGAAGCTTCTGTAATACGCATGAAATAGAAACATTATAAAAACGTTTTTGAGACGAATTAAAAACGTTCACTGTAGAAGATAAGCAAAATAAGGGTTTCAATATTCAAAATAAGTCTTACTATCATGAAAGTCAAACAAAACGTTACAATTTAAACATATGATACCATTTCCATGTTTTCATATTTATCGTTTTCATCATGTCCTGAGTTTGTTGTGGTTTAAGTGCGTCGTCTTTACGTATTTAATACGTACTTTCGATGAAAACACGTTGTCAAAACGACTGAAACTCGTTTTCCAGTCCAAGACTTGTAAGGAACATCTTCGTCACCAAAACCTATTGTTTACTTGAAAACGTAATAACGCGGTCTTCAATACGTTTTTTCAAACCGAACGTGCTATAAACGTTATGAAATCGTTTGAGAATTAAGTTTCCATGTAGTTTTCTTTTAGTATATTAAGGTTTTCAGCACATTTTTGAAAAGGTTTTCCGAACGTCGGTCGAGGGGCACTTTATCGGGGTAATAATACGTCACCAACACGTCTGTTGGAAACGTTTGCAGGTATTTTAGGTAGAAACGTTTTGAGACCGTTGGAATGCAGTCATCAGAACGTAATAATCTGGTTCTCAATATTTCTTAGTTGCAAAAGGGTTAAACGAAATGTTCTTAAATCTAAATAACAATGTTTTCCAAACGTCTCGGAAGGGGACACTTTTAGGGATACGAAAACGTCTTCAGCTCAATATGAAAACATTAGAATGGCGGCTTCGAAACTTCTTCAACACGTTTCCAAAACCAAACGTTCTTTAGACGTTATATAAAAATGTTACTTTCAAGTTTCCATGCAGTTCGCTATTGGTATTTTAAGTAAAAACGTTTTAAAAGCGTTAGAATGCAGTTATAAAAACGTAATAATCCGGTCTTCAATACGTTAGTAAGACCGAACGTGTTATAAACGTTATGAAAACGTGTCTGCCAAGTTGCTACAAATAATGTCAGCAGGAAACGTGTTCAAAACGTGTTGAACACGTTTTTATAAAAGAAATCTAAAACTACATACATTGTAAAAGGTGCGAATGTATGAAATAGGAATTAAATGTTCGAATTATCAAGAATCTTACACGCATGAACTTAGGATACATGTATATAATATCCGTGTTGATGTTTTTATACATTCCATTTTGATTAAGGTTGGTTGTGGTTTAAGTACGTTGTGTAAACGTATCTAATTCGTCGTTAAAATGCAAATCACAACCAAAACGTATCTAAAACGTTTTCTAAACCGTCAATTGCAAACATTAGCATTTCGGTTGTTTTTCTAATAAACTAAAATAAACACATAGAATAATATTATCTTCACGCGAATAATGAACTATTTGAGTCAAACATTCATCAAGTGAAGCATTGCACAAACTTTTTTAACTTGTAGCAAAACCTTTTTGAAACGTTTTGGAAACGTAACTATGAATGTACTTTAATATACATGGAAAAGAAAACGTGTTTAAAATGTTTTTGAAGCGAATTAAAAGCGTCATCTTAAAAACATAAGGGAAATAAGAGTTTGAATATTTAAAATGTGTTTAACTATCAAGAAAGTCAAACAAAATGTGATATTTTACCAATATCAATATCATTTCCGTGTTAAGATACGTGTAGTTGTCATCAAGTAACGAGATGGTCTTGATTTAAGTACGTCGTCTTTACGTATTCAATACGTCTTAAAGATAAAAACACGTCGTCAAAACTTATCAAAAACGTTTTCCAAACCAAGACTAGTAAAAAACGTCTTCGTCACCAAAACCTATTGTTTACTGGGTTAACTTTTTTTAACAAAATTTTACAAGTAGGGTACTTTCCTGAATCATGGTCAGACGGACTCGTGATCCCATTGCATAAAAAGGGAAGTTTAAATGATGTGAACAATTACAGAGGGATCACTCTACTTAGTTCCTTAGGTAAACTTTTTACTCGCATGTTAAATAATAGACTATGTAATTGGGCAGAGGTGTATAGTGTTTACATTGAATCACAAGCTGGCTTTAGGAAAAATATGGGAACTCTTGATAATATTTTTGTTTTACATGGAATTATAAATCATATGATTACAAATGGTAAACAGTTATATTATGCATTTATTGATTTCAGCAAAGCTTTTGACTACGTAATTCGAGAGAATCTATGGATGAAAATGATTAAGCTAGGTATCAGGGGGGAGATTTTTGATATTATCAAATCAATGTATGAAAATGTAAAGTCTCGTGCCAAGTATTTAAATAATCTTAGTGACAGTTTTGGATGTACCTTTGGGGGTAGACAGGGAGAGTGTTTATCTCCATTTCTTTTCTCGATATTTATTAATGATATCGAAGACATATACAGTAAAAATAGGGACAAGGGAATAGATATGCATATGTTTAAAGTTTTCCTTATCCTATACGCAGATGACATTGTTCTTTTTGCCAATAGTCGCAATGAACTTCAAAGTAATTTAGATTTATTATATGAATATTGTTATAAATGGAAGCTCACCGTAAATTCAGATAAAACTAAAAAAAATATTTTTCGAAAAGCTGGAAGATTGCCAAATGATATCGTTTTCACATACGGGGATAATCAAATTGAAATTGTGGATAAGTTCGTATATCTTGGGGTCGTATTTTCATCAAGTGGATCTTTCACAAATGCTCAGAATACTCTTGCTGGACAATCACTTAAAGCAATTTCTAAACTAAATAAATATGTGCGAAAGTTTACAAACATTTCAATAAAACACAAATTAGACCATTTCGATAAGTTAGTTTTACCGATTATGAATTATGGGAGCGAAGTATGGGGATTTCACATGGGTCATTCATTAGAAAGAGTCCATTTGCAATATTGTAAAAGATTATTGGGCGTCAAAAAATCTTGTCAGAACGATTTCATATATGGAGAATTGGGAAGAGTTTCTCTCAGAAATTACAGATTCTATAATATTATTAAATTTTGGATAAAGATTATGCTGTCAGAAGATAAAAAACTTGTGAAAATAACATACAATACCCTTTTCAAGATTTATTAAATAATCCTAATTGTAAAAACTGGTGCTCTTTGTGTAGAGATCTTTTTAATACCTTGGGTTTATCTGATGCATGGCATTATCAAACTGTTGGTGATCCCAAACTATTCTTAATTTTAATTAAGCAGAGAATACACGACCAATTCTTACAAAGCTGGACAAGTCGTCTTGATAACTCAAGTCGCGCATTATTTTATAATAAAATTGCCGAGTTTAAATTCCAGCCTTATTTGGATTCCATAAGCATTGAAAATAATAAAGTGAGTCTAGCTCAGCTTCGTGTCTCGGCACATAGACTATGCGTCGAGACAGGAAGATGGAATAGACCCACAAGTATTCCAATAAACGAACGTCATTGTTTCCATTGTAAAACCTTAGAAGATGAATACCATTTTGTAATTGAATGTAGTATCTATAAGGAATTAAGAAAGCAATTTTTACCAAAATACTACTGGAAATCACCAAACATGTATAAATTCATAGAATTAATGAAAACAGAAAATCGTAATTTATTAAATCGTCTAGGTAATTATGTAAATAAATCTTTTAAACTCAGAAATCAACTATTGTTTAATAATTGACTCTACATCTAAACATTTAATACTGTTTCTTTATTTATATCTATGAATAATGATACATTTTAATTGATGTACTCCAATCTAAACATATACATATTTTTGTCCATTATCGTGCCCGTATACTTTTGATATCACACGGTAAAATTCGTATTACAGCATTTAAAACAGTTACTGAAATGGCTGCAAAGGCTGGTATCATGACCCCTCCTATTTCGTTTCGTGGAGGAGTTTGATATTAATCTTACACAGCTAATATATACTTTCCTTGCGGTCGCAGATGTGGAGGCTATTTTTCCCCTTTTTCCCCTGAGAGATAGAGGAAGGCACGGCCCTTACTCCTGCCGTCGTTTATATTTGAACCACAATCAAAATTTTCTGATGAATGTATCAAAAACGTTAGATCTTATTCCACGTTTACTGCTACTGACAACATTACTAAATTGCATTGTAATAACTATTGTTAATCTTAATTCTTTGATTGGGGAAAGAACGAAAATGTTGAAAACATCTTTGCATACAATAGGAAATGATTTTATCCAGTTCACCATGACGTATTTTTGAACAAACAAAAACAATTGTGTGGGTGTTGTAATAGAATGTCGTAACTACGGCTTGATTCATGCCGTGGTTGCGAGATTTTGTAACAACACCGAAGATTTATCAAAACATAATCGTAAACCCAATCTATTTTTAGCACACAATTCATTGACATTGGCTAATATTTTGTTACATGTAACACATTTCAATTTAAATTGGACTATATTCCGTCTTACATACATTGCTTGAAATGTAACGATTTAATAATTGTCATAATGACAAATATTGTGTATATAATATTTTTACTTTTGACAAATATTAAACATTAATGATATTTAAAAATATAGTGGTTTAAAAAATAGACACATGATTGTTTTTTGTTCACATGCTGGTTTGAATGCACCATGTAAATGAATAGCCTGTTGAATGGATTAAGTAGAAAAATGTTGAAACACATCTCTACTGTATTTTACATATTTTGATATAATCAATTTCATACAAAGACATATACATATTTTGTCATCTGATACTTTACTGCAATGTAAATTGGTCTATGATATACATGTAACTTGTATCTACAATAATGTACAGTATGTTATAGGTCCGCCATATTGTAAAAATTATTATGTAATTTGTGTTCCACATGGGTCAAAGATTTTCATACTTGCATTGGTAACTCAGACAAAATGGCTTCGAGATGGTTTTGATGGTCATATAAATAAAGACGGAAATACCACATTCTAGATGGATTTTACTGCAGTTACGATGATCTGATGGCATTCAAAACATACTAATCTACTAAATTCTTCCATATTAGTGACTGGAAAACAAAACTTAATCTTTATCAATATCGTTAACATTCAGATCACCGGTAACTGGGTCAAGGAGCATACTGGATTGAACAAAAATCTACAAAGATCATGACCTGATAACTTGTAGTCATGCACCACTGGCCTGCCATTCAGCAGAACTATTTTATTGTAAAAAGGTGACGTTTTTAGGTGTATTACCAAACCTTTGTTTGACACTTGTTTTGGACTATAAAACCAACTTCATTAATAAACTGACACGATTTAAAAACGCAAAACACGTTTTCCTTGACCATTCATTTCCTATTGCCTTGATCGGCACCATATTTGGGGACAGGTATGAGGCAATGTATACGCTCCACGCCCCAGCGATTTTGTTGTGTTTTCTGTAAACTATCCGGACATCTGAACCACCCATCACTCAATGCTCGTGTGTCTCGTGCATTCAGACCACGTGTTAAATTCAGCAAATCTTCTCTCAAATTGTCGGGTTATTTATGTTGCAAAGCGCAGAACAATTTTTATTCCTTTCACTCATTCTTTCATGTGACATCCTTAAGGTGTCGCCACTCTAGTATAATGTTTTTTTTTTTATTTCTGACTGGTTCCATAGTTTGCAGGGTACCAGACAGGGACGGGTGCTTTCACCATTTTTATATTAACCCTCTAATTAATGACCTGGTAACCAGTAATCTTGGGTTTCGAATAAGAGACACAAGTTTTTGTGCACCGTCCTTCGCGGAAGATATGACCCTTTTATAGCTATCCAAAAAAGTCGATGCAGTCCGTTATTTCTATTTCCTATCGTGTTTTGTTCATGTCTTTGGAGATACCAGTACAATGCATCAAAGTTTGCAATTGTTACTTTCAATGAAACAAATCACGTATTCAAACGCAACAATAGGCCTTGGTCTATAGGAAAGGATGTCATAGTAAAGCGCGAAGAGTATGTTCGCCTGAGAATTTTGAAAACTAAAAATCGAAATTGTAATAAGGAAATAAAGTGTATTGACAGGAAAATAAGGGGTGTATTTTTGTACTTATAAAGTAAGGATTGCATATTAATGGGCTTAATCCGCTGACCAGTCTAAAGATTTACAATAGTTTAGTTTTACAAAAAGCATTCTTTGGTTGTGAGTTGTTGCATTTGCCTTCTAATCGACGTATGTTGACCATCGAGAGATCATATCGACTTTGTTTAAAGACGCAATCCCAGTTAAAGGGGACAATTGATGTCTCCGGCCTTCAATATGTTCTAGCTGCAAATAGTCAACATTATATAAATGCCCTCCACATTTATTTTCATCCAACACCTATAACTAAAAAATGTATCGATACTTTACGTTCGTAAGAACTCCATTTCTTATGAAAATCGTGTGACAATCAAACTAGGGGGTACGAAAAACCGATGTCTCCGGGTATAAATTCTAACTTTCAAACCAAAAATGTCAATTTCAGCAATAAATTATCCTAACAGAAATGTCCCAATCTTGTACAGAAAACATAGAGCTCCAAAACGATACCAAGATTTATATAAAAAATGTAATCCAAAATTAGTAGAACAGCCTCGAGTCGTTGTCTCCAAAATTCAAAAACATACGGGACACTTTCTTTAAAGCTAAGAAACACTGACATAAATCTACATTTAATGCTTTAATCTAGCGTAATCTACTTTAGTATAAATATATATAATCAAAATGAAGTCGTATTTTGATATACTTTTGTCAATATTTTTTAAAAAATCAACATCATTCTTAAACAATTTACCGTAATTTTAACCCCGTAACGTACGAGGCAAGAACTAAAGTAACTGTAGTTAAAAATGTGTAACTATAAATAGTTTAATTCTTCAAGTAACATCACCATCCGAAGTGTCTTCAAATATGACAAAAAGAATTACGCCGATTACTATAATAGCATTGATACAACAGGCCAAATAAAATTGGGTACACATTGAAAAGTGACGTACGAGTCCATAACGTTCGAGGCAATTTTTAATCTTCAGTTTTTAAATTGCTGAAATGGAACGTTTCCTGTGCTTATTTTATATGTTTTGGGTTCCTTAAGGACTCCAGTTTAAGCAAAATAGACTTTTAATGCACATAATAGACTGTACACGTACTCGTACTAGTCTCGAACGTTATGGTATTATAATTACGCTTAATTGATACTATTTTTACAATATTTAAGAAAGTTCCACAAAATATGCCGGTTTTCGTTGATATATATAGGAATATATTCATACCATATACATTACACTAGATTGATGCATTAAAATAGACTATTTCAGCGTTTTTTTACCTTTATAAAAAGTGTCCCGTACGTCTTCGTATATTAGATCCATCAGAGATAAGGATGTCTAGCAAATTTTGGATAACATTTCACTTAATTAAGAAGTTATTACACATACCTCATGTGTCAAAACAATACGAACATCTCAACTTTTATAAATTGAAACTAATTTGGCTAGGAAGTTTTAATTTGTAAAACAACACACCCAGATGGCTTATAGAGTTGTATTTATTTTCATTTATTCATTCTATTACAATTTTTTTTCACAAAGTGTCTGGCAAATGGATATTGACTGATAATAATATGATTTGATTGAAAAGGTAATAACACAGAGGCTGTGATGTTAAAGAAAAGAAAGCATATTACGTACGGGACAAGCTGTAGTTACGTTCGGGACAGACCAGTTTCAAACTATTGTTGATTTGTAACAAATCATTGACTTTCCATTTCGATATATAGATTAAGGGAATAACTCATTGCTTTTGTTTAACAATACGAGAGAAAATTAAAGGTTGTTTGGTGTATTTTAGAAGAGTTGGAAGTAGTCAACGTTCTAAAATAAAGGAATTGTACAAGGGTGGCCGTTTTGTATTTTCATTCGCATAGGTACAATTCGCCATTTTCACCCATATTGTCAATTGATTCACATTTTACAAACAAATACTCATCAAAATATATCGGATTTATTATTCTTTATGCATTACTTAATGTGAAATTAGACACACATTTCACAAAGGGGTCTTTTTGAAATACGTAGTTTTTTATGCACACATTTGATCATTTAACAGTCTATAAATCCAAAACTAAGCAAGCCCAGTTGACAAAACAAGAGAAATTTGTGAAGAAGATGTGATCCATGAAGAAAATTTGTCCAGAATGAGTGAACGGTAAAATAAAAAAATTCGAAAAAAAATTAGTCAATTGTCCACTTTAACTGGGATTGTGTCTAAAACAGATGCAGGGTTTTACGCGGAGATGTAGTACGGACGTTACACTGGGATTGATAGAGTTTGAGAAAAGGAAGTTATCTTTCGTTGGTCAACTTTGTCGGTTGGAGGACGAATGTGCAACTAAACGCATGTTTTATTACGACTTTGTTCGTCTTTATCAAATGATTGTAGAAATGGTTTTGTTAGGGATATTAATATGCGTCTGTTTCGAAAGTATCAGTTAGACTCTTACATTTATGATTTTGTAAATCATGGGTTCTTGCCTAGTTAATATGTATGGAAGTCATTGATAAACAGGTCCATATCACAATACTATATAGATACATGGGAGGTAAGAACCTCGTCACCAAATGTGTTGTCTACAGATGTATACTGTGGTGACTGGACTTTAGCTCCAAGATCTCTGTTTGTAATATTTAAAGTTTTACGATTCGTCGAATCGTTTATTATCATGTGTATTGATTGTTTACTTACTGAGTCTCATTCTGATCTACCGCAATTATGCAGTCATTTTAATTTGCAACCTCATTTGGTTCCCGGTCTCTTATTCTGTAGTTTAACGTCGCGTAGACGTTCTTGAGAACCATAATTCCGGGAACTTAGTAGTGTATCGTTGGTGACGTCATACATCAACAAAACATTCCTATAGATATCCCGATTTTTAAATTTATAACTGCTTTTGCCAGATATTGTTTGAAGTGATAATCTAACAGCAATAACAAATCTAGAATGATGACTCAGGTACGTTTACTTTATGTTTTTATCTTGCTATTGTGAAGCAAATGAATATCCACATTAATAATCTATTTTTAAATCTACTTTCACTTTTGTTTTATTTATTCCGCTCGGTACATCCCGACAACACAAAGTAGCTACTTTTCAAGACCAGTATGGAAAAATGCATACGACAACCCTAAATTACTCTATTGTTGCTTTTCTGTGGCTCAACTGATAGTGTTTTTGTGTCACAACGAAGCTGTGTGCTCACGTTGTGGAGCTGAACATGTAGTGTCAAGGAACATTTACTATTTTACTGTAAGTTACTGGATGTTATAAGATTAACCTATAAAGAAAAAACTAAACTATTATGTGGTATTGACATTTTTTTTAATTTAACTCGATGCTAAGTCACAAATTTGTCTCCGCTATTATTGATATTAATGCAGAAATAAACATACTATGTGGTCATAGATATAACAGGTTTTTTTCTGAAGTGGTTCACTTTTTACATGCCGCATGGCAATCTAACAGTCGGAGACGTCTAGTAATATGAAAATAGGCAATGCCTAAATACGGGCGAAAAAAATACACATTTAACCGACACATCAAGTTTTGTAGGAAGATCACACTGAAACTCAATGAAAATTATACTTAAATATATTATCGAAGTGATACATGTACATTTTTGGGGAGCAGTGTGCTGACGTCTTGTATACATTAAATGATACATCGGACGCATGGGAAATATTCTCCGTTATTTTTCATGACTCATCTTCTATGCCTTTGATTTAGTTTGTCAACCGCAGACCCTTTCCTTCCTCAAACGACAAAAGTTTAGCATGGTTTAAATTGAGGGATGATGCAGAGGAGTAACTACAGTTGAAACACACTGTACCGAAGTCATCAGAAACGGCATTTTACCTCGAGGTATTCGGAGGTTGACACGTCCGATTATTGTTCAAATTCGATGAAAAGGATATATTTCCGTTTTTGTTGTTCATGTGAACACATGAAATATGCCCCACTCAGACCCCCACTAGCATTTCTGTTGATGATTTCCGGTAATGAAGTTGTTGTTCCGTTGATTGGTGTCAAACCACTTCATATAATGGGACAGAAATGTTACTCCGTGCAATTTGCATCTATGAAGAATGTCGCCAAAATTGTTGTCGTCGGTATTTGTCAACTAGTGCAGACGAAACAAGATGACCGCTGATCTGTCATAAATTATCCATTGAACCAAGAACGGCAGCACGTGATCTAGCCTATGTCGACTTCACTTAGGTATTTAGTTAAACTTTAGCTTTGTTGTTGTATTTTTTTAATTCACACACAATTGAAGAGCTTTATTTATATCGATATTAATTGATTCACTGCTTCTGTCAGGTCGTTTTGATAGCGTTTAGGAAGAGGATTATCAGGTTATTGCTGTAAAAATGACGTTAAAAGCGAGGGTCACACTTGTCCAATAATGCGAAATTACCCTGCCCTCCCCCGCCCGAAATTTCAAGGAAACCCTCGGTTTTTTCCATTCAATTAACATTGAAAAAATCAGAGGGTTTCCGACATGTTTATTTCCGTTTTTTTTCTCAATCTATAGACGGACTCAACGCCGCAAGCGGCCCTTTCGCCCGTATAAGACGTGGACGCCTGTGAAACTGTCACTTGTCGGATTAAGAAAAACAAATGTACTTTACCTGGGTTTATACTTTTCGGTTCGTTTCGGTTAAGTTAAATTAAACGGGTGCATTATTGAAGGCCGGCCACCACTCGAATGTTATTTTCGAAATGGGCATGTATGATGTGGGAGGTAAAACTGACTGATATGTAATTCAATTATTGGCTTTTACCTTGTAGGTTATATATTTTTAATAAATATACTCCTTTGCGAGCAAATATCACAAAATTGACCGCATTTGTATATCATTCTTATTCTTATATCTGACCGCCCCTATCACGTGACTATCAGACTAAACACGGTCCATAGAAATACCGGAACGAACTAAAACCGTGTCGTACTTAGAATGTCGATATATACTGACTGACTTTAAAAACGCATCACTTGTTTTTTCAAATATTTTCGTAGTCATAGTCAATAAGATCAAACATGTACTACTTATATATTTTTCAACAAATAAACCACGATATCCAATAAATTTTATTGCAGTAAGTTACCACGTTTTTTCGCATAACGTCAACGTGCAAATTATGGAGAAAGTCTACGTAACTACACCGTAGGTGATCAACTGGATTTTTGTTTTCATATTCCATATCCTAATGGTCAGAATTTACTTTTATTTCTCAATCAATTTCATTAATTAAAAAAAAAGTCAAGAGATTTAAGTTCGATGAACGTTCAGACATTGATGTATTATTCTATATGGGTATTTGTTAACGAGAATAAGCGAGACGTTTAAATGTAAATCATTCGACGATCTTTCACTTTCATTAACGTAGCCAATCTGCAGGGAATGCTGCGGGACATCATTGACTTGATTAGCCGTTTATAAGGAGCTAACGCCAAGATAATAAGATACGTGAACGTCATTTACGTAATTGGTTTGCAACAACGTTTTCAACTGCAATTGTAATACAAAGATGTTGCTACTGATAAACTCATTTCATAATAGTGAATTCACGAATTTTTGCGGTTTTCACTACTAGCGATTTTGCGCGTGATATATCGTACAAAACATCGTCAGATCAGTATGCGTTTGGCCTACACATGCTGAAAAAACGGACGCCAAAACTTTTGAATACTCTCCAGCAATATATGGTATATAATTCAAGCCCTAACGAATAATGAATTTGTTTAACCCTCATCCTACCAACTGGGGTCAATCTGACCCCACGCGTCATTTTTTGCGTGTCATATTTTTACCGCATGCACCCTGGTGTCCAAATTTTAGGAGTTTGTTGGTCTACCACAACCTTCTTCATGTCGAGCAACATTTTTAGGTTTTAGCAAAATTTGAGTTTGTATTATTGATTTTTTTGTTGGGGTCCGTTTAAACCCAACTATAATAACTCTTTATTACAACTATTTTAACTTGTTCATTTTTTTGTTAAAAAATCTCCATCTAAAAAACCACTGAATGCATTTCAACCAAACTTCACAGGGATAATCATTGGGCAACCCTCTCTGAGATTCCTTCAAGGAAGGTTGATTTGATTAAAAATACCCGACTTATCTGCCCTTGATTGCCCAAAATTGGGGTTTAGACTATTTTTTTACTATTTTTACTCTCGCATCAACAAATTCAGACTCATCAAAACAAAACGTAAACAGAATGTTGGTGACTATAATATCTTGCCTGGGTGCAATTTTCAGCTTGATTGAAATCTTAGATCATGAGTTATGTGCCCTTGAATTTTATGCAAAAAATGCATAAAATAGTAAAATAAATACAGGCCTATGGAGCGATTCAAGCCCTTTAGGGCCTTCTAGTTTTTCATTTCCGTATGTTTTTGTGCTATTATCATTTATTAGTAACCAATATAACATTTAACCAAAGAATATGTCTTTTGTGAAACATATTTTTGTCATGAAATTCAAAATTACGTGTGGGGTCCAAATGGACCCCAGTTGGTAGGATGTGTATGCAAAATATGTTGGTAGGATGAGGGTTAAACTCAGTGGTCAAAGAGGTCACGACTGAGGAACGTTTTTCATACTTAGAGCGGAATTACTCATTATTAAATAGAGAAAACCGTCAAAATCCTCATGCGACCTCTCTATAGATGGCTATATCTCAGCCGTTGAATCGAAATTTTGTCTGAAATTTCAGGACTTGTTTGGAAGATGTTAACATTTTGTTTATTATACAATACAACATAGTTGGTTTTGTAGTTTGCATATTACTGCCGGATGAAATTCACTGATGCGTTTTTTAAAGTCAGTCAGTATATTTTTTCTATTAAACGCAACCGGCAAGCTTTGGTAGTTACATGTACCGAAACGCGTATTAAATCCGGCACTTAACCCATTCCAATGTAAACGTCTTGGTTAAAAGCATCTGACGAAATATTCATACGTTTCGGTATTTCTATGGACACGATGCACTGGGTTACTGCCTGTAAAAGAGATACATTTGCATTCGTATCACATACCCCTACAGCGAAAAAAATGCACACTGAACAGATGTTCTAAACCGACACTTTTCAGAACAGATTTTTTGGTATAAATGTAAAACAAAAAGCTCGTTTGAAACAATATTTTGCACTTTAGATTTTGTGATCACTAGATATCGATTTAACGCAATGAAGTCGAAATTAAAATAACAACGTTTTATTTGTAGAGTCGTTGATATAATAACAGTTTTTGCACGTGGTGCACGATATGGTGAGTTAAATTGCACAACATTTACTCAAGCATTAGTTCTATTGGTCCGACATGCCGATTTTGCAAAGACAAATCAACTCAATGGGCCAAATGTCCTTAAGTGATATGGGTCGGACTGTCGGGCTTATCAAAAGCGAAGTCGATATGAAGAAGGCATGTACACTTCTAAGTTATATGTGCATGTTTCAAAAGGTTGATCATGTTACGGCAGATGCATTAACTGTTTTCCGATTGCTTTTTGTTTTGCGAATTTTATGGACCTCAAATCGTGTCAAAGTGACAAAAGAGCATGGCCCTTAAGGTCCACCATGCTTAACATCACTACTTCACATGTGTATTTTCTGAGAGATGACTTTTATCTTGCACACATTTTGCATGCCAGTAATGGATGTTTCACGCGTGTGTGCAAATAGACAGGATTTAAAATTTTGTTTACAAACTGCATTTTAGTGTTCTTTTGGCATGTATTTTATTACATAGAATACGATAAAGCATTCTAAAGTGAAGATATGCCGACATTATTGTTAAATGCATAGGTTATTTTTCTATTGCTTTTTTTATAACGAGTTATATGGCCCAAAAACCATGTCAAAATGCACCACAAATCATGACCGTACAATCTGCGAAACAAAGTATTATTGACGAAAGACATTACTTATAAATCAGTTATGCATATCAGTAATAGATCCTTGACGTCTGTATGCTACTCAGGAGGATACAAATTTATGTTTACTAACTGGATTTTTGTTCTTTTTAATAACACTTATTGTATTAGTGTATAGATCCAACTACAGAATCCAGTTCATTTCCAAGTGGTTCAGTTCCAAGTGGTTCATTTTCAAGTAGTTCACTTCCAAGTGGTTCACTTCCAAGTGGCTCATTTCCAAGTGGCTTACTTCTAAGTGGGTCATTTCCAAGTAGTTCATTTCCAAGTAGTTCATTTCCAAGTAGCTCATTTTCAAGTAGTTCATTTCCAAAGTCATTTCCAAGTTCAATTCCAAGTTCATTTCCAAGTTAATTTCCAAGTTCATTTCCAAGTTCATTTCCAAGTTCAATTCCAAGTTCATTTCCAAGTTCAATTCCAAGTTCATTTCCAAGTTCATTTCCAAGTTCAACTCCAAGTTCATTTCCAAGTTCATTTCCAAGTTCATTTCCAAGTTCATTTCCAAGTTCATTTCCAAGTTCATTTCCAAGTTCATTTCCAAGTTCAATTTCTTATGACACAGATGAGACTCCCGAAAGATTCTCATCTGACATTCCAGTCACACCGAAGTATCTTCAGCCTTCCTCTTCTTCTTCATAACCTCGGCTTTCTTCCAATTCTTTTTTCGTGGCATCTTCAATTCCTGAAAATAGAAATTGCACACTGTCATAGAAGAGAGATGTTTCGCTTTACTACTCAAAATTTCCTAAGGATCACTTTTTGAAACATCAATATTTCTTACACAATTTCTAATATTAATCTGTAAATTAGTTTGTTTGGTGGATTAACCATTTATGTACGATTTTGTAGGTTTTCATGTTGAGATGCTTTGATGAAAATTGTCACGAGGCATGCAAAAGAGGTACCCATAAAAATGAGTGTCTCATATATAGTGCGAAATTTCAGATTTTTATCTGAAACACGATTTTTCCTCTATTTCTTTGCAAAAACTACATAAACTCTACGAGTTACTATCCCTCTGCGCTTTAAAGTGGCATGTGAATGTTTTACTTGTGTTTTCTTGTGTCTACAAGGCAGATTCCGGAACCTCATTAACCATCTTTCCCAACTCCTCAAAATGTATGCTGCATTCGCGCAGGTGATTAAAAAATTGTCATACGGATGGTTCAAAGCATAAATAACATGATCCATGGCTAAATATCAAGCTAGAATATCGCACCCTGTAGTATCGGTCACATGAACGATGTCATTGGTGTACCGTAACCTTTTAAATCAGCGTTTTTATGCTCCCTTAAGGGAGAGCATATAGTCGCAGCTTTGTCTGCCGTCCGTCCGTCCGTCTGTCCGTCCTGTCCGTGCGTCATTCTGTCCGTCCGTCCGTCCGTCCGAAGCGATTTCTCCATAACCCATTGGCCAAATCAAATGAAACCTGCCATGTAAACTCCCTATGACATAATGCCGATGTACTTTTCCCGGTTTTTGCATTTGAGGCCTCGTCATGTGAAAAGGGGACTTAGGGTTAAATACAGTTTTTCTCTAATTACTCCTAGTCTAATGGTCAGAATTTGATGAAATTTCATATTTGAGTAGCATATCAGATGCCCTTGACAATAAACTATTCGAAATTTGCGTATAAAAATATGTCATGGAAAAAGGGGGCTTAACATTTGTTAGCTTTATATTAGCTCTGCATGGCATATATTTATTGTGACAATGCCTTGTTCGGGGAGCATTGTCCGTCTCTGACGGCTCTTGTGTTTAATAAAAATCGATCAATTCACTTACAAATCATTCTGAACACCTTCTTCAGTATAAGCTCTTATTCTAGATACTGCTCGTAAACCAAAGTGTAGTTACCATGATCATGTGGGTCAGTCTTTCTCCATAGTCAAATAAAGCTCAAGACTAAAATTTACGAATGTCTGTTACGGCTACTATCAGCAATTTTCTTTACATGCGTCTGGTTTATAAGTCTTCCCAGAAGCCTTGCACTGATTTCCATATGTCTCTTCTGTATTTTTAGCACATGTGGACGAACATAAGCTGTGGTCAGATTTACTGACTTTGTTCAGTTTCGTCACTTGACCATTCATTGGTTGCTGCCAATAAACCATGGGTCGAGGAAAGACACAAACGATATTTTTTTTCCGTTCAGGGGGTTCATTCAGTATATTTTCAGTCTAACTCCTACAATACAATGCCCACGGAAGAAGTTTTGGTGAAACAGGCCGTACCTGAGCTTATCACCAAAGTTATGACTTTAATTTACCGACATACCATTTTTAAGACCCAGATCTCATTTGAGGTATCAGATATGAATCAACAGTCAAAATGTAAACTCAACATTATGTAACATTGGACATTTATGAACCCTAAAACGTGCTTAAATGTGCATTTTTCTATGTGCCCATGCGAGTACTTAGCTATTGCTTAGGAAGTTTAAAAGGGCAATAAAAGGCTGCAAAAGACTAAAGTAGCGCTTAAAATGCTGAAAAAAGCACAAAAAATGGTAAATTTCGACTTTTTCTACAAGTTGTAAGATTTGGCCTATCTACGAAAATCTTCATTTTTAGGGGTGCCCTTTTTCTATGCCACACAACTATCGATATAGGAATGAATCAGAACATTCATCGTTGAATCTTATTTAGAATTAATAACTCTAACATTTAAACCATTTCGCTCATTGGTTGGGAGATTTATTAAAAATATATCAACATTTAAAAAAGTGATCCTTAGCAAATTTTGAGAAGTATATCATTTTACTCTCTATTCATATGCAATAGAGGTAACTTTGAACCTTTTTGTCAAATATTTCCATAAGTAATTAGTATGCATTAATTCAAAATTCTAAACCATACAAAATGCTAATGTTTATATTTGGAATGAGATGTACCACTGTTTAGGAATTACTGGCACTTTTCAAATTATGCATCTTGGTCTGCATTTCATTCTCAGTTCGTAAACCTTAAAATGGTAAACAACAAATCACATCACTTGAAATGTGTCTGGTGCTTGGCCTTACAATTAGGCATACTCACTATGAGTATCAAACATGAACCCATGTAGATTCTATATTTTATAACTGAAATGAATATATAAATCATTGTAAGTCATGGTAATTCAATACATTTGAAAATACAAATGCAATTTCTCAACTGTCCTCAATATATTCTATGCTATTGGTTGTAGATTAACATAAATATCTTGGCATTATGATCATTTGAGCAGAGTTCTAGCATCTTCGCAAGCCAAGGGTGAAATCCACGACATAACGTCGTTTCTCTATTCACCCTTGGCGTATATAGACCGATTTTCTTGGTCTCCTGGAAAGTCTTTTCATTGGTTCCAGAGAGTTCTTGCTGGAACCAATCAGATTTTCGACTGATACAATTGTTATGAGTAACCAATTCATGACAACGGGCGGGAAAACCATTGCATTTACAACTGAAAACGCGAAGATGGACGATTTTTCCTAAGAATTTGACTTCAATAGACAGGAATTCCCTATCTTCAATCAACGAATTATTAATACTTTAGACAACTCGACTATAAAGAAGCAGCTAACTTTTACCTAATCCGAATGACGTATGACGCGAAAGACAACGCGCTTATGGACAAAATAACGTAAACGACCAGCAGGACAATCGCTAGGCGGCGCTTCGTGATTTCAAGAAAATCGGACTAAATCCGCCAAGGGTGAATACAAACGTAGGTGGGATCAACCTTGGCTAAGGAAGATGAGTTCTAGATGCTGGATACAAAATTAATGCTTACCAAAGATTTTCAGTTTTGGAACGACAAAACCATGTCGTATTTGGGAAATAATTGATGAACATCTAATCTGAGTCTTCTCTGGTGTAAATACGCTCTTTGATTTTTCGCTATTTACATCAGAGCGCATTACGCTTCAAAAACAACAGGAACGTCCGACACAAGTGGTGGCGCTTTGTTTTTGTGTATTATATCCAATCATTCGGAAAAACACTGTAGGCTATAGATCAATTAATCATTTTTGACCTTTTTGAACTTTTTGACCTTCCGCAACTCAACAACCCCCAATTTTGTCTGCATTGTTATTGTAGATCCCGAGTCAAGATCTCGTTTGGAAATAGAACAGAAGTTAGGTAATCAGTTACTGTAACGTGACCAGCTTTGTTTTGAATTTCTTTCCAGACACGTGACCGCCTTTGTTTAGAAATTAAAGGGTATTCTTGTAGCGGAGATCAATTTACGTCGATCTGTTAAGCTGGCAACTTGAAAATGTATTGCTTTTCCTGTGAAATTCCGTTATTTTGTTCCCCATGCTCGTTACGGAATGGACCCAACTTAGAAGAAAACATTATTGGTGCGAATTCTAGCTTGAAACTTTAACCGAACTTTTCTGATATATCATTTATTTATTTATTCATATCATCAGAGTTTTTAACTCGTTATTTTATGTTCAAAAGGCTCCTCAATTTGAAAAAAAATGTTATCCCTCTTTCTTTGAAATTCCAAACCGTTACGTCATAGTCTAAGGAAAAGGCGTGATTCCGCGTTGATCACAAGGTTTTTAATGATAGGTCATTGTAAACAAAGGTTGTTAAAGTGAAGGTTGTTGCAAAACATTGCCTATAAACCTTTCAGAAATACTTTTTGGTCTTCAATTTTCACCAGGTATGACAATAAATGGTTCATTGATCGGTATGATTCGAGGTGAGCAATATTACGTGTATACCAGTAAATTTCAATCCGGAGGGCCCCGATACAGAATCGCAATACGACATTGCCATACCGGTGCACTCGAGAAAGATTGCAATTTCCGGATTTTTCTGATATTTTTTAAATTCATTTGTTGTGGCTTTCAATTTGAATATCTTTATTCACTAATTTAAACCCGTATACAAAAGCAAAGCCGAGAATCTTAACTGAAAAGACTCAATGGTACTTCATTAATTACCTTGCAATTATCGAATATCCATTATCTTAAAGGGGTTACATCGCATTTATGTTTGAAAGGAAAAGCATTCCGTGACCCGCCTATATGACAATCAAAAGGTGTGGCTTGCATTGTCTCCAGCACGCAACCGGTATTAGGCAAATTGTATGCATAATGAGGCATTCACTAGAGGACGTGTTCTACCTTTACACACATACGTGGAGCAAAAACAACATATCTACTGCGCAATCTATATTGAGTTAAGATATATTGATTTTAAATTGGCTATTAAAGAAACTGACTGAGTAGAAATTTCTGCTATTTCGATAGAGTTTTTCTAACAAACTTTGGAATACTTATGCGTGTTTTAACGTTAAAATAGTCTATATGATTAGGGAGGCATGTTTCGTGTTTAATTAGATATATTGCGAGATTTATTGAACTTCATCATGTTTTCAATTCCATCATAGATCCAGATATGGTAAAAGAGATCGATCTCATTCTATCACCAGGTAAAGGTAAACATAGTCTATAGAAATACAAAAGTTACCCGCTCGATTTTTGAGTGTAGCGCAAACATAATATTGGACAGGAAACTCATCAAACTCGGTAGTACAAAGTATGCGATAATAAATATTATGATATCTATCACGATACAACCCTGCATATTGTTATTTATTTTATACCCGAAAGTAGTAAACCAATCAAATCACCCCATTCGTACCACGTGAGTATACAATACCTAGAGCCGTATTGGACGCACGAGATAATTGCGTGGACGCACGGGATTCTCGATATTCCAAAGCGGCTAGATCGATATTTGTACGATGCACCGGTTGAACCGTCCAATTATGCATCGACTGAACCGTACAAATATGTATTTTTCCCAAATCGAGGCTGCGATACAAAATATCCATATTCGCATCGAAGAGTAATCTCCCTTTCAGCAAAGGCAAAATTGTGCATTAGTGTTGGATGTTCGTTTCAACATGATATTTTGAATTCACTATCCTAAACAAGACATAGCTTTGATTCTGTGATTGAAAAAAACACATTGGGAATACGTTAAGGCAAAAGGAGAAAATGATTTTAAACATCACGAAAGAGATTGTTTTCATTTCAAAACATTTCTGAATTGTATCGCATTTAATTTGCAGCAATGATAAAAATCACACTTAACCCTTTCCTAAACAAGACATTGATTTGATATCCATTAAAAAGGCTTGACAAAAAAGTTCTAAGAGAAAAGGAGATTTGCCGTTTATCACCAATTTCTCCTTTTCTGTCAATGTTTTCATTGTTGATTTACGCATGACATGATAGATAGTTTATATGAAAAAATTCATGTACATATCATATGACGGTCTATTCAATCTTTTGAGACAAACATAAATCGATAAATATAGATTTAATGTCAGATGCCATGTATATTTTACAGTGTTAGAAATGTACATGTAGCCTACATTTTTTCATGACACAAGCCTATATTTTTTCTTCCTTTTTTATTTCACGTTGGAAATTTATTTAAAACTAATTAGATCTAGATCTTAATTTTTATGCAAAATTAATCTTTGTCATGTTTTGTTTGAAAAAAAATATTGTGAAATAAAGAGGTCATTTAACATGTCATATTGGATTCGTACTTTGCACGTCCTATCGGCTCGTCCAAATATAGCCTCGTTCTGCAAAGTATTCATCCAATAGAATTCAGTATTGTACAAAGACATGTTAAATAACCTCATAATGTCGCGATACACTTTTTGGAGGCGATACTCGCCCCTAGGTATCAAACGGTGTTTTAAGGATAGCGTTCAAAATCGGACGGTGAACAAAGCGCCACAACATGCAGAGTTCTCCGCAGAATATTTTGAAGCTGTAGTGGCACTGTTTTTACCCTAAATGGTGAACTCTTCGATATTTTGGCTAATATCATCCAAGGCTACTCAAAAGCTCCATTTCTTTTTACCATTGTAACTGATGATTATCAAGCGTGTATCAGTTGACACGATAAAAGAATAAGGACTACTGTATCAGTCAAAGAGAAGTTCATGGCATCCTTCAATTTACATCATCAAAGCTAATTTTGCTGATGATATCGCATTATTGTCCGACAAACTCATAGGTGCCCAAAATATGCTCTCTTCCTTTGAATCAGCAGCTGGCCAGGTTTGAAAAAAATGTTACCAAAGTGTGACATTTAAATGTTAAGAACAACAGTTAATTTTACAGAATATCATCCAGATTTCTTAATTAGGGTGGCTAAAACTATTCTAAATGGTTAAGCAGTGCCCAAATTACATTTTAAATTCATGTTCACTTCTTTTTAGCTAAAAGTGTGTGCACAATCTTGCGAAATGACAACAAAAAAGTTTCACTCCTGACAGCAAATATATTGCACAATGTGAGAAATTGTAACCCACGAATCACTAAAAAGTAGAGTGCAGTATGCCCACAAGGTTGATGGCTTCCTAAAAAATTTGAGTGGTAGATTTCTGGCTGAATAGACAAAAATAAGAAACCATTTTGAAAAATAAAAGTGTTTCACTCCTGACATAAAATTCAGAGGGGTATTGTATAAAACAGGCTCCACATCCTACACCAATGAAGATAAGATAAAAAGTAATTTTAAGATAATGATGCACATGTTGTTTTATGAAATACAAGTACTTTTTGTAGTATCCTGTCACTGTCTTTTATTTACCATAGCTTAGAAACTTGGTAAAAGTGTTAAGTGTCACACAAAAACGTTTCACTCCTGACATTTTTGACATGTTTTAATGACATATCTTTTTTATTTGTGAAGCGATTTTCTTTAAACTTGGTACCCAGTATATAGACACAATAACACACCTTTTTAGCTTTGATTGGGTTGAAAATTATGTTTCTCTGTAAAAGCCGTGGCATGAGAAAAGTGAATGGTCACATTTTTTTTAAACTTGCCCAGCTATCAGAATCGAGCGCTGTCGTAAACATTCGGCGGTGGAAAGGTCTACCACTGGACAGTTCAACCACCGAATGTTTTCATCAAAAGATCCGACGTCGCGCGAATATTTGGGGTGGACCACCTTAATCAACATTTTAAGCCTTCCTTGACAACAGCGTCTGTGCGATATCCAACGCGTTGCTGTTGCGAATGATTTACTTTAGGTTTTGTTGTTAAGTATTTTTTTTAATTATCGGGATTAAAATGTAGTCTTTGGGATTGAAGTAAATTTAATATGCATAACAGTTGTAAAAAACATTATCGTATTAAATTTGTTTACATTTTATTAATGATTTTGTTTGTTATTTAGAAGGGTCGAGTTGCTGCTGCTGCTGTTGAAGTTATTTTGGGTAGTATAGCGACAGAAAATCTTTAGTAGTTCATTGTTTTATGCTTGTCTATTCATGATAAAACATTGATTGTTTTTTATTGGAGGTCTTGTGGTATGGGTGGGATGTTGTTTTGATAAATATATCCCAATTTTATATACTTTACAGGACATGAGAACGTTTCGGCCAAGGTGTGTTCGTTCCCGCCTATTTCTATTTGGAGTCATAATATTTTCACTTTTCTGCATCAACTCAGTGATCGCCTGGAATATTCAAAGCACTGTACCCGACTTTAAAATTTCCAGCAACCTGACGTGGAAAATGTTCCAGAACTCTACAAGTCAGAAACAAGCTACAGTCAACCCTGTCAATAAACGTATAACTAAACTTACAAAAAACACCAGCAAGGCCAATACTTTATCCGCGCATAGAAACAACTGCACTGAGGAATTCAGACGCAGGCACCTCATAACTACACGAACTCCTGGAAGAACGGGGAATAACCTGTTTCAACTAGCTTCCCTGATCACTGTTGCTCGCTCAGTGTGCTATACAGCTGTTCTGTCACCGGATTATAACGGATTTCTAGATAGCATATTTAATATATATAACATTGAAAGAAAGACATTACCTATCGCAACAACAAAAATCGTTAGAGAAACAGGTTATAGTACGTTCATGGAAAATATAACATCGTACATAAAACCTAAATATAACTGGACGTTGACCGGATACAGACAGAGTTATAAGTACTTCCAGAGTGATTCACAACTAATCAAATCGTCTTTCAAATTTAAAGATAAAATTAAACATGATGTGTGTGAGTATTTATCAAAAAAGACCCGAGTCTATACAAGCATGTCCGTCTGTATGCATGTTCGCAGGGGAGATTTAGCACGTAATCATTTAGACTCCGGAGTACAATATATAAACCGTGCAATAGCCTTCTACCAAAAACGATTGTATACGAATTTTTCTCTGGTAATAATAAGCGATGACATAACGTGGTGTAAATCTAATATAAAGGGAGGTAATTTTACAATATATTTCTCGCCATTTAAGGATGTCGGAAGTGATCTATTTTTACTTACTCAGTGTAACCATAATATAATGACTGTAGGGACATTCGGCTGGTTTGGGGCGTGGCTTAACGAGACAGGGATGGTCGTATATGATGCAAGTAGCTCAGACCGCTTAAACGGGATTAAAACCTCGGACTATTATCCCAGACATTGGATAGGTGTTTGAACCATGTTTGCTTAAATCCACTAAATTGACAAAGGACAGAACTGTTAAAGTACTATATTGGTTAATTATGTGTATCTCTATTTCTAATTGCTTGGTTGTACTAATAAGCCATGGAAGGACAGGAAAATGCAGAAAATTGCAAACGTGAACAAGCTTGTGAGAAATTGTGATTTTATGAAGGAAAATAGGTTAAAACTTTATATACTGAGTACATTTAATTCCGCAGAGATACTTCGTTCGAATGTTCTAGATTTTATGCTTTAAATCCAAGAAACAATTCAAGTCTATTATTTGGAAGGAATAAATCCTGCGACATTACCAGAAAATATTCAAGAGTTTTAGTTTTTTTCTTCTTTTTCCAAGAATCATATGCTATTTTGAATATTTGTTTATGATATTTAAAAAACAAATGATTTGGAAAAATGATTAAAATCTACCTTTGTTCTTGCAAACCTGTTCGGATACATTATTTTAGTAAATATTATTAATGTTTTGAACTGTATGGTGTATTGTTAAGGTTTTAATTTAAGTTGGTAAACACTGTTATCGTTATTTTGTATACTATGTGAATTCTAATTCGTGAGTTGCTTTCATTCTCACTATCAGATTCAAGTAAAGAATCTATCCAGCAGCCTATTTGCACCACACCATGCTTTAAAGTATGGTAGCCTGGATGTGTCGAAATTGCATGATTGACTGTGCACTACCGATAAATTTTGTTTCCTTGGGAAATTGAGATTTTTCGGCGGGAATCCAAGAAACAGTCCCAATTTATTACTTGAAAGAATAGAATCTCTCGCCTTATCCACAAATATGCAGTTTTTAGTATTTCCCGTTTTATATCAATCAGAGGCTTTATTGAATATTCATTTATAGCATTTATCAATTAATTCTGCTGGAAATGTTAAACCCTTCCACTTTCCTAATATCTAGTTTGATTCCCGCAAAAAATCTCGAATAATCGAAGAGGAAAACAATTTATCGCTAGTGCAAAGTCCATCGTGCAGTTTTAGCAAGTCTAGGCCACCATACTTTAGAGCTCTTATACACCCCTTTGGACTATTCCAGATCCTTAGATATTTCAAGATATTAAAACACACAAATGAATTTCATTCGTGTACACAGTAAGAGTATTCAAAATTTTAACACTAACAATACACCATACATTTCAAAACATTAATGATACTTACTATAATAATGTATCCGAACAGGTTTGCAAGAACAAAGGTAAACTTTAATCACCTTTTAAAGTCATAAGTTGTATAACAAACAAACGTTCAAAATAACACATGGTTATTGGAAAAAAGAAAAAAAAACTAAAACCATTGAAAGATTTTTGGTAAAGTCACAAGACTTTTTCCTTCAAATAATAGACTTGAATTGTTTTTATTTGATTTAAATAATACAAGGGTCGTCAGAGATGGATTGTGCCCCCCGAATAAGGTATTTTCATAAAAAAAGTACGCCATGAATGGAAAAAAAGATTAATTTTGACCTTGAGAAATGACCTTGACCTTGATGACATTGAACTTGGAACCAGCATAAAGGTATTGCCATAAGCAATTCACATGTAACATATGAAGGCTACATCTCTTTCTAATCAAAATCTGTGACCAATGTTAGTTTGTTGCTGAGACATAGAGGGCTAACGTATATTTATCAAACAATAAGCCCCCATTTTCAATGACCTATATTTATACACAAATTTCAATAGTTTATGGTCTATGACATCTGATTTGCTACTCAAATATAAAATTTCATCAAATTCTGACTATTAGACTAGGAGAAATTAGAGAAAAACTGTATTTTTACCTTAGTCCCATTTTCCCATGACGAGGCCTCAAATCCTCTGACCATTAGACTTGGAGAAATTTGAGGAAGACTGTATTTAACCCTTAGACCCTTTTCCCATGACGAGGCCTGAAATCTCAAAACCAGGAGAGAAGCATCGACACTATATCATAGGCAGTTCACATGGTAAGTTTCATTGATCTTGCACAAGGGTTATGGAGAAATCAATCCGGAAGCGCAAGTTTGTCAAGTACAGCTCACCTTACTTTATCGTTTTAATACACCATTTTGGACTATTTTGATTACTAGAATATTTTTGGACATTAAAGTCCACACATGTCGCATTCATTAATAGAAGTTTCATTCGCGTTCTTGGGGACAGTTTTCTACATATAAAAAATAAACATATTTAAATAATGATTAAAGAATTTTTACAAAACTAAAATTATAGCCCTAACAATACACCATACATTCCAGATCATTTACAATTTTTTGTATAATGTTGTACCAGAACAGGTTTACAAGAACAAAAGTAGAATTTAATCTTCTTGACATAATTTGATGTTAAAATATCATAAATGAATGTTCAAAATAATTAATGATTCTTAGAAAAAGAAAACACTTAAATTCTAATGATTTTTTGGATAGGGTCGTTAGATTTTATTCTTCTGAAAGATAGATTGGAATTATTTCTTGGATTTTCGAGAAAAAAAATCTTGAAAATTCCAAAGTAAACCATTTTATTGGTAGTGCAAAGTCAATCATGCAATTTTGTCAAATCTAGGCCACCATACTTTAGAGCTCTAATACACCCTTTTGGACTATTCCAAATCCTCAAATATTTCAGTGTGTTAAAATACACATATGTAGCATCCATTTATATAAATTTCATTCGTGTTCTCGAGGGGGTAATTTTCTATAGAAATTGACCCAGGTCCTTTATAATTAGTAGACGAAAGAGTAAATATTTATCCACACAAGTTGTGGCGCTTTGTTCACTGTCCGATCTTAAAGGATATACAAGATCAAAAAGTATTTCTACAAGGTTTACAGGCAATGTTTTGCAACAACCCTCATCTGAAAAGCCATTTTTTAGGCCTATAATGACCTATTTATGTTTCTGAATGGTAGTGCGTTCTGATGTAAACGAGCGACACCAACATTTTGCCAAATTCAAGGGCATATAATTCAGTATGTGAGTTTATATTTCATTTCACCAGCACACAATAAGGAACGATTTTATCAATCAAACCTTGACAAAGTTTCGGACAATCAATTATATTTCGCAGATGCTGTTATAAAATATCGTTACCACAGCTTGATTCAAGCTGCAGTTACAAGATTTTACAGCAACACAGACAGTTCTTCAAAACATAACAGTAAACACAGTCCATTTTAGCACAAAATTCATTGATATTGAAAAGATAACTTTCAGGATACCTTTCACATCTCTGTATATTTAAAGTTCAACACTTTATTACTGATATGCACATGCAAATCATGAATGTCAAGAATAATATTAATTTTGTACTAGTTAACCCTTTCCAAAATGGCAGAAAGTTATTCCAAATTTGTAGTCACTGTAAATAATGAAAATTGTGTACATGGATATTGAATCTCTTATTTTGTTAATTATGGCACAAAGTATTAAGCCATAGAAAATGTAAGAAAGGGAATGCTGATTTTTATCATTCATGGATACTTCTTTTCCTTCAATATTTTCCAACTTTGCCGTCTCTCATTCAGGAATGTTTTACCATGTATTGTTTGTGAAAGGGTTAAACATGACCATTCAAATAGATAACATATTCTTTAAGATAGAATAATGCATGTAATAAGAGCCCATTTGTATCAAATTGAAATATCCGAAATGCTGCTATACGTCCTGAGTATAGCAACCATGACAAAACAAACATAAAGAACAAGCCTTTTCTTCACTTGCAGACTTCCGGTAACCCCTCGGTCCCACTGAGCCCAATTTAATCCCGATTTCGAAAATTTCAAAATCGGCACGAAATCGGTGTACTTCGGGAGAGTCGTAGTACATCCTTATTCAAATAGGTCAATTCGGGATCAAAAATAAATCGGGACAAAAATTTCAACATGCGCAAATTTTTCTCCCGATTTCAAAAATCGTGGCCAAGTTGGCGCACCTCGGTGCACGTCGTATTAAATCGGCGTTCTTTGTAATAGGTATATCGTCGTTTTTCGGCGACCATATCGTGCTTATTCGGGATACACATCTCGGCGATGAACACCGAATAACGCCGATGTACTACGAGAAAATTCCGATACACACCGATGAACTACGACGAGTTACACGAATCGTACCCGAGGTACACCAATCTACAACGAATAACTACGGGCTACTAGGATATTATCCCGAAGTAGTGCGAGGTACCCCGAGCTCCGGAAAGTATAAAAAGGTGAATCAACTTACTTTGAAAACGTAGGGTTAAATTTCATCAACTATACACTCACCCGAACTTCTAAACGGCCACCTCATTCTTTCACCTATAAATCAACATCTCTGACGAAAACTCATGCTGGTTTGGTTCTTTGTAAGATACATTCATTTTTGAAAAATATGACAAAGTTTCATGAAGCTGAGTTCGAAATTAGTGAAATGGTAACATTTAGAAGTGCAGTACCCCATAAATTAAAATTCGCGTATCACAACTTAATATCCCATGTGATCTCTGTGTTCATTTATTATGGCTAAGAATCCCATTCTCGTGGATAATATGCATTCTTGAGGATACTGTAGGGTATGGTCTGTACAGAAATACCAGGTTTGCCGAGTCAGGTCTTCTAAATCATTTACTTTGGCAGTGCTAGAATCCGTTTGTTTAACAAGTCCAAGACGTGATTCTTGAATAATCACGAAAGGTATTTTGTGTCCAATCCATTTTCCGATAACATAGGGGATGTTTAGTACAGTTTAGACTTCCAAATATGTTTCACAGTGCTAAAGCTTTGACATTTCGTTGACTATGCGGCCTAGGATCACTTTTATTAAAGCGCCTCTTAGCCGTTTGTAGTGGATTGGGTGGCTAGGATTGCCAAAATTTCGTCTATCTTCATTTGTTTATGCATGAAATTATGTGTAAAAATTGCTTAATAAGTTGTCCATCTTGTTGACGAATAGTAGTCCTTAAGTGTGGCCGTCGTCGTGTTTTATGAACACTTCCGGTACGCATGCACTCATCCTAAATTTGCTTATTTGTGAAAAAGCCGCAAATATCAGATTTGATCCATCGACAAACCATCAAAACGATATGTTTACCCCAGAAACAAAAGAAGTCGAATGATTGCATTAAGATTTTGATAGAAAAGGAAATTATCATATCGACCTTTCTGACTGGAGCCCCAACATCAAACATTCCGAAGGTCATTTCTCGCGTTTTAATGATAATTCTTGTCATGTTAAATGTTTTTCTGACTGGGCTATCAAAATGGAATACTTATCAAAAGAGAATCGATATCTATCACATAATTCAAAATACACACATGTAATTTTAACGTTTCGGTCAAAATGACGTCACGTGCATCTTTTATGACGTGACACTACTGTTTCTTGTTCGAAAAGATAGAATGTGACTTTGTTAAGTACAAAAAGCAAACATACAAGCCAAGTGAATTAATATAATCTATTTATTCAAAAAATAAAAGTGGCCGTTTAGAAGTTCGGGTGAGTGTATATGAGGTAATTTCGGACAAATACTAGTATTTCGCCGTTGTGGTTTTAAAACCTCGCAACTACAGATTGAGTCTGTTTTTGGCTTAAACGTAATTGCTATTCATTCAGTTATAAACCTTTCAATAAAACCATTCGATGCACTGTGACCATAAAAGCGGACAATGTGCCCTCCCGAAGCACTACGACTATTTTGGAAATCGGGCTCAGTGGGACCGGGGGTAACCCCATATCTTGATGACCATTCGTCTCTTTTACGTATTCAACATTTTCAAAACATCAATAGAAGCATATCTTTGAAAGAACGATCAAAACAATTATGTACGAAAGATAAAGGGGGTGGTTCGATTTACAGGTCTGTAAGTTGAAAGTTATCTAAAACAATAAGGCAATTTTAACAACTGAGTTAACACTGAAAATTCTGTTTTGAAATTTCCTGAATTTTACAATGACAAAGAAATAACCATACAATAAGAAGAACATCATGGTAAGTTTTTTTTAATTCATTCATGTGACATGCCTGTATCAACTTCAGAAACTATATTTGTGTCTTATCTTGCATGTCAAGTTTCTTTTCCTATAAGTTACAACCTATACAAAGAAAGATGTCAGGTTCTTTTTAAACAAAGGTTGTATGCCGTTGTCCATCATTTCTATTTAAACATTCTGGATCGATCGTAAAGATTCTATAATATTGATGAAACAGCTTCTATTTAAACACTCTGGATAAACAGTAAAGATTCTATCGTATTGAAAAAACAGCGTCTATTTACAGGGTGGATAATCACGTGACCACAAATGATGGCTCGTTTGAAAAAATGGCGGCGGAAAATCCCGCTTCAACACAGTTTTTAAGGTATTTTTTTCTTTTCTATCATCACTGTGTATAACCGTACAGTGAGCCAAACCGGAAGTGCCACCGACTGTACGCACAAATATCACTAGTTCACCTCGATAAACAAATAGGGTCACGTTTTCGTATCGAAATTAATGAAAGCTCAGGAATCGAATCTAAACGCGGTTTTCGATGTTGATGAGAGAAATTAAACGGCGTTCAGTCTGGGTGATGATTTTTGTGATAGTACGTATACTTTATCCATCAAACAGTAATTTTTGTTGCAAATCACTGACTTTTCATTTTCATGGCCCATAAAATTTGTGTTTCCTAAGTCATTTTTCGTTACTGAGTGCATGGATCTTGATGAAACACCCACAGAAAGACAGGCCAATCTTAATTCTTGAAGCCCTATGTCCCCGTTTTCGCCTAGTTATTATACACTCCTGAGTATTAGCGAAGAATTACACCCGTTTTCCGACTGACTGTACGACTAGCAACAAGTGTACAGAATCACTAGTCAACACATATCGTCAAAGAACTGTACGACTAGTGTCACCATAACAATGTATTGATGGGCTGGATTTCGTCTTTGCTCCATTCAGTTCATTCTGTTGGATCTGGTGATGGATTTAGTGCTTTTATGGTCCTCTCCTGTCTCAATATTTTCCATAAATGCTGTGTATTACACAATATTTTCCATTCAACACCCATTTTGTCAACCGCAAAAGCTTTTGAATTGGGAAATTGTGCAGTTTGGAAAAGAGCTAATTTGATGTTTTCTATTATTTTTCAGTGGACTGTAAGCAAGACAGGTATGCCAGAAGTTCAAGGACAGACACAAAAATCATCATCTGCATTGTTCTGAAGATGCCTATTACTGTTGGATTTAAGAATTGAAAGGAACAGGACTTGTCAATTTTATTTGAAATATGGACTGAACACGTATTGCAGCTATCGGGAAATTGAAGAAAACAGAGGATGGAAAGAGGACAAAAACTTCAAGTGAAGAAAGTACACTTAATATTCATAATTCCACATATATCTACATCACAGCATATTTCTCTTATATATTAATGACCTTCCTTATACTGTCAACTCCCAAGTTCGTTTGTTTGCCAGCAATAACAACGACTTTAATCAGTAACTGAAATGTTTGGAAAAGGAGGGTTTGACAGTAAAGCAGTAACTGTTATTGACGCCGCAGGCGCAACATGTCAAATGAATTATAACAGTTATTGAACTTTATCTTAACCCTTTCCTGGGGAATTAAACAATGAATTTGAATGAATGAATGGTAATTATCTAATCTTAATCAAGTAATTCTACACATTCCTTTGATTTGTACCTTGCTTCCAATGGTTTCCAGATCTTATCGTTACTATCACAACAAATACAACGTTTTTTTTTTATTTTTACCAAGAATAGCCAGCGTTTCTCAGTTATAGCAATCAAACACAATATTTATCGACATACATTCTGTGTTATCAGGTCAAGTAATCAAAGCAAGGTATAAGTTAACTGGTCATAACAATCTTAACGAGTTTCAATTTTATAACAGGAATTCTCAGTGTACATTTATAACAGCAATTCTCAGTGTACATCTCATTTAAATCTTAACTCAAGACTATTTAGTAGAAAGATACACATAGCTCCTTATAAGATTCAACAACAATGCTTGAATACGATCGGTCTAAAAGTCTTACATGTACTATTATTATCATAGGCTATTCAGTATCATTATAAGATACAACGATAATTATGAATTATCATACATAAGTGACTACCCAACTAATCGCAACACATCATATCAATATGAAAGAAATCTACATATAACACGAGATTCGTGATTACTATAACTTGTTGATTTGAGTAATTATGACAGTCTTGTCCAAATCTGTAAATCTGAAAGCCTCCAGGTACGAAACTACTTCATATATTCGATAACCTAATTAATGGACATTAATTTATGTATTTAAATCTAGTAATTTCGGCAGTAATTAATTTTCTAACTTTTAACCTTTCCTGATAAATGAATTTTCTGTTTTGCAAGAAGAGATCTTATAATCTTAGTTTAACAGGCAGAATATAGCTTCAATTTTTAACCTATTGTTTGCTGATTTTATTTTTTAACCTAACTATAGCATACGAAATGCACTAGGAAATAATGGATTAACATTCATGCAATGAAATAAGTAAGGAAAACGGTATATGGCGTCATTCGGCGTTTTGAAGAAATGTTCAATGTTGTTGTTGGTAATGTTCTGGTTACACACAGCTAATGGGAACGAAGAACGGAGTTTTCTCTGGTGTAGATAGTCCATTGAACACATACTTTTGCTGATGGAACGAAGGACGGATTTTTCTCTGGCACACATAGTCCATTTGACTCATGAAGTCCATTCAACACATAACTTTGGGTATTGACAGGAATGTCTCTCGATAAACGGAATGTAATTATGTTGAACTCGATCAGAAGTTTCTAATTTATTTGTCCCTGATTTAATCGAAATGTTCATATTTGATTTTGTTGAAATGTTCATATAATGTCTGTGAGGACCCATGGACAGTAAGTAATGTGGTTTTTATAAGACAGGCTTTGTGACAGCTACATGATGACGGATCGTGTGATACGATTTTGATGATCGGCCGAATCTCTGGTACAATTTTGCTATGTGTGTGTGGCCTTTTAGTGAAGTATGGTTAATTCACGCCGTTTGGTCAAATCCTGCCGTGTGATGAAGTCATGCCGTTTGGTTCCAAGAGACATTTTCGTGAAGCGTACCTCCGTAAACCTTACCCCCTGTCCAGACATGTGGTTCTCAGGATTGCCTTGCAGAATCTCTTACGAAGAACTAACATGATGGTAATTATCAGAAACAACGGATGCAATTTCTACTAGTTTATCAAGTATCAATTTCTGTTGAATGTGACAATTAAAAAGCTCGTCTGCAAGTCTACAGGACATGGTACTACTTAATGATAAATCTAAGCTTATGTGGTGAACGCATCATATGGAATTTGAGCTAAAGCAAAAACACGTTTTTGAGTACTTCTGATGATTTCCGTCAATCAGAACAAGGAATGCAATTTCTTCTATGATGCCAAAGCATTTTTTTAAAAAAAAGGTGATGAATCAGCTTTTACTGTAAGTATACTTTGCATACTTTGCAGTATGTAAATGAAGTGTAATTAAGGAATGCGCAAATTAGAAATAAAAGTTCATTTCTTATGTGCCTAGAGCAGTTGACCTTAACTATCTACGTGACAGGTAAGCGATTGAATAAGTCATTTTTCTGCTTTAATGTAATTTGTGAACTTGTCTGGATATACTCTCTTTATCGAGGTGTAATACCTTAATGGACTAAGTTGTATGTTTGTGCTTTGTCAATGGTAGATGCATGGATCGGACTATATCCAATTAAAAAAAAGCATTGATCAAAATAACTATGGGTAAATGCAATTACATCAGATTCTGTTGGGATTTTATGAATTAGTTAACAATTAATCTAAGCCTTATAGTTTTTTTTTCATTTACATATACATATACATAAAACATGGTCATTTCTTTATATACCTCAGAAGATCTAAATGATCAAAATAGTGTTCATTTTGATTTTCTTTATAGATTTGCTTGTCATAACTCCTCTAAATAAGAACATGATTACTTAATACAGTATCTGAATGAAAACAACTTAGGTCGAAATTTCATTTCTGAGCGAGGTTACTTGTTATCAGCTGTCATGTCCTACATGAGTATTGATTATGTAACGCAGATTCTTAGATCTACATAAGCCAACTATCATAGACATAGAAAGGTCTCCTGCATTATGGAAAAAGTAAATGGTGCATAACAAAGCTTAACGAGCTACTAGTATACACTGGGGTAACAACAATGACGATATACATCTCATTAAATCTCTAATGACTTATTCAGTAGAAAAGGAATAACATAACTCCTTTATATGGTTCAACAACCATACCTGACGTACGATCAGTCTACAAGTCTTATCATTATCATAGCCTATTCATTATCACAATAAGATACAAGCTATTTATCAATTACACATACAGTGTCAGAATTATCGCTGAGACGCAAATTAGCGTATGTGGAAGATGTCCAAAATAGTCTTAGAACTACCCAGCTACCCGCAACACGTCAAAAATATACACAAACAAATCTACGTATAACATGAGATTCATCTCAAAACGACATTGTTGTTACCCATAATTACTATAATTTGGTGAATTGATTATGACAGTCGAAAGCCTGCAGGTACTAAATAACTTTAAACTTTCGATAACCTATCGTTATTGATTCATGTATTTTGAAATCTAACTTTAACCCTTTTCTGAAAAACGTAACTTTCTGTTTCGCAAGAAAAAAATAGCAATCTAAGTTAAGTACGCAGAATATAACTTCAATATGGCTAAAAGTTCCTGTTTTGCATTTAACCTAACGACGGAATTTAGATATTCGACCATGCTTGTACTTGTAATGTATGTTTATCTTAATTTGCGTGACTTAACTACAGTAGTTGGATTTGTCTGTCAATTTTATTTTTCATTTTTTTTTTAAGATTATTAATCATTTTGTTCTCCTCAATGCCTTTCTCTGAACATCAGTTGCATTACACGCAATGTGCAAGCCCTTTCTGTTCCCAATCCTAAACATTGTATTTTGTTTAAATAAATATCCCTGTGGCTTAGCAATTTTCTTATTATCTTTTATATGAATTGAATTTGTAGACAGAGATTGTGTTATTTCTGAAGAAATTGATACATGTAAACCAAAATTTTCTGAAACTGAACATTTAGTTTTTCGAAGACTTTCTGCATGGTCCCGGTCAGCTTCTGTCGTAATCGAAAGAGGCGAAGTCAACATTAGTAGCAACACAGCAACACTAACCTTTGTCTCTGTGGCAGTACATGGCTGGATCGATCGCTGGTCACGAGCACCAAATAGACGTATGTCGTGGAACCAGTTGGACGTCATGGACAACAACAACAAATATAGATGATAGCAGCTTTTAATAACCAAGCGACAGCATGTCCCTACAACAACCCATCTCCTAACAACAACTTTCTAGCCACCATTTATATCCAATCGTAATTGCGTTGAATATACCTTATAGTGATAAAATAGTCATAAACCAATCAATCATACATAGTAAGCGAAGGTCACATGTTTTAAGGTATACGCAGTATCAGGCGAGACTACAGACATGTAAAATACTAAAAGTACATGTATATAGTACCACTACAGCTTCGAAGTTGGTGTTATAGGTCAAAAAACACAACTTACGTCCAAATAACTGCTGGGACTGTCAGAATCCACTTACTTGTCCGCCATTTTGTTTGCTCGAAAAAATAGGTGCCCCTGGTCAGGCTCCCATAGCGTGATAAAGAGAGAGAGTCGCAAAAAAGGAGAAAATATTGTGACTAGCAATTTCTTCATTTCCCCAATGTTTTCCTTTATCAAAAATACAAAAGTTATGTTTGATTTACTTCAAATTGTCGTCTACAACATCTTTGAATTCATACATTCTAAACCTTTGCTGTCTAGTAATGTGTTACGCTAGTCAACTCCTAAACAGATTCACGTGACGTCGGATTTTTTTCGAGTGACGATAACAATCGTACCATATTTCATCTATATGGAAACGTTATGAGTTAGAAAAAGTCGGCACTTCCCACCGCCGAATGTTAACGATGTGCTCCGATAAATTCCGAAATTACCTGAATCTCTTTAGAGGTGGACAACTTTAAGGAAGAAAATGCCAGCGACAAGCGCCTTTACACTCATGCGAAATAACAGGAGTCTGGTTTGTTAACGGTTGTCTATTCACAGACCTCCAACGATAGCAAAATATATTGCCATTTGTTCATTGTTCCCAAAAGCTTTCTTGTTTTAGCGCCACTGGCTGTCATGCCAGCGGGTAATTGTCATGGTGGTGTGTCCGTCGTCCGTCTGTCAGTAAACGTGTTTAAATCCTTTCCCATGCACGATCTGGTTTCGACCGTTTTAACGTCCAAAATAGAGAACGTGTAGGAAAACATCGATATTGAAGAGGAAAGTGTTGAGATTCCAACCCTTTCTCCATCTACCTCGACAGTTTCTGTGTAAAGCGTAACATACTATCAGGGCTCGAATATCAACTAGCATACTGGCAATTTGAAAATCAAAATTGAAATTATTTCTGCAACAAGATTTTTTCGCAAGTAAAATAAATGCAGAGAAAATAGGGAAAGATTTTATCCAGTTAACAGTGACGAAATTTCGGACAAACAAATAGTATATCGTGGGTGTCGTAATAAAATCGCATAACTATACTATAACACTTTACTTAAAATGTAGTCAATTTGTTAATCCCTTTCCCCACAGAAGTAAAAAATGATATTTTTTGTTAATGATAAAGGACAATTTGATTTTTGTTTTTTGTTATTCTCCTTTCCTCTGAATACTTGGATTGGAAAGTCTCCCTTTCAATTAAACACACTTCTGCAACCAAATAAACCCTTTACCAGATGATTTTTTTTTCAAAAAAAAAAGAAAAAAAAGAAATCCAAATTAGAATTCCAAAACCAAAGCAAGCGTATATCACAATATCCAAGTTCAAAAATGAAGAACTATTTATGCATTAGTGAAATATAAATTGAGACAAAGGAAGAAATTGAGCATTTCCTATATTTCCCCTCTTCCCAGTGCTTTCTTCACCCTTTCAACATTGAAGCTACAATTGTTGAATGGTCTAAATTGAAAGAAACGACAGACAAAAATATTACTTAATATAAGAAATTTATCACAACCTGCCCTCCAGACTCTGAATTCTTTACAAACTCTGTAAAGAATTTGCAGCATGGACAGCAAAAATCAAGACAGTTGAGAGTTTATTCAATATTGTATTTCAAGGGTATGGAAAGATTTTTTTAGCATTGTTGTAGGATTTTTTTAAAATCAAAACAATGGTCTTTTGAATTAGGCAGCTGTTATTCGGTCCTGAACGAACAGGAATAATTTTAATCTAAGAATACTTCTAGGTGCCACTTGTCTGATGAGACCCATGGAGGGGTTGAAATAGTCTCCCTTTGTAAATTCCAAAGCCCTATTCAAAACAAACCAGAGCCCATAATTTTAAGCCATATATAGAATTTTTTTTAGGGAGAGACCCCCAACCCCCCTGGTGGCCCTAAATGAACAGACGCGAAAGAATACTTATAGGTGCCACTTGTCTAATGAGAGATATGGAGGGGTTGAAATAATCTCCCTTTTTAAATACCAAAATCCTATTTAAAACCCACCAGAGCCCATCTTTAAGCCCCTACAATTAAAAATTTTCTTGGGTGGGAGCCCTCCCCCTTCTCGTCGCTTCGCGACTCGAAGTGCCCTTTCAGGGCACTTAGCACCCTGTCCTTTTAAAAACCTAGCTGGAGCACTGTATAGCTTGATTCAAACCGTAGTTACGACATTTTGTAGCAACGCCGACGGTTTGTCAATACATAACAATAAACACAGTCTCACTGGTGTTGAACTCGGCCAAAGCGAGGGACGGTTTTCGCTACAACAAGGTACAGATATTTTGCGTTTAAATGTGAGTTTAAAGATCTGATTGGATAGTTTTTTTCTAATAACAATTAATTTGTTCTGAAAATAGACCGGGTTTACTGATTTGTATTGACAAACCGTCTGTGTTATTATAAAATCTCGTAACTACGGCTTTATCGAAGCCGTAGTTACGATGTATCATAACAACACAGACGGAATACTATGATCGCGAAAAAACGTCCCACGCTTTGGCCGAGTTAACCACCAGTGAATCTATATGTAGCACACACTTCTTCGTCTTGCGTGCTCCTGGCGTTCTGAAAGACCCAGAATGGTCGTAACAAAGAATTCTACGGTCAATTCTTTGCTACGTGCAGTCTGCGTCGTGGTTACATCCTTCAAAATCGCACGTTGCACGTGCGTGCATCGCACGACTATGCGCAAGTTTTAGACGCAGAATGCACGCAGGAGCACGTACGACCAGTTACAAGAGAGGCTTTAGATGAAGGTTGAACGCTACGTTCAATGCTAGTGGTTTGGTAACCCTTTCCAAAACAAGATCCGAATTTGTCATCCTTAGTATTAAAAGCTTGGAAAACAGCGAGACAAAATGAGAAAATTTCCCAAGTAGCATTTTCTCCTATTGTGTCAATATTGTATGTGCTAGATTGCACACACATCTCATCAACATCTGAATTGTCGTCCGCAGCAAAATTCTACGGATAGAGAACCTTGTATATTTTAATCCCTATCCAACCGGTCATCAATGCGGCACATTGTTTCGTTGCGACTTGCTTTTGTACTCTCATTTTCAGCGACGTTTATTTTCCAGGATTTAAAAATTATCTCGCACACTTAATTTGAATGCGATTAAACATTGTTTTATCGACGATTAGACGACATCGCGCGACTTAAATACGGCAGAAATGATTACTTAATAGTTTCGTAGATCCAAGATATTCCACAAACCCCGAGATCTATACCAAACAATTACAAGCAAATGTTTCATTTGCATTTTCTAAGATAATTGATATGATTTTTATGCAGCGAAACAAAAAAATATATACAATAATATTGTTTTGTACCTTAGATATAGGCCTATGTCATTTTTAAACGGTTCTGATGGAAACTGTTTTTATTGCTAATGAAATTAACTTAAATGCTTTATGATTAATTTTACTTCAAAACTTCATTTACAACAGTTTTAAGTACTATTAAAGCTACAGCAACGTGCATGGTCAAATTGCAAAAAACGAAAAAAGTTGGAATGAAATGCAGAACTTTTATAATGGCTACCTTTGGAATAGTTAAAGAAGGCGGTTCAGACGAACAACGAACCAAAAGTAGGAAAGTAATTGCAAGAATCAAGGGAAATCCGTGGAAAAATGAAAAGCGTTTGTCACGTTTTAAAATTTATTTTCATCACTGTTTACATTTTGCTCAGATGTAAACAAAGAATTTTTGTATAAAACACCATAAAACTCTTAAAAAGTAGTGACGTAGATACGGTGAAAACCTAGGTATAGTGACAGAGCCGTATAACTTCTGAACTGGAGATCCGTGTTCGATCCTAGGTCAGGGTTATTCCTTTTCTCTTTTTTCTTCTTTTTATTTTGTATTTGGTCCTTTATCGTACTCATTTGTATTCTTACACAAAATGCAAGCTGCCATCAGCATAACAAATGAAATTTCATAGCTAATAGCCGTTGATGACAAAGTAAAAATATAAAAAAAACAACCTGCAGATATCTGGGTTCGAACTAGGGGCGCCAAAACTGTAAACTGACCGCTCTACCTATGTACCTAAATATTCTTAGTGATTACGTCACTATATATAAAATATACATTGTGTTAAAATCCATGTGCCACTTGATCTTGCGCGAACTGTAGAAGAAATCTAAATCCATACGGCAGGCGATTTAGATCCATGCTTATCTTTATCGGGGATCAAACAGAGATGGAAAGGAGAATGGATAGGCCTAATCGAAGCTGACACGAACCATGAAACATTGCCAAAACACTGATCGATACATCAATAGTGACCACGTGAGAACACGCATGGGGGTGTGTCCGAGGATGACAGCATCTAAGTCCCACGAAATGCTTTTTCTATAAATAGCGGGAAATCCCCTCCGGCATTTCGTTATAAGGGACAATTTCATTGAATTAGACTACAATTGAGCTTGAAGGGTGTATTGTTTTGAAAATATAATTAATGACCCTGCGAATGACCACTAAATAGTTTTACAGTTGATTTTTCGAGGAAAATTCGAGGTAGAGCACCTTTAAAATACACAAATATTTGTAATTTTCCTTGGTTACGCGGATAAATATTTATATTTTACTCATGTATGTTATTTCAAATACACTTGGTCCACACCGTCTCGTGTGCGATGGCCTTGGCGCAAGTCGGTGGCGCATCTGCATCTTACTCAAAAGGTCCCTGGTTCGATACCCGGCCGCGGCAAATGTCCTTTCTGACAAAAATGTTCCTCTCCAATTGTTTGATATCGTTAACCTATGTGGGCGAGCAGCTAGAGGCTCGGCTGCGGTGTTGTGCCAGTACTAGTATGAGAAACAACAGGTACCTATGGTTAGGTGCTCCAACCCCCGCGATATGACCATAGCAATTGAAAACGGCTTAAAACCCCAATAAATCAAACCTAAACATGTATAACGTATTGGAGACTAGTCATACAGTAACGAGGAACTAGTCGTACGGTAACGAAAAACATTTTGGAAACTAGTCGTACAGTTGTCGGCAACAGGGTGGTTGTTTTCAGTAGGCTTTTTTTCAAATATCCGAGCTCCCGTTGCAAAAGGGAGAATTGGGTTTTCAAGATATTAGATTTAACGACTTTTCCATCGGTAAAACACTATGTATTGTGTGTCGAAACATACCTTTTGGGAGAAAAATCTGTCACATCCACGGCCAAAATATAACGAAACTCGGTGATTGCAATTGCTAAATACTGATTTGTAGACAAATACGCCGTTTCAGGGTGTAACGAAGAACAAAAATGACAGGTATGTTCAGTTCGCTTTTCATAATCGCAAACCGCGTTCAAAAGCGATGAATAGATAAAAAGTTACCTCGATACGAAAAAAATGACTGTTGAATTATTTGAGGTGAACTAGTGATATTTGTGCGTACAGTCGGTGGCACTTCCGGTTTGGCTCACTGTACTATTATGCACAGTGATCATATGCCCAGACCCATTCTACTTCTTCCGCCACCAAACTTTTGTCTCAGGGATCAGTAGTTTCGTCAAACACTTCGGGAGTTTGTCTTCACTCCCAACAGGAAAACCAAAATCAGATAGGTAAATCGTATCAATTTTACCTTTTTTCTTCTTGAAACACCTTGAAATACAAGATACGTTGACGAATCGCATGTAATAATATACATTAACACGAAGAAAATCCAGAGGTTAAGTATGGGATACAGGAATTGCTTCATTCTTTCGAAAATACCGATATTTGCTGAATGGTAGAGTGTATCATCGCTCTAGTTTATGGTAGATCGTGCTCTCGATAAGAAAACGGTATGGTAGCTCGTACTATCATAAGAAAACCTTATTTTTGGGCTGTAGAATTAGAAAATTACAGTTACTGTACAACTCGAGAAGAAAGTAATGCTATTTCCACGATTAATATTGATTCAATGTCACATTTCATTTATTGATTTCCAATTAGATCTTTTCTAAGTGTGATACAGAATGCTCATTAATTTGATGTCAACAATAATGGTAAAAGTGTGGGGTCCAATGTTTGATTTGAAGATTATGTAAAAGTTTGCCCTTTAGACTTGTCAATTATCAAAGTTTTAATTGGAACTATATGATAACATATATACGTTTTATCTTTGTAGTCCTGTGAAGAAGATGTTGCACTGTACTTTAATTGCGTAGGCGCTTTTTGCTGGGATGGTTTAGACAGAGTTCACATGACTGCTTAAATTGGAATAAGGTAAGATCTTTGCGATTCTGAATTGAAACACACATGTCTTGTAAGCGCAGCTCATATCAAAATATGTGCAAGTTAAAGTTATCTCTTGAATGGGGAACCGTAGCGGGTTATCCTTCCTTGCATAGGTGGCGCAGTGGTTCACGGTCCAGGTCATTCGGAACACACGCCATTTTCCCTAGAAAAACTTAACACGTTAAACAGACGATATTGCAACACTAAAATATTTTTAAAATGCCAGGAACATGTTGTTCCGTACCAGGATGCCATTTAAGAGGGGGTCATGCCTTCCCTTCCGATCCTGAGCTACGGAAAAATGGATTATAGCTATTCGAAGGCTTGACGAAAAATTGTGGGTCCAAACCAAGTCGTCGGTGGTTTGCCGATCTCATTTTACGACTATTGGAAACAAACTAAATACGGTTAGTCATACGATTATTTCATTTGCATGTTTAGAAGTATGTTTATGCATTAAGAATTTGTTAAATACACGCATTTATGTCTGGCGATGAGTCAGAGTGAGGAACCGAGGCAATGAAATCGGAAGTGAAAGTAGAACGGTTTTAGCTTAGTTATTGGGTGAGGAAGGGTTGTTTGTGTGGAATACTTTCCGGGCATCCCTTGCTCTCAAAACAAATAAAGATGTGTACATAGCTTCACCAATGAATGCATTTCGTGGTTTTGATTATAATTTATGATGTATGAAAGTGTAAACACTGTGGTGTATTGAATGGCTACAATACACATTGTAAAACCCTTTACCACGCATTTTGTGCTGTAGGCCAAGCTGCTATAATACTCAGATAATGCAATTTTAGCGAATTGAATACATGCCATGGAATATAGCATAAATTGTCTGGTATACAAAGATATCAGCATTTTTAACCCTTTCCCAAATGGCAAAATTTTTAATTTCTCCAATTTGAAAGATTATTCAGACCGCAATATGGGTTGAAATCAATTAAAATTTGTGTATAAAATAACACAGAAAATATTGAGGCAAAAGCAGAAATGCTTTTGTCTCAATGTTTTTCCAGGCCTATTTCCTTAGGGACGTCAAAACAAGGTCTTGTTTGGGAAAAGGTTAACATATTCTCAAAAAGTGACTGATTTTGATGACCTCATGTTTAGAAAACACTGAAGAAAAAGAAAAAAATACTGTAATCCATCATTTTCTACTTTTCTTGCAAGGTTTTTCTAGATTTCAAAAACAATAGCAATAAGATTTTTTATATGCAAGGATTATTTCTGTTGTCTGCAACATTTTAAGTTGGACAACCCAAAAGTTTAGTTGTTTAAGAGAGTGTTAATGTTTTTTTTTTTTTTTTTTCATTTTTCTTACAGGAAAGACGCCATTGTTGAGCAAGTTGAACGAGGATGCTGTACCGAGTATCTTTCCCTGGACCAAAGAATGTGATCAAACTCTGGGCCGGAAATCAAGGGCAGAAGCGAGAGTAGCCAGGAAAAGAAAGATTGAAGAAACTATGCGGGAAGAACTGGAGGCCAGCTTCACAGAAGATGTTCAATACATGGAGGAAAATGTCGAAGAAGAACCAGACCTTTTTTATGCCTCTCGTTTACAAATGCATGCAACATTCACGGATCAGTCTACTCAAACTAAAACAGTCCCTATGTTTTCTATACATAATTTTGAAAATGATTACAAAGCTATTCATTTTTATACCGGTCTAGAGTCATATTCAAAGTTTTTATTTGTTTTGAACACCCTTGGTCCTGATGCCTACTGTCTCAATTATATACATTTCCATGTTACTGGTATATCTGTAGAAGATCAATTTTTATGACGCTTATTAAATTGAGACGTTATTTAGCTAATTTTGAGTTATCAAGGTTTTTTTTCAATGTCAGAGGGTAAAGTACAAACAATGTTTGTACTTGGACAATTTTTATGAGTCGTCAGAGGAGAGAGGTAAATATATGGCCAAATCAGAAACTTGTGAGATATTTTTCTCCAAATGATTTCAAATCAAAATTTCCTTCTACTAGAGTAATTATTGATGGAACAGAGTGACCAATTAAAAAGCCGAAGGCACCCAGGGCTCAGCAGGCAACTTTTTCTACATACAAAAATAAGAATACTGTTAAGTTTCTAGTAGGATATACCCCGGATGGTCTTGTAAATTTTGTTTCTCAGGCATTCGGGGGGTCCGCTAGTGATAGACAGATTGTTGAAAGGAATAATCTTGTCCAGTCATGTGATCATAATGATAGTGTTATGGCTGACAAAGGGTTCAATGTTCAAGATCTGTTTGCATCGAAAGATATTTCTATTAATGTTCCAACGTTTTTCAAGAAGAAAAACTGAACGAGTTGTAAAACTGTCATTGCAGACAGAAAAATATCTAGTAAGAGGGTGCATATTGAAAGATTAATTTGACTGGGAAAAACATACAAGATTTTGAAAAGCAATTTGAAATGAACAGAAACAAAATTATCTTCAGACATAATTTTTGTTTGTTTCATGCTTTGTAGTTTCAGAACTTGTATTGTTCCTGGTTATGCATAACATTTCCCAACCAATACCTGCCTTTTAGATCCATAAAAGGCTTGGGAGAAAATTTAGGTGAAAGAAGTTAATGCTGAAAATCTGCATTTTCTCCTATTGAATCAATATTTTCCGTGTTGTATTGTCCAAGTCATATATCCAATCTGTATTGTTGTTATGGTTTTCATTAATATTTTAGCTGTAAATGTGCCAGAGCAGATACTGGAAAACATTGAGAGAAAATGAGAACATGCTGATATATTACCTTCTCTATTTTTCCCTCAACACTTTTGAAGCTTTTGTATGTACATATATTATTATAGTACATTGTCCTTTTTCTTGCAATTTGCAATGGCATTTAATTTTTAGCTATATACAAATCTATGTTTTGTTGTTTTGGAAAGGGTTCAATATACCAATTAAGTAATCAACTCCATTTGTATTACATTTCTTTTTTTATTTTTCACATACAAGCATTAGTCACAACGAAGAACTATGCAATCATTTATCAATATGTGAAAGAAAAAAAATATGTATGTAAGCCATTTTATAATCATAAGAGTGTATGATCACACAGTTTTGTATTTTTTCACACCATGTTTGATAAAGCTTTTATTTTGAAATTCCGCATATTTGTCTTTTTTCATATTCCTTTAATAGCTAGTAAGAACTTGAAAAACATTGAGGGAAAAGGAAAATTCTGATTACCAAATATTTACCATTTTCTCCCAGTCTTTTCTATTATGTTTTTTATATATGCTTGTCTAACATTTGTCAAAATCTATTGAGTTTGACCTGTTTATATATTGAAACAGACAGCATTAAATACAAAAGGAGGCGATGCTGATTATCAGTAGTTCCTTCTTTTGCCCCTAAAAAGACTATTGTCCAAACATTTCCGAAACAGGACATTAAAACTTGGTCTTGTTTGACAAAGGGGTTAACAGACTGTCTGTCCCTAATACTGGCAAGGACAACAAAGACGGCATCATAGATTGTTGAGAGAAAATGAAAAAAAGCTGGTATATAGCAGCATTTTTTTCAGTATCCCTCAATATTTCGTACCATAATAACTTTGGTTTCCTTATAAAGGTTATCATTGGTTTGTTTGCTATAGAGTCATGCAACTTGGACAAGTGTAAAATTTGTATATAATTTTTTTTCAATACAATTGGTTTACCTAAAATTTTGATTGATTCTCATCACTCAATTGTTTTATAAAAGAACTTTTCCAGAATTGCATTTTTGAAAACTTTTCATAAAAATCTTCTAGTTCTTAATGCATTAACGTCTCTAAAATATAAGGCTTTGGAAAGCATTGAGGGTAAAGAAAAATACAGACATCTAGAATTTTCTATATTTCCATAAATGATAACCACACTATGATCTTTCAATATCATTTTTTAAGAGTTAACCCATTCCCAAACGACGAAATTTTAGGGCGGTCCAATTTGATAGCTGCTCTAGACAACAAAATAGATTTAACTAAAGGTAAAATTTCAGATTAATGTAGCAGTAGCTTAGAAAACATAGAGACAAAAGAAGAAAATGCTGGTTATCAGCATCTTCTTTTGCGTCAATTTCTTTCCAAGCCAATTCTATAAGGGATGTCAAAATCAGGACTATTGTTTGGGAAAGTGTTAATGTTGTGTTCTACAACAGCTAGCTATGAACTTGGACCAGCCTAGAAAAGTGTTGTTCTTGGAAGGTTTATGGGACATTTTTCTTGACTCATATATGTTTTGCTTAACTTCACAAATGCACAAATAAATAAGTCATTCGTGGGTTACAGCAAGTTTGTCCATTTTGTAAAACATTCTATCACTGGTATTCAGCAGCTAACTTCATTTATCTGTAACGAAACAAATTACAAATTTTTGTCATTATTTTGTTTCTAGTTTCTACGTTGTGCTCAAGTTTCCCCAAAGGACAAGCTTTTAGACCAGTGAAATTTCATACAAAACAATCCATATTGGATTCTGTACTGTTCAAATTTGTACATGTATAATAAGGCCCTTCACATTTGATGATAAATCAGTATTCAGTTATTGAACATTGACAAAATTTTAACATATATGTCAAAATTGTAAGTCAAATTCATGCTACCGGAAGAAACAATTTACACAATGTAAACTGTTCTACCATATGTCAATTATGTTTTTCAGAGCTTCTTTGTCTGGGTAAATAAAACTGTAAATTGATAATTAAAATTGACACATTCCAGTCAGACATATACATGTATATGTATAAATCATAATGTTACACCTTTTAAACAGCAATATTTCAAACTGATCTATACTGAAAAAGCTTGCAGACAATTATATGCACTTTATGGTGAAGAAAACATTATTTTCAAAGCAGAAGTCAATTTTCATTCAGAAAGTAGTTTTTTGTCATATTTTATGATTTAGAAAAAAACAAACTTTGTACATGATGCAATGAAATCTAGATTGTTTTAGGCCAGGGATGAAGAGTAAATGCATACCATTCTGAAATACAACCCATTCCACCAGACTTTATATGGCCGATCCACATACCATTTTTTTCACCATGTCTGCAAAAATGATTATTGACATACATGAATATATTTTATAATTTAGATGCATATCAAATTCATAACATGAAAATGTACAAAACTGTCAATTGCATACATGTATTTCAATACTTACTAGCGTCATAACGCAAAGTAAACCTTTTACACAATGATAGGTTCAGCCAAGTAATGTCTTATTCGATATATGATTTAATGAGTAAGTAGCCACAACATAACCCTTTTCATAATGAATAATACCTAAAAATATTCGGGTAGGAGGTAATACAGAAGCAGATCAGACTGCCAATATGTACTGAAAGACCTTATTCTACATTTCATCATCTGATATTTTGTATTTTGCTTTAATTATTATACCCAAAAGTGACTTATAGGCCCATGGGGCCGGGTGTTGATAGTATCATATTGGTTATTGTACATGATTGTATAACACATGTCACTCTGATAAAAATTTATTTACTTACTTACTTACTCCTGTGAAAACAACCAAAATGTTCCCTGATCACTGGTGATCAGTATGTGTTGCGGTTAGCAACAAACCTGTGCATTTAACATGATCTTTATTCTAATGTGATATTCGTTTCAAATACCTTCTTGGCTTACAACCAGCAACAAATTGACAGTGCAGTTAGTGATTGAACAAACCTGGTGCTATTTTATCTTAATTATTGAATCTATACATAAAAAACCTCACTCACCAAAACCATTTAGATACAGGAGTTTTGAACAATGGCTAATGGCGGACAGCAGAATATTCCCGATAAAGGCGAGATGGTATATTATGTTGCAATTCAAAGAGATAATAAGACAGCAGAACATGTTTTTTCCCCAAAAATCATCGAAAATACAATTTTCTGCTATCAACATACACATTTTTGAGAAACTCATTGACTTAATGGTTAAATATATGTTAAGGTATCCAAACCCTCAAAAGCACCAAAGACCCAGATGCGAAAGGACCTCTACGGATAAGGCGAGAATTCTCCCTAAAAGGCTCAGCTCGATGGGTCAATTCTCAAAACTAACAAATTGAGAAACAAAATTAAGCTTTATGGTTAGGTAGACAAATAAAGGAAATAAACACCGATTTTAAAAGTTCTATAGGTGCAGATAACTCTTGATTTTTGTACCCACCTAAATGGTTTCGTTTTCTTACACTACCGGTATTCAAAGAGGTAGAATGAAGATTCTTTTATTTTTATTTGCAATTTATTTTCTACAGATACAGGGATAAATGGTGTTGACATCATATGGCAGCTTTGGTTTTGTCCGTATTGCGCATGCGCACCATTGAAACAACTTTAAACGTGCACTTTCCCGCCAAAAACCGAGGCATACCTACCTTCCCAAGGCTGGCTAACATCGTTCCCCCCCTTGACCCAGCTTCCCATTGACATATGTTGTGTAACTGGATCATAGGCTTCCTTGGTAAAAAGGATTTGCTGGGTCACGAGGGGGAACATACTTTTATACCAAAAATAGTACTCATATACCATATGCCATAATTTTGGCGGGAAGATTTCGCCTTTAAACTCGTTTCAATGATGCGCATGCGCATTAAGGACAAATCAACAAATGGTTTATGATTTCAACACCAATTGTCCTTACATTTACAGCAAAATTTTTGCTTATAAAACTAAAGAAAACTTAAATCTGGTTTAATGAATAACGGTGGGGTAAGAAAATGTAATTTTGGGGGTAGGTACAGAAACCAAGAGTTATCTGTACATGTCGAATCGTTTTGATCGTACAAAATCAGTTTTCATATGATTTAGATACATATCTAACAATACAGTTCGAAATAATAATCAATTTGCATGTTTTGAAAAATGACTTTTCCATTTGAGCCTTTTTGGGGAGATTTCTCGCCTTATCCGTAGAGGTCCTTTGAAATGTGCCAGTAATTCCTAAACTGGGTTACATTGCCATTCCAAATACAACCATAAGCATTTTGAACGGTTAAACTTTTTGATTTGATGCATACCTATGGAAATATTTGACAAACATATTCAAAATTACCTCCCTTACATATGAAAATAGAGTAAAATGATATTTGTGAATTATTTTCTTCTTGAAACATAATCTTGAAATCCGGCACGGTGTTCTTCAACTTATTTAAAGTGTATTTACAAGTGTAAGTAATTTGATGCATTTCGTACCGCTAGAAGGTGGTGATTTTTTCAGGACAGGGTCTGTAAACCTTAAAGTCTTAATGTCATCATCACGACAGAATTATACATATTTTTAGGAATAATACATTAAAATGATAAACAACAAATCAACTCACCTGAAATGTGTCTGGTACTTGGCCTCACAATTAGGCCTTCTCACAATTACTATTAACTAACTTGAACCCATGTAGATTCTTGTTTTATTGCTGAAATATATAGAAATCATATTAAATCATAGTAATTTAATTAATTTACAAATACAAATGAAATTTCTTATCTTTCCTCAATATATTCTGTGCTATTACTATAGATTAACATAAACATCTTGGCACTATGATCAATTGAGCTGAGTTCTAGAAAAAAATCTTTGTTGCATTTGAGAACAACATGGATCCAGTTCAGCCTGCAGGGGGTTTCCTAGTCATTTGGGAAAAGGAGTCTGGCCAAATTGTGCTTTTTTAAATGCCAAATAGATCATTTTGGGCAAAAAAGTAAGTGAAACACCCATTTTCCAGGATAACTAGTGTTCTGATTTTGTACTGCTCTTTGACTGGGAAAAATGGAAGAACATTTTCTTTATGAACAAAACCCTTTGCTTTGCAAACGGCACAATTTTCCGGTGGCGCAAAAAGCATAGGAAAACTTCACCTGGCCAGTGCATATGCATAGTGTGATCAGGACCCATGTTGTCCTCTAATAGCATTTCCGTGATCTGTAGCAACTATTATAGAGCATCATGGGTCCTGATCAACCTGCACTTTGGAATGGTCTGATCTTGGTCCAGATCATGGCTCATTTGTTTTGTTATAGAATGTAATGTAAAAAAAAATATGAAATTAGAACAGTGTTAAAGTTACCCTTTTATTTTTGTCATCAATGGTGATTTTATGAATGTCCCTATATTTTCAGAAATGTCTCAGAATGAAACTTTTCAGGACCACTGAGACATTTGTTTCATCCCATCAAAATCCATGGAAGAACAAATAAAGGCAAATCTTAGAAAATGGACACCCCATTAATCCTAGCTGACATATCATAGCCACAAACTTGATGAAGGTTTTTAGGTTTATGAAATCAGATCAAAATTTAAAAAGATTACATAAATTTGTGCAACTACATTAACCTGTTGCCACACATCGGTGCTATATGATGTCCAACAAAATAAAGCCTTTTGAAAACATTGTGGAAAATTATGAAATTGTTTGTGACAATCAATTTCTTCTTTTTTCACAATTTTTTCTGTCCAAGAAGACCAAAATAAGGGAAAAAATCTTTCATTAGAAATTGTCATCGGCAACCAGCTTAAATTTTCGTGTACTGCGCAAAATTCATACATAATGAATTCATGTTTTTGATGCTTCTGACAAATGCGGACGAAAATGCATATCATCCTTTTATCACATTATTTTCTGGGCTAGAATATACATGTACATAATTTGCCGACATTTCTAATGTCAAATTTGATGTCTGCATGATCATCTTTCATAGACCATCTGCCATAAAAACGAAACAGCCTTATCCCTTTCAAACATAAAATTTATAATTCTGATAGAAAATGCTTGTGAAAATGCATTTCATCCCTTTGTCTAAATATTTTCTGTTTTATAAATTAAATCAACTTTATGTTTATGTATTTTTTTGTCATTTGCAGTAGTTTAGAAAGGTCCAATAATATTTCTTTTAAAATTTGGGAACAGCTTAATTCAATGTGAATTTTTTATAGATCTTCATAAAACCTGAAACACACCTTTCATTAATCCTGGTGTATCTTTAGTAATTTCAGTTAACTCTCTCTCCCAAACGACAAAATTTGAGAAAGCACCAATTCCAAAACTTCTGCAAACAACAAATCGCATGTTGATAAAGATTGGGTTTGTGTACAATATAGGACAGAAAATATTGAGGCTAAAGGGGAAATGCTGATTATCAGCATTTTCTTCTTTTGCCTCAATGTTTTCCCAAGATATTACCATTTGACATGTCAAGACCATCTTGTTTGGGAAAGGGTTAATGGATATGTTCCGTAAAAACTAAAACAGATTCAAACGTTTCCCAATAAAGTGTTAAAACTTTTTTATTTGCCTAGTATATATTCTAAGAGCATTCTGGTAATTACTAATTAATGTGTTTTAGTGTTTCATGCATTTCATATAATTTTGAGAAAGTATTGTGCAAAAAGAAAGATTCGACTTGTGCAATACAGACTACAGAATTTAATTCACCAGTTAACACTTTCCCAAACGACAAAATATTACAACATTCATATTCTGGCGCTGCTGCAAACAACAAAATGAATGTTGATAAAGGTATGATTTGTCACAAATTCTGTACAATATGGCATAGAAAATGTTGGGACAAAGGAGAAGATCCTTAGTAGCGGATCCAGAGGGGGTGAGGCACAGGTAGCCAACACGGGCTGGGTTAGTGTAGTAATTCGAGTTTACACAAAAGTTTTAAATGATATGAAATAATAGACAAGGTTGATGACTTAAACCACTTCGATGTAAACAGAAAATTTAGTTGACCGTCAGCTCGCAATGGAACTTGCACTTGTAAGGCAAGACTAGTTCCAGATGCATATTGCACATAGCAGGGTTTTCCCCAGAATGTTTTGAAGCTGTAGTAGCATTGGTAAACCTTGAAACACATTGTATTCATGCAAATAACTGTGAAAAAGCCATAATGGGAAAAGAAATTGCTCAATTTGAGCATTTTCTTCTTTTCTCATGTTTTTATAGAGAATTAGTACATTTTAGTATATATAAGAAAGCACAATTTATCATCAATTGACAAGAAATACCTCTAAATGTCTCTATTTGAAGACCATTTTGAAGAATTTAATTAAGCTGTGGGGTACTTTTGAAGCTGTAAGGGCATTACACTGATTAACATGAAGCTGTAGGGGGCAGATACAGCTTATTGGGCTGGGGAGAACACTAGTAAATGGAGACATGATTTTTTGTACCACCCAACAACTGAATTTAGTGACAGTCCAAAATATGAGTTAACTCAAAATTCATTTTACAGTGTTGACAAAACTAGACAGCCCTGGTGGTCTGGAAGTACTCCACAGGCCTGATTCTTTGTCTTGTTGAATGCAATTTCAAATGTTCAGGCTGCACAAACAAGCAAGCTGAAAATTAAAGCAAGTGAGGTCGTAATACCATCATCAGTAAGATTCTGTGAAAGTTCCATCTGTATTGATTAGTTAATACTATTGGTTGTAAAAGTGAAAATAAAGCCGAAAATGGCAATTTTGTCAATTTTAAGGGCACATAACTCATGATGTAAAATTCAGATCAAGCTGAAAATTATACCAAGGCAAGATCTTAAAGTCACCACAATTCTGTCCTAGTTTTGTCTTAATTTGTCAATATTTGCAGTTGCTAGAGTTAAAACAAAGTCAAAAATAAAACCGAAAATTGCATTTTGTCAATTTCAAGGGCACATAACTCATGATATAAAATTCAAATCAAGCTGAAAATTATATCAAGGCAAGATCTTATAGTCATCATCATTCTGTCAAAGTTTTGTCTTGTTTAATCCATATTTGTAATTGCTAGAGTGAAAACAATGTCAAAAAAGAGCGGAAAATGGCAATTTTGTCAATTTCAAGGGCACATAATTCATGATGTAAAATTCAGATCAAGTTGAAAATAAAACCCAGGCAAGATGTTTTAGTCACCATCAATTCTGTCAAAGATTTGTCCTGATTTTTCAATATTTGTAGATTTTAGAAGAAAGCTAAAGTCAAAACCAGCTATTTTGACATTCAAGGGCAGATAAGTATGGTTATTCTGATTCAATCCAAATGCTTTGAAGGAATCTGAGAGAGGGTCACCCAAGGATCACTCCTGTGAAGTTTGATTGAAATCCATCCTGTAATTTTTGAGAAGATTTGTAAAGAAAATGTTTACGGACGGACGCACACACAAATGCACGCACGACGGACACACCGCCGTGACAATAGCCTGCTGACCTGACGGCCAGTGGAGCTAAAAACTTTCTGGAAGGGCCATGTTGACAGCACATCCGATTGGTTGGAAGGCTAGGGATCAGCCAATCAAAATGTCAATTGCGAGGTCACAGTCAACAAGAATTCCTATGGAAAATGGCCAGTAATCTACCTTGTGTTGTCTATTTTTCCTTATCTTTCTAGAAATGTTTGTTTTAACTTATTATTGCTTACTTTTAGCCCATACTACACTAACCCAGTCCATGTTCGCGGGTGAGGGGGGTTCAAACAAATCCCCCTAGATGTAGCGGCAGCCTGATTATTTCATTTTCATGCAGAAATTCAGTCACAATTGTGTATTAATAAATAATAGGAAATCGAACCCCTCTATTGGTATGTTCGATCCCTGGTGTCTGATCCAGGATTTGAAAAACATGAGGGAAATCCCCCCATTAGGTTTGAAAATATGTGGGATCTGTAATTACTATGGGGGACTTCAAGTTTGCTTTACCAAACAACAAAACAATAATTATTGACTAGCGCCGTTTCAGTTACGTTGATGTATTCCCGTCATCCACATTTGTTTCACGGCCAAAGAAATCGGTAATACGCCGTTTTTCCCTGACCGGTCTATTGTTTGTCAAAGAAAATGCACATGTTTCGATCATTACTGTCTATGACAACAAACGTAAAATTCGAATTTTCCTGTAAACGAAAACGATTTTTAATATTTTCTTTGTAAGTAGATCTAATTCACTTCGAAAAAAACTATAGATCTATTTATTTTTTCAAAAGTAGATCTAAGTATTTTGTATAGAATCAGTCTGCATGACGTCATAGCCTCACTTTCATTTTTTTTATCGAGGGTACTTCCTCGGTCTTTATCGTATTCGTTACGGGATACCATTTTTGAGGCAGAATATTTCAAAAATCCATCGTTAAAATTCATATTACTCTTTGTTTAACGAATGTGATTTAAACTTTCTAACTACCAACGCATTTTTAATAATCAGGCGTAGTCGTCGAGATATTAATGCTGAAAGTTGGTAATGCTTTAACGAAAAAGACCGAAGCTTTCACCTCCACCAATTGAGTACAGGTCCGCACTTTATGAATGACGACATTTTTGATTTGCTGAAGGGATTGTGCCGACCGAATCAATTGACAATATTTTTCTCGACCAATGAAAATATGAATGAATGTAATCAAATGTTTGTTTAAAAAAGATTGTGTAGTCCCTGGTTTACCGGGCGCAAATTCTGTCCTATCCAATCTTATATGGTTTGGGTTAGGGTTTGAGGTAAAAATTAAAAGTAATGTAAAGAGAATCTAAAAAGTGTCATGAAAAAGAGCATCATAAATTAGCCCAAAACAAAGCACTACATTTATTGCACCCGGTATACCAGAGGTGCGCCAAAAGATTCGTAAAATCATCGATCAACTTCGACTGCTACTAGAGTGGGAAAACGATATTACGAATAACTATAGTTACAAACACACGGTCTTACTTGCTATTGAACTCAACCATAGTAAACAATAAGGGAAGTCACTGAGACGTAATATGATCCTTCAGAAATGCCCGGGATTCTCGCAGTTGCGCATCCTAGATAAGACACTGATGACTGATCCCCCCTCAAAGATATCCTGGATCTGCCCCAGATGCTGAATACAAATGTTTTCCATAGACTTTCAGTTTCGAAACGTCAAAACTAGGTCTTATTTGGGAAAGAGTTAAGTTCAAACTACAACATTGTTGATAGGTCGAAGTTTATTTGGTACGAAACTCCTTGGCTACTTGAAACCAATAGATCTCTACATTAGTTTTGGGTTATAACTGAGATATTTAACACCCATAGATTTAGACTTTAATTAAGACACTTACTCCGTTCACATAGTTCTCGAAGCCGGTTGCACAAGTGCATACAAGCGCTTTACAACTTCTGTGGTGTTTTCCCAGTCTAGCACAAATTATTTTTATGATTTTCGGTTATCGTATGTGATGTCACTTCCTCTGACTTGGTGTCACACCACTTCAAATTTTCCGTGCAATTTTCATGGCGAATGTCGCCAAAATTTGTCGACAAGTGAAGACGAAACAAGATGGCCGCTGATCAGTCATAAATATCATGGATTGAAAAAAAGAATGATAACACGTGAGCTAGCCTAGGTCGACTTCGCTTAGGTCTTTGGTCAAAATTGAGCTTTGTTTTTCTATTTCTTTAATTCCCACACAATTCAAGAACTTTGTTTATATCGATTTCAATTGATCGACTGCTTCTGTAAGGTCTTTTTTATAGCGTTTAGGAAAGGGATTATCAGTTTATTGCTGTAAAAATTACGTTAAAAGCCAGGGGCATGCGTGTCCGAAAATGCGAAATTACCCTTCCCCCCGCCCGAAATTTCACGGAAACCCTCTGGTTTTTCCATTCAATTAACATTGAAAAAATCAGAGGGTTTCCGACATTTTTATTTCCGTTTAAATTTCAATCTATATACGAGCTAAAGGCCGCAAGCGGACTTTTCGCCCGTATAAGTTACAAACTATACAAAGAAAGATGTCTCAGAAGTCAGGTTCTTTTAAACAAAGGTTGTATGCCATTGTCCATTTCTTCTGTTTAAAACACTCTGGATCGATCGTAAAGATTCTACGGTATTGATGAAACAGCTTCTATTTAAAACACTCTGGATCGATCGTAAAGATTCTACAGTATTGATGAAACAGCTTCTGTTTAAAACACTCTGGATCGATTGTAAAGATTCTACGGTATTGATGAAACAGCTTCTATTTAAAACACTCTGGATCGATTGTAAAGATTCTACAGTATTGATGAAACAGCTTCTATTTAAAACACTCTGGAACGATCGTAAAGATTCTACGGTATTGATGAATCAGCTTCTATTTAAAACACTCTGGATTGATCTTAAAGATTCTACGGTATTGATGAAACAGCTTCTATTTAAAACACTCTGGATCGATCGTAAAGATTCTACGGTATTGATGAAACAGCTTCTATTTAAAACACTCTGGAACGATCGTAAAGATTCTACGGTATTGATGAAACAGCTTCTATTTAAAACACTCTGGATCGATTGTAAAGATTCTACAGTATTGATGAAACATCTTCTATTTAAAACACTCTGGATCGATCGTAAAAATTCTACGGTATTGATGAAACATCTTTTATTTAAAACACTCTGGATCGATCGTAAAGATTCTACGGTATTGATGAAACAGCTTCTGTTTAAAACACTCTGGAACGATCGTAAAGATTCTACGGTATTGATGAAACAGCTTCTATTTAAAACACTCTGGATTGATCTTAAAGATTCTACGGTATTGATGAAACAGCTTCTTTTTAAAACACTCTGGATCGATCGTAAAGATTCTACGGTATTGATGAAACATCTTCTATTTAAACACTCTGGATCGATCGTAAAGATTCTACGGTATTGATGAAATAGCTTCTGTTTAAAACACTCTGGATCGATCGTAAAGATTCTACAGTACTGATGAAAGAGCTTCTATTTAAAACATCTGGATCGACCGTAAAGATTCTACAGTATTGATGACTCAGGTTCTGTTTAAAACACTCCGGATCGATCGTCCCGATTCTACCGTATTGATGAAAAAGCTTCTATTTAAAACACTCTGGACCGATCGTAAAGATTCTACCGTATTGATGAAACCCCTTTATGTAAGACTGCAGATTAAATCTGGATGTGTGTATTCATCAACTGAAGAACTGAAATAAAATCAGAAAAAATAAAGAAGCCAATACATGTTGATCATAATACTGGAACAATATCCTCTGTTACATGTATTTCCCATTCAAACCGTAATACAACTTTTTGTGGTCACACTGAAAAGAATGTACTTGTGACTTTGTTAAAGTTCGATTTGGTATAATATTTGACCTTGTTCAATCTGCACGCTCATTCTTAAAGTAATTTAACCCTCTCCAAAACGAGACCAGATTTTGACATGGCAGATTTAACCCTATTCCGGACTTTTGGGGTCCATTGGACCCCAAAGGGTATTTTGGGTATATCTACGGGGTCATTTAAAAAGCTACAACATTTATATTTTAGGTAATCTATACCAGTCCATCGATGGTTCTTGGCACAAAATATTTTCCATGTACACTGAAGGGTTTTCATACTATAGCCAAAAAGAAGCTTGGGGTCCATTGGACCCCAGTTGGGGTCCACTGGACCCCATATATAGAATTATATAGGCAATATTGAAGAAATGACGATATTTTTCCATTTTAACTGAACTAGGAATGTACTCTGTTGTACACATTATTAAAATAAGATGTGTTTGAACTGGTGTTTTACTTACCTAAATGGTGTAGAGATAGTTTCGTAAAGTTAGTACATCAAAAATAAGCAAAATCTGAGATTGACAGAAGAACGAATACAGAAAATCAACAAACTGATATATATGAATAATGATTCCTAAAATGTATTATCCTCGGTGCATTAAATGTACATGCGAAATGTCATCATGATCTGATCTATACAGAAACAGTTATTCAACTTCAAAGTAAAAATTTGCTTCTCGTGTCAATTTACCCCACCCACTTTGTTAGCCATTATCTCCAAAAATAAGCCCCCTTCAGAATTTTTACATATACAAATTAATGATATTATGTAACCCTGTCAATGCACAGAATTTAAAGAAAATCTATTTTTGAGACCTTGTTGCAACCCATCCTTTCAAGACTCTAGGCCTTGTGGTTTGGGAGAAAATGATTTTTTTGTAATTTTGCACAGACGGGTAGGTGAACAGATGGACAGACAGACAGACGAATGACAGTGTACGATCACAGTACATTATCCTTGGCACTTTGTGCTAAGGTAAGCTAATAAATTAATGAAATTTAACAATTCACATTGACACATTATTTGCATTTTGCATGCATTTTTGTAATGGGGTCCAGTGGACCCCAATTGACCTTTAACGTAAGTTTAAGTCACTGACCGGAATAGGGTTAAAAAGACTTGGGAAAATATTAAGGCAAAAGCAGAAAATGCTGATTATCCGCATTTTTGTTTACCTCAATATTTTTCTTGATATATTGCACACAATTCTTATCCATTTTATTGTTTGCAGCCGCCTTCAAAATGGACCACCCTAAAAGTTTGTGGTTTTGTAACGAGTCCTGGTTTTGATGTCTGTATAACAGTATTAGAAAATTCTGAAGAAAAAAAAAACTTTTTCCCCAAAATAAATGCCAATAAACAGCATTATCTTCTTTTGCCATGATGTTTTATGAATTATATTCATCAATTCAATTTTTTTCTGTCTGTTATATTATCAGTTTACTATGCTCATCTGCTTTTCTGTACAATTTACAACAGGTTATCATATTGATTTTCAGTAAAAGCTGTGGCAGTCATTTTACCTTTTTCTGCTCTGTAAAATCTGTAAACTTATCTTTCTTGCTTCCATTCTTGCTTGTAAACACTAACCTGTAAAAACTATGAATAACTTAAAGCACATGCTGTAGTGGAAAGTATACAACACAATTAAATCCTCTAGGAATATTCTCATCTTTTTTTTAAAGTCTAAATGATGATCTGAGTCTAAACATGCAATCTGATCTTAATATTTTCACACATGTATCACTTAGTTTCATTTCTAATCAGACGTTAGATAAAAAAAAATGTGCTCCCGCCAACCCGCCCGACCCTACATTTTTTATTGTTATTTTCCCAAAAAAGACTGCCATGCCAACCTATTCATGAAAATTATCAGGCAAATATAAATTTGCCTTGAAAAATGTCAAAACTAAAATAATGATGTCTAAAATCACCTTATCAACATTATTTGTCAATTACTTGTTAGAATTTGAAATGATTTGGATAGTATATTGATAATTTTTACGGGTAATAAACAAATAGAGAAAAAAAGATTTGCTATTTAGATAGAGAATATATGGTTGGAGGCGAGATGGATAATTTTTTATTCGGCGAGGCTTAGAAAACTGAAGACGGCTCGCTAAAGCTCGCCGTCTTCAGTTTTCTAAGAATAAACTTTATGATATCCATCTCGGCACCAACCATATATTCTGTTTCTCCCGTTTCTTACTGTATTACTAGATTTTCGACGATTTTTCTATCATAATTTACGTTTTCTTCACACACATTTTTTAGGTGCATGCTAGCAGAAACACAGCTATTTTTTACGCCTCATAATGAATTTAACACTTGCAAAACCTATATGCAATTAAAACAATGGATGTAAATAATTTTCATCATTATTTGCACCTGACAAATGTTTCTTTTGCCATTAGCAATTGCAAATAAAGATGATGAGATCCTTTTATTTTTATATTTTTATTGCAAACTTTACGTATAGGACACGTTCGCTCGTCGTAAATTTTGTGAATTACCCTGTAATAGTGATTTTGAGTCGATTTTATTAACGGCCGTACACGTTACCACGACAATTTTTCGTTTTTTGGGTCGGTTGGGATCAATTCTTGTGAAATGTAAAAGGATGTTTCAGGTAAGTCATACATCAGAGGAAAGAGTTCAGTAAGGCAGGGTACATGCAACAAACCGCTTGAAAATTGACACAGAAATAAGAGAGTTATTGCGAAATGTCTAGCCTGAAGCGAGGCGAAATGTCATCACATTTTGTGCAAAAAATAGACTGAGTTTACCGTTATGTTTTGATAAACCGTTGGTGTTGTTATAACATCTCGTAACTACGACTTGATACAAGCCGTAGTTACGAGATTTTATAACAACACCAACGAAATACTATTTATTTGTCCGAAATTACGTCACGGTTTACTTGATAAAATCGTTCCCTATTGTTGGTAGTCGTTATCCATCCCATCATGCACAATCCCCACTGTGCTAAGTACTAAAAAATGTTCTACTGTCATTTATGTTAATTATTAGTTTTAAGTTACAGGAATATTTTTGCAACTTTCATTGAAAAAAAGAGATTTGACTGTCTTACAGATATTGTTTCAAAAATCATTCCAAAAGGCAAAATAATGAAATACTTTTAATCAGCGTTTTCTCTGTTTGCCTCAAGGTTTTCTACATCGAACGGGGGGGGGGGGGGGTGGGGCTTGGGGGAGGCTTAGCCCCCCTTAAGTTGTCCAAAAATGCAGATTTTTAATTTTGCACTGAAAATTTTGCGAAAATCCAAATTAGCCCTCCAGACCCCCGATATTCGGGACAAGGGTTTTAGCCCCCTCATATGAAATTGCTTCCTACGGGCCTGTACATTAGATATATAAGGCCTCTATGTACACACACATGGGGGGTGGTTCAACGCCCAAATGATTTTAATGCGTTGAATTATTTATAACATATTGATGCTTTATAGTTACAATTTTCGGCTGATTCCAGGGGGGAGAGGGTGTCCTGACATCCCGACCCCCTCTAGATCCGCTCTTGCACGCACAAAATCCTACTTTAAAGATGCTCATTCTGTTATCTGCAAGAGCTTCCAAATTGAATCAGGTGCCGTTTAGGAAAGGGTTAAGCCGCTGTCAAACTTGAAAAGTCTAAATAGTTTGTCGTTTGGGAAATGGGCTTTTTAAAACAGCAATGCTTTTATTATCAAATTGATCTACCAGAATGACTTATCTGAGATTCAGGCCCGTAGGAAGCAATTTCATATGGGGGGGGGGGGGCAAAAGAACCTTTCCTGATTATTGGGGGGTGCTGATTGGGATTTCCCCAAAATTTAAGTGTAAAATTAAGAAAATTTGGCATTTTTGGCCATACCCCCCCCCCCTCTCCCTGTTCCTACGGGCCAGAGATTATCATCTTCACACTGAAAATGGCATGTTTCGTACATTTATTTTTGTTGGGCAAGGGGTGGTTTACTTCAAAATGACAGATGAACCTGGCGGCTAGGTCCTGAAAAGATATGTGGATACTACTTTTTCAGAGGGTCAAAATGACTTAAAAGCTGGTAAAGACCATAATTGGAAGTAAGTCAATTATATCCCGTCGAGAATCACAGAGGAATCATCGCTTAACGGATTATGCATAAGAGCTGCGGACATTTACCAGTCGGCATAAATATGGTCAGACTATTTTTTTCCTCTATGCAAAAGCCAAGTCGAGAATCTTAAATGAAAAGACTAAATAGTACTTCATTTATTACCTTGCAATTATCGAATACACGGATACACGGTTTGAGAATATGGTTCCGCGATCTTGGACCACCCATTGTGTGGAGACTGGAGACTTGTCGATTTTCCGGAGTTAACAAACTGGTCACATGATCATTTCCCTCTTTGTGTAACGTGTAGCAGAGATTGTTCTGGACGAATATATTTCTTCTAGCCAACGGAATACGTCGATTATCAAAACAATCATTTAATTTTGTCATTTTTCTCACCGATGACGGGTGTTTATCATAGATTTCATTCAATTTTATAGTTTTTGTTCCATTTAAAACTTCGCTATATCGCTGTATATTGAATTCACGCGCGCTGTCATTGTTTACACCAAATTTTTTGGGAGCCTTGTTTTGATAACACCAATTTGTTACTATTTTTAGAAACAATTTCAAAACTGTTTCTCTGTGTATAGTAGTCCGCTCGGTACCGCGTCTTTTACGGTAACGCGGTATTCAAAACAGTGTTCATTTACAGACAAAGTATCGCCTACTAACTGTGTGCATTAGCAAAACTAAAAGCAAACTTATTTACTCTAATCTTTGGTGATTACTTTTATTGTCCAGCAAGATTAACCCGTGACAGCTGCATATGTAATGACCCCACTTCAGCAATGTTTTGTTAAGACGCCCAACTAACCGACTTTGCGCACGAAATTTAAGTTGTCCCTGTTTAATTTGGGTGGACAATAACATAATTTTGACTGCATTTGATTTACTTTAGAAAGAGAAACCATGGAATGTTTTCATGACCCCATTCAGTATTGATTTTTCCGGATGACATTAAGTACTGTGTAACCCAAGAGGACCATCCTATATCCATTATCTTAAAGGGGTTTAGAATGGAGACATTAAAACATTCCATGTTTTCTTTTTGGAATGTTTTCTTTTTCTACAGCAAACCAATGCAGACAAAATAATGTTAAAAACAATGACAGAAAATTATAGACCCAGTAACTAAATTTGCTTTTAGTTTTGCTAATGCACGCAGTTGGTAGGTGATGCTTCGTTTGCAAATGAACACTTTTTCGAATACCGCGGTACCGTAAAAGACGCGGTATGTTCCAAACTACAACTTAATCGGTCGAAATTTATTTGGTACGCAACTCCTTTGCCACTGGAAACCAATACAATAGTTTTGAAATATAACTGAGCTATTGAAAATCCATAGATTTTGACACTTACACGTACAGTTCACATAGTTCTCGAAGCCGTTCGCACCAATATTTCTTCGGCTAGAATTTCTGTTCTAGTATGACTTCCGGTAACATACACACATCCTTCCGTTGGTGTCCCGTTGGTGTCACACCACTTCATAATATCGCGCAGTATGTTACTCCGTGCAATTTTCATCCATGCTGTCCGTGAATGTCGCCAAAATTGTAGCCGGACTAGTGGAGACGAAACAAGATGGCCGCTGATCTGTCATAAATTATCGATTGAAGCAAGAACAATAACACGTGAGGTCGACTTCGCTTAGGTCTGTAGTTAAAATTTAGCTGTGTTGTTGTATTTCTTTAATTCACACACAATTCAAGAGCTTTGTTTATATCGATATTGATTGATCCACTGCTTCTGTCAGGTCGTTTTGATGGCGTTAAGGGAGGGGATTATCAGGTTATTGCTGCAAAAATGACGTTAAAAGCCAGGGGCACTCGTGTCCAAAAATGCGAAATTACCCTGCCCCCCCGCCCGAAATTTCAAAGAACCCATTGTTTTTTTCCATTCCGTTAACATTGAAAAAAGCAGAGGGTTTCCAACATTTTTATTTCCGTTTAAATTTCAATCTATAGACGGAGGAAAGGTCGCTTCGCGACCATTTTCGCCCGTATTAAGTAATTGGGCTTACATTCTTGAGCAGAAGAAATGAAAGTCTTTTGAACTTTAATTATATTTTGTTACATTTGTACTAACATTGTGAGACTAGCAATTTCTTGCCTTCACAATGGAATCATTATTTATTGCTTATTTGAAAAGATTTCAGATAAAAGTAGAGTGTATGCATAAAAATTGCTCAAAATCTATCATACTTTATAAATTATACTAGAGTGGCGACACCTAAAGGATGTCACATGAAAGAATGAGTGAAATGAATAGAACTTATTCTTGCAACTTGTTGGAAATATTTGATTTCAAAAGTGGGAAATATATTTGTAATAACATAGAAAACATTGATAGAAATGGAGAACATGGTGAATTTCCGCAATATCTTCTTTTCTCTCAATGTTTATGACTTTTTCTCTGATTTGCAAAGGGACGTTGTGATAATGGCTTTGATTCTAGGTTGAACATAGTGCACAGGAACTATCAAACCTAAATAAATAGTCATGAGACCTAACAGTATAGTGTCTTTCAAATGATTATGTATGGAAACTTTATGGGAAAACAAAAAATACTTCAAAGAGAGGAAACTCTCCTTTCACTGTAGTTTTTTAAGCTTTAAAAGATGATAAATTGCTTAACCTTTTCCCAAACAAGACCTGCTTTTGACGTCCCTAATAGATATGACTGGGGAAAACATTGAGACAAAAGAAGAAACTGCTTATAACCAGCAGTTTCTCCTTTTGCCTCAATATTTTCTATGCTATATTTTACAAAAATCCAGTGGTTTTCAATCTTAATTTTGTCGTCTGCATTAGCTTTCAAATCGGAGCACCCTGAAGTTTTGTCGTTTGGGAAAGGGTTAATCAAGGCAATTTATCTCCTTTGTCAACCATATTTCAACCATTCATAACTGCTTTCAACAAAGATATTATATAAATTTAGTAAATATCGATTTTCAAAAAAGAAATGAATGTGTTTTAATTTTGGATATCTCATGGTATTTTCATATCTCATGTAACTTTGACGTTACAAGTGTCAACTGCATAGTGGATAAATGTGATGGTATTACATTTTGACCTAAAGATAGCTGCCAATAGCACCCACCAGGAATCCAACCTGGAATCAGCAGGATCACACCATAATAGAGCATTATTCCAGTCGCTCTATCAATTGACCTATAGGAGTTTGTAAAAATCTGAAATCTCAGCTTTCTAGAGGTGTCATAGACACTTAAAGATAACTTAAGTCAATACTTTATTTGTCAAAGTCCATTGACTCTTCAAAATACCTTGAGAAATTCAAAGTAACACATACTTTATAATCATAAGAATAACACCAGCTTTTCTCTTTGACATAAGCAGCAATTCGACTTAACCAATGTTGAAAAAAACAAGGGTAAGGTAGATTTAAACTATTGCATTAATGTACAAACAAGTTCAAACTTCTTCTCTTTCCACCACAGAAATATCGACTGATTGGGATTTAACACCTCATTCAAGAATTTCCAACTTTATTACAGCAGCTGGTGCACCTAACCATGAGTTCCTGACATGTCTTGCACCTGTACAAAAACATCCCAGCCACCAGTTGCTCATCCCATTTAAACCATTACCAGACAGCAACATTTTTGACTGGTCAAAATTCAAAGATGTTGCAGATGACTATTTAGTCATTTAAGTGAATGAAATTTAAATTTGTGTGGTCTTTTTGAGTTGAAAACATTGTGGGAAATGAAGATAATGCTTGTTACAAGTAATTTCTTCATTTTCCACCATGTTTTTCAAATTATTTATGTTTTGGGGAGTCAAAGGAGTCAATGTGTAGGAAACACATTATCCATAGGGAAAGATGATTGACAACTTCTATCAGAAAGAAGATCAACAGAATTTGATTCGAATCAACTACCACCTAGAGTTATAGACTCTGCCTGCAAAGCTTTCTGGGCATTGTCAACCAATGAAAGATGTCTTGCCATTTCTCAATCATCGCTGACAGTGAGAGACCTCATCATTCTGTATAATAGATAGACAAACAATGCGATTAACTCTATCTCAAACAAGACCCTTACAGTTTTTTTGAAAACATAGAGAGAAAAGAAGAATTCTGATAATCAGCAATTTCTCCTTTGCTCTAAATACGAGGGTTGTTCGGAAATTATTGAGACACTTCATTTATTTTCATTCAAAGATATCGGATCAAGTTGATATAACAGATATGTACGAAACAACATCTGTTTAAATTGTAGGTAGATAAAAAACATAATTTTATTGCATTCTTTTGGTTAAATTTGCATATTTATATGCATGGTATCCCGACCCGGAGCACCTCGTAATTATTTCTAATTCTATTTACATCGTACATCTTAAACTACTAAATTCACAATGAAAACGCGGGAATAAACGTACCAAATTTATGTTGAGCGTAACGTCGATCTGTGACGTGATTCTGTTAAAATTTCAAAACTTTGGGGTCATTAATACACAGGTTATCGTATTTTTGCGGAAGTCGCTACCATCGCAATATCGACGTCAAAATTAACTGTGACGTAAAGGCGGAGCAGCGATCTTACATAAAATTTTGCGTGGAATTAGGAAAGACTCTCGAGGTAACAAAGAAATTGATGGAAAAGGCACAGAGTGGTAGCGGTGTGTCTCGAGCGCTGGTGTATAGATTGCCCAGACGATATTTGGACATGACATAAATTCTATAAAACTAAAAAGAGAGAGCCGGCCGACGTACATCACGGAAAAGTTGACGTCTGGCGTTGCTTACACACTTGGCGAAGGCGCTCGTTTGGCAGTGCGGGACAATGCTCGCACCGTTGAGATTAACTAGTAGCCACAACGTATAAGAACTGGCTGAACATCTCAACATGGAACGTGTGTGTGCCCGTTTGGTACCCAGCCTACTATCAGAAAGTGACCAACAACGGCGAGTTGCGGCATCGAAAATATTCTTAAAGCGGTGGCGAACAGATGGTGAAAGTTTTCTCGATCGTATGATCATATGCGATGAAACATGGTTGTATTTCTACGATCCAGAAACTAAACAACAATCAAGTGTCTATGCAGTGAATGGATCGGCTCCTCCGAAACAGCCAGGGTCAGCAGGTCGACTGGACGCGCTATTATGAACGTCAGTTATTTTGACGTCATGTGAATGACGTGGCGGTGCTCCGGTACCTTCCAGATAGGAACAGTTTATTGACTCCAGTTTGTTTATTGTAACAGCAAATTTCGAAAAAAGTTACATATGTAGAGAAATATAATTTGTCTTTGTTTTGGTATATTTTTTTAATCCCTTGCTTGTTATAATTTAAGTCCTATAAGCGATGTCTCAATAATTTCCGAACAACCCTCGTATTTTCTATGTAGTAACATACACATTTTCTACAATAAGCATTAAAGTCACATTTCAGAATTTTTAAGGAATGAATGCAATTTTATTTTTTTCATGCAGGTATGAAAAATAAAATCTAATCACACTGTATGAATCCGCGAAGCGGTTCATACAAAAGTGTGATTAGATTTTATTTTTCATACCTGCATGAAAAAAATAAAATTGCATTCATACCTTATAATTTAATATTCTGGGATTTAACAAAACACGATTTTTAATCCCATTTTGAGGTAAAAACAAAAAAAATCCTTCTTATTTCCCATCTGATCTGAGCCTTTACATCGCGTATGAATACACGTTATTTGGGTATTTAGAAATGAATGGCCGCCATTTTGTTTAAAATTATGAAGCGAGCACAAAATCAAGCATAAAACTGAGCTTTGAAGCGTCAAATGAGACCATGATAAAAGAGTAAAACGAAGTGAATACAATTAAAATGTTCTAGTCTATGATCATTCCAAATGACCAGTCTAAAACAAGGGAGATTACTGCAAATGAGTAAGACTGCTTCTGACAGAGAGAAAACGAAACAAACAAGCAAAAATACAGAAACAAACAGAGGAAACTAATGAATTGCAGGTGTTTTAATCACGGAGGATAATCGCCATTGATCGGATCGCATCTTTATCGTATTCTGTGATGTGTCTTTGGGTTGCTTTGACCAGACGGGGAAAATTACAGTCTGTGTCGAGTGACTTGGATATGTCTCTAAATACAATTTCAACGTCTTCAGCATTCACATCTCATGCTCCCGTCAATGGATAATGAACGAAAATCATGAAAGGATAAGGTTAGTTATCTGTTGATTGTTCATGTTTATCTATTTTTTCACAGATAGATCTAGGTATGTTCCAGCAGCGAGTGCAACTGTTCAAGTGTATCCCATGAATGTGCACGATTCATTCATGTTTTGTTGGTTCATTGGTTTTTGTTGTTTGTTTTTGTTTTGTTTCAAATTCTCATATTTGTGTATTTCTCTATAGCTGTTACATTACTGATGATTAGGTAAAATCTTATTCAGATGCAGGGTTTCTCTTCTAGACTTTTAGGAAAGGTTGGTGTGTTTTACACAAAAATAGTCCCGTCAAAATTTTTTTTCATGGAGTTATGAAAAAAAAATTTCAACCAATCAGAACGCTCGGATTTCAATGAAATCAACTAATATTAAATTATTTTGTCATAAATTTTACTTTTATTTTTATCTGAAAGAGCATATTTCCTTACGAAAATTCTGAAAATTCCAAGCCAAAATATTGCGCCGTTTACGAGAAATTTATATTTTTGTGTTAAAATTGAACAAATTGTTGTGGACAACAGTTCGGATTTATATGCAATTTATCGATTATGTCTCAACTTTAAATACGTGTTTCTCGCTTATTGGCAACAACTTGAAAAAACTAATAGTATTTATACTCATTAGAATAACCAATCTTGGCATCAAGACATACTTTAAAAAATTGAAATTGGAATGAAATGTCCCTTTAAGTATGTACAGATTGCAGCTCCTTTCAATTTGGACCACATGACCTGCCAAATTTATTTAAGGAATGAATGCAATTTCATTTTTTTCATGCAGGTATGAAAAATAAAATCTAATCACACTGTATGAATCCGCGAAGCGGTTCATACAAAAGTGTGATTAGATTTTTTTTTTCATACCTGCATGAAAAAAATAAAATTACATTCATTTCTTATAATTTAATATTCTGTGATTTAAAAAACAATAAAAACACAACTTTTCATTATTAATTTTCAACAAAAATGGCAGGTTAATAATGCGGCGTAATACAATGTTTGACAGGAAAAAGTAGTTCCGGCAATTTTTTTTTTCATGGAGGTATGAAAAATAATTTTTAACCAATCAGAATGATGGGATTTTAATGAACTCAACTGATATTAAATTATTTTGAAAATATTAACTTTTATTAATCATTGATATAACACTGAATATAATGCCTTAGCACCATGAACAAAAAACTTGCATTTGAATTTTAGTCTCCCTTTTCAAAGGGGAAAAAATTTGGACTGTTCAAATCAGAAAGCTGCTGTATAAATGGCTGTTTATATCAAAAGTTATGTACAGCATTCTGTTCTTTTCTATTAATCCTTTTTTCCAACCTATTTCTACAAGGGACATCAAAACTATGTCTTATTTTGTGAAGAGGTATATTACAAAGACAGTAAATGTAGGACAAGTCAACTCTTTCAGACAAATGTTTGTTACCAATCAAAGCTGAAGGAATCTTGTTGAAATTGTTAAAATTGTCTAATTCTCAAAGAAATAGTAAACAGCAAGTTAACTCTGTCCCAAACAAGATCTAGTTTTGATGTCTACAACCAACATTTTCTTTTTTCCCCTCAACATTTTCTGTACTTTATAACAAACAATACCTTTAAAATAATCCATTTTGTCATCTACAGCACCTTTCAATTTGGACCACCCTAGGAATTCCCAGTGCATGTACAGCTATATAGAGTACAGTACATGTATATATGGTCAGTTCATTTTGATTAACCCTTTCCTAAACAAGGCCCGGTTTTGGTATCAGAAAGGCAAGGGAAAACATGAAGAGAATGCTGATAACATAGATTTTCTCTTTTTTCCCTCAGTATTTTCTGTTCCGTACTGCACAAAAATCCCATCTTTATCAACACCCATTTAGTTGTCTGCAGCAGTTTTCTAAATTTGAGTACTCTAAATTTCTGCAGTTTTGGAAAGATTTAAATTTATCAAAATGCTCTTATTTTGTTAACCTATATTGAAGAACCAGCTTAGGAATCCAGCTTCATGTGGCAACCTGTTTTTAACCCTGAAACACTCCATATTTACTGAGCTGATTGCTGCTGTGTGTGCCAATCTGCTTTAATCCTATTCCCCTCTTCAGTAGCTTCTATTCAGCAGCAGTGATACCATTCTAAAACACACACAATCATGTGACATATTCCTACAAGAAATGAAAAGCTGGTTATCACAAAGTACATCTGAGGCTTTCAACTAATTATGCAGTCAATGTATACAAGGTTGTTAGATAACTAGTTAACAATTGCATAGGCCTAAATGTAAAATGTGCAAACATTTGAGTAAATAGCCTGTTTACTGTCTAGAATCGACAGTCCATAGGTTGTCAATAGACACCAACTGTACAGTGTTAGCTATCAGGACTCGCACCCGGTACCTGACAAATTGTCTAAATGGATAGTTGTTCAGTTCCAAATGAGAATTCAAGTGCTGCCTATTGCATATTATACAAGCTGAAATGTGACAGTCCATAGGTCCATTCTCTACCAGCAGATGTAAGAAAGACATATCTCTGCAGATTATGCAGTGATTCAAATTCCATGCACTATTATTTTAGTCCATGAATGTCCATTCGAATCCAGAAGATGTAAGAACAACGTATCTCAACATTATCATACAGTTATTTGGCTTTCCGCCACTCTTTAACCCATTACCACAGAATGGCTCATTTTGACTCCCTACAAAATAATGGTCATGGAAAACATTGCAGAAAATGAAGAAATTGGTTGCGTCAAGCAATGTCTTCATTTCTCACAATGTTTTCCATCCAAAAAGACCAAAAAAATGGAGTTTCCATTCAAATGAAATTGTCTTCTAACCAGCTAACCAGTAACCATGCTTTTGGTACCTTCCAAATACAGATTTTTATTGACCCACAAGAACATCTTAGCTACAAAACCAATGTGTTATAGTGTTCTGCATGTCTGCGTCTGTCCATAAACGGCACAAGATCCTGTGAAAAAAAATGGAATAATGCCTTTTTACCGTTATCTTTTCCAAATACAAAATTCTTTTACTGCGTCACTAACAATGTTTAAAAAATTGTCCCAAACGCAAGTAATTACATGTTAGAAGGAAAATAATATATGTTTCGCCATGGTTAACCCATTACCAAACGACAAAATTTTGGGGTAGTCCAATTTGAAAGAAGTAGCAGATAACATTTCAATGTGAAGATATTTCGAAAATTTTATATCTTTTTGGGTAGAACACATTGTGGGAAATGAAGAAATTGCTTGTCACAAGCAATTTCTTCATTTTCCACAATGTTTTCCAAAGCCATTTTATTGTGGGGAGTCAAAAGGAGTCCCTGTGTGGTAATGGGTTAATCATAGGATTTACCAAGGATGCTCGTTCAGATGTGTTAAATAAACCACTCAGGCATACGGCCTTGGTAAACCCTATGATTAATCATGGCAAACCATATATTATTTCAAAAAAGTAACTTTCAGAAATTTAGTAAAGTTAATAATTCAGAGATGTTCCTACATACATCTATGTCCATGGATTCTGGTCCCCCTCCATGTTCATGCAACAATTTACACGAAGGATGAAGTATTATCTGCTCAAATGGCAGGGGTATCATTGGATTCCACCAACTCATTGTCGCCAGATTTCGGACATAAAAGTACAATGTAGTTATAATAAAATGTAACAGGAATATACCCTAGATTCCTGGATTTGTATGTTTTTTTAATTAACTAAACTGATAATATAGATAGATAATATCTGAAATTAATTTTTCTGAATTTATAATTAGTAGATGGAAGAGTAAATATTTTTAAAACGTTCGACACAAATTATGGCGCTTTGTTCACTGTCCGATCTTAAACGATATACAAGACCAACAAGGTGTCAAACTGTCACAAGATACGCCCGTTACACTGCTTTATTTCGACAGGGGGAGCAGTAAAAGTTTCATGGTCCTAGCTATTACACTTTATGAGATAGGCCCTGGACAAGATTCAAGTATGAAAACAACAAAGGGCAACAACTCAAAATATAGGCCAGGTAGAGTTATGGTTTTTGTGCACTGCACTACCCCTTGCTGAGATCTATACACCCATGAAGTTTCATGATCCTAGCTATAATACTTTTAGAGATATACTCCGGACAAGATTCAAGTATGAAAAACAACAAAGGACAATAACTCAAAAAATAAGCCAGGTAGAGTTATGGTCCTTATGCACTGCACTCCCCCTATGTGAGATCTATACACCCATGAAGTTTCATGATCCTAGCTATAACACTTTTAGAGATATACTCCGGACAAGATTCAAGTATGAAAAACAACAAAGGGCAATAACTAAAAAAATAAGCCAGGTAGAGTTATGGTCCTTATGCACTGCACTCCCCCTATGTGAGATCTATACACCCATGAAGTTTCATGATCCTAGCTATAACACTTTTAGAGATATACTCCGGACAAGATTCAAGTATGAAAAACAACAAAGGGCAATAACTCAAAATATAGGCCAGGTAGAGTTATGGTCCTTGTGCACTGCACTACCCCTTGCTGAGATCTATACACCCATGAAGTTTCATGACCCTAGCTATAATACTTTTAGAGATATACTCCGGACACGATTCAAGTATGAAAAACAACAAAGGGCAATAACTCAAAAATAAGCCAGGTAGAGTTATGGTCCTTATGCACTGCACTCCCCCTCTGTGAGATCTATACACCCATGAAGTTTCATGATCCAAGCTATAACACTTTTAGAGATATACTTCGGACAAGATTCAAGTATGAAAAACAACAAAGGGCAATAACTCAAAACATAAGCCAGGTAGAGTTATGGTCCTTGTGCACTGCACTCCGTATAGATAAGAAGAATATAACTGCCAAGTTTAAAGTCAATCGGACTTAAGGTGCCAGAGTTATGCTCCGGACAAAGAAGTGGACGCCGCCCGGACAACCGGACACCTGACGCCACGGGTGATCCCATAATAAGTCCCGTCTTCGACGGGCGTATAAAAAGTATTTCTAAAAGGTTTACAGGCAATGTTTTGCAACGACCATCACCTGAACAGCCATTGTTTAGGCCTATTATGACCTACTTTCCTATGTTTTTGAATGGTAGTGTGCTCTGATGTAAACGAGCGACACCAACATATCAAAGAGTTTCATCAGAGAAACCTTGGATTATAGTGACTATAACAGCAAAATGTTAAAAATAAATGACATAATTTAACCACAGATATAAATTTATATCTATGATTTAGCAGAAATATTTAGCAGAAATATTCTAGATATAATTTGCGTTTCTTATCTGACAAACTCGGCTTAAATTTTAAACAAGAGCCGTCACAGACGGATTATGCTCCCCGAATAAGTGTTTGTCACAAAATAAAAACTATCATACATTAAGCCCCCTTTTCCCATGACAGCTTTTTTGTACACACATTATTTATAGAATATGGTCTAAAACATCCTATATATTACATGAGCACACAATTTCATTAAATTCTGCCCATTAGATGAAGAGAAATAAGAGAAAAACTAATTTTTACACTAAGGCACCTTTTTCCATGACGCAGCCTTAAATTTACAAACGGAGAAAAAAGTTCCTAGGTATTGACCCAGGGAGTTCACATGTGAAGTTTCATTGAATTTGGTCCAAGGGTTGCTGAGATATGGCTGTGGACGGAGGGACGGACGGACTGACGGACGGACGGACAGCATGGCGACTGTATGCTCCCCCGAATTTTTTTCGGGGAGCATAAAAATCCAAAACAAAGTATCCGAAATCTAAGATTATCCAAATTTATGATCAGTTGGGTCATACAGTGAAATACATACAGTGGAAGGTCACCCATATTGGCTCCTACATAAGTCTATGTAAAAACTTTTCACCTTTTCCAAAATGAAAAGAAGAAAAACTTTGCCTAAAATGGCACAGATCCATCCTTGCCAGTTGCCCTGCAAAATTTTCAGCAAATGGACCCACCTCATGTGATTCATTTTTTCACAATTTTCACTCAAACATACATACGTGTATTTTTCTGTGCCAAAATAGAAACACTGGAAATGGGGGTCATGTGTATCCCTGCACCCAAACACACGAATTAGTCCCGGAAACAAAGATGGATTCTGGCTCAGAAATGAGAAAACATGTCACTGAAAAGCATCCAATGAAAACCTTAGCTCAAAATCATTCATGCAGAGAGCAAGGCATCATCTGAAAAGGGGCCAATATTTTTTAAAGAACTATTTTAACACCCCATGGCCCTGAAGGACTTCTCCGAGTGACCTTTCTCCTAGATGAGAAGATATTTTTCCCAAATGTATCAAAAGTGATAATTTTTGTTTGATTTAGCCCTAATACAATAGAAATGTGCATATATAACAATATTCTAACAGTCAATAAAAAGTTGCTGGCATCCAAAAATATGGTATCACGACTGAATTTCGGGTCCGCGACACCGCTTCGACCAATTCAAAGCGATATTTTGAGTCGAAGAGTTATCCAAAGTTTTTGATGGATTATACCAATGAAAAGTCATATTGTATGTGCAATCCTCCAGTTCTATAATTAAGCCATTTTGGGTCCCGTTTAGCTTTCAAAGTCAAATTTTTAGACAAATTATGCATATTCAGATGTACATGCCAAAACGTACACATTACTGGTCCTTGTAAGTGAAAAAATGAAGCTTTGCACTAAGCAATAGGCCCAATTGCCCATTTCTTCTTAGAAATCAGTCCAAATGACTACTTTTGTGAATTTTAATCTTTTGATAATAAGTGATTCCACATCATTTTTAAGGGATTTTAGTCTGTGGCACCAAATTGATGTGGCAGTTGGTTCAGCTTACCATGTGTCCAGTCTATTTCAAAACAGAAGCAATCAAAACACCAAACTGGTGAAAAAAATTGCTTATTCTACATAGACAAATTCCCAGTGCCACATTGCACTACCAAGATTTGGGTGGGAGGGGTGTTTAACAAAGAAAACTTACAAATATTGATGTTTGTCGGAACCCGAATCTGTACAGAAAGCGCATTCAAAGTCCCCAAACCTCGATAAAGCGCCAAACTCACTACTTGGTCACTTTGGTTGGACTAAATTTAGCAGCTCAGTCCAGCAATCTTGGTCTACCAAGAGACAGAGACATATCAAATGCCATATTTTAATCATGTACAGTTATTTTCTACAGAAAATTACCCCGAAAATAAGTCAGTAACTGTAAATATGAATATTTAAGTGTGGTCCAATTTGAATGAAATTACAAATGACAAAATGGATGTTGATAAAATAGGGTTTACTGCATGATATAGTACAGGAAATACTACTGAGGAAAAAGGAGACCCTGATAAGCTTTTTCTACTTTTGCTTTAAAGTTTTTCCAAGCCTTTCCTCTTAGGAATGTCAAAACAAAGAGGGATTGTCTTAACAAGCAAAGTGAAATAACATTTTCATCATGAGTGTATAAAAGATCTATCACATCCGGAACATGTTTGGCCAACTGGCCTTGTTTTGTCTTCTCTACTTTGGGCCATTTTCAAATTGGTCAGGTATCAACTGTTACCCTTTCCCAAGCAAGACCTGGTTTTGGCATCCTTTGTAAAGAATGAGTGAAATGAAAAGAACTTGTTCGATTCATGGAATGAATGATATAACAGGGCCAAAAGTAGCCATTCTGCCGCTATATACCGCGATTTGATGCGCTCCAAAACTGTTCGGGGGATTTTCTTGAACATGTAAGCAACTCTTCCCGCAACCTCCATCTAGGTCTCGAAATAGGTGTTATATCTAGGAAAAATCTATTTCTCTAGATATTAAACACACAAAGTGCAGAATGCAACTGCACCTATTACCGGACTTCCTATAGATACCGACCCTAGATACGTAAATAAAACCCGGGTTTGCAGGCTTTCCCACTCAAAAAATGCCATGAAAATTGTTGTATACATCTGGTTTCACAAAAGTAGTCACTTAATTTGTTTCTTGAAAGACGAAATTGGATTTTAATTGCTAAAAAGCGAGAAAAGACGGTCGTCAGCTTTGCAGGATCTCGCTTTTTGTCACCCGTTATTATATTACAAAGTCTGCATCACAAGTACCGCCCCCTAATATCATTCTTTGTCACGTTGTTGAACCAGTACGCGAAATGTAACCAAAATCCATTTTTTTCCAGATTCTATGATCTACTGTGGAGAAATAAGTATCTGCTGCATAGAAGGAAAATATAAACAAAACATGAAACATACGGCTTGAGATAGTTGTCATGCTCGAGCTGTCTGGTAAATAGCCGCGTTGCTAAGTAAGGTCGGACTTGATTGGACTTACTCCGTTTTTACCCCGAACTCTGCGGCCCAATCATGTGTGTTTGGGTATAAACCAAGATAACTATTGACGAGTTTTCTATTGCAAAATCGTAAAATAACATTCCAAACACAGTTGTTTAGAATCTTCATTAAAATCTGGTGTCTTTTCAGTTCTAAAAAAGGGGGACTACGTGTCAGCAAAATGGCCCAATCAAGTACGCCCAAAAGTTCGTTCTAGGTGACTTGTGTGTTTTTTTTTGCGCTTTACCGTAGGGAAATGATATTTTGACACTAGGAAAAAAGTTTGTGTGTTTGGTTTGACATTTTGGTAGACATGGAATGTATTGTGACTTGCATCGAATTATCTTCAGTGTATAATCAGTGAATATTGATGAAAGTATACAGTGGCGGATCCAGAGGGGGTTGGGGGGTGTTCAAACGAACCCCCCTCATGTGCTTGAATATTTCATTTTCATGTAGAAATTCAGTCAAAATGGAGTTATAATAGGAAAACGAACCCTCCTATTTGTATAGTCGAACACCTCAAAGAAATCATGGATCTGCCGCTGAAATGTCACTAGTTTTCGTACCCGAATGGGCCAGTGTCAATGGCGGATCTTGTGAAATATTCAGATTCATTAGAAATTTAGAATCTGATTGTAAATCCAAACGAACATATTTAAGAAGGTAAGTCATGTTTCAATTTGTTGCTTGTGCTGTGTATAGTTAGAATTTTTAATGTGTCTTCTAGTTCTACATTCTCCCCCTCCCCCTAATCCAAAACCTTCAAATTACAAGTCTGTATGTCATTATATACTGTGATGCTGAGAAAATTATATCTATAGATTTAGCATGGAGACATGATTAGGATAATATAATTTTGTAGAATGGCAGGGGGTTCGGGGGGCGCAGCCCCCTGATATAAGTAGAGGTTCAGTTTTGAAGATGAAATTGTAAATGATTTATACAACTAAGGGATTACAGCGTATCATGCCCAGTGTATGTTTGAACCCACCAGAATTTGATCCCCTTCTGGATCCGAAGTTTTGAGAGATTGATTTTGCTAAAATAGTTCAATGACTGATCATGACCATGTTCATGTACACATTTGTTCTGTGTTCTGTAGTAATTCTTCTGGAAATGAGCATGTATGTTTCACTTAGTGGGTTTGAATTACCACCGTACTGTTAATGACCCGGTAACGAAGAAGTCTGCTAGTCTACTAGCAGTGGCAGATCCAGAGGGTTTTGGGTCTTGGGGACCGAGTGTTATTATTTTGAACAGTTTCATAGAAATCAACTCTTATATAGTCTAAATTGTGTAATACCAAGAAAATGCCACATCTCCTTTTTGTGTTTTTGAACCTCCTGCACAGAAATCCATGACACAACGTCATGATGATGTTTGGGGCCATTTAAATCTTTATTAGCAGCAGGGGTTCGGGGGCGCAGCCCCCGACATAAGACTTTTAACAAACTGATAGGGTTGAACCCTTTCCCAAACAGAAAAAATAGAGTGGTCGAATTAAAAAGCTGCTGCAGAACAAAAAATGAATCATAATGTTGATAAGGATAGGTCAGATTTGTGAATAATATCATCGAGAAAATATTTAGGCAAAAGAAGGAAATACTGATTAGCAGCATTTACTTTTTTATGCTCCCCCAAAAAATTTCGGGGGAGCATATAGTTGCCATGCTGTCTGTCCATCCGTGTGTCCGTCTGTCCGTCCTTCATTCCATCCACAGCCAGATCTCGGCAACCCTTGGACCAAATTCACTGAAACTTCACATGTGAACTCCCTGGGACAATCCCTAGGGACTTTTTTCTCCGTTTTGTAATTTGAGGCTGCGTCATGGAAAAAGGGGCCTTAATGTAAAAATTAGTTTTTCTCTAATTTCTCTTCATCTAATGGACAGAACTAAATGAAATTTTGTGCATATCGTCGGTGTAAATGTAAAACCTTGTATGTCGATTCTTGCGATTTTCAAAGTACAAACTTGTGTGCCCAGTTACAGACAATTCTTGCAGGTTTTAAAACATTTTACTAATCAGTATTGATGACAAATCATTTGTGAACAATATGTCCAAATTTCAAGTAAAACATTTCAGTAGTCCATCCCTAATGAGATTCATGCGACATCGGAATTAATCCAGCAGTGTGGTTAAGATACAGCATTGCAGCATTCCACCACCAAAGTACAGCCGACATTTCCAACATGTTCTTAAGGTAGTCCATCCCTTATAAGATTCACGCAACCTCAGGCCCCGGTTTCTCGAAAAAACTTAAGTACATTCTCATGCTCAAATCTGAGCACCGTGCTCAAATCACACGAAATCCACGTGAACTTCAATCGAATACCCTTCAACTTTGAAGAGTATCCCTTTGAAGTTGAGCATGTTCTCATGAAAACATACTTAAGTTTTTTCGAGGAACCGGGGCCAGATTTGTATTCGAGTAATGTTAACTTTCAGCCGTGGAATTCTCCACCACTGCATGTTAATGATACAGCACGTAGAACAATGTCGCATGAATCTCTTTAGGGGTGGAGTACCTTAATTCAATCATCAGTAATCTATTGTTCAGTTGTAAAACTAAAGCCGACATGTATCATTCTACTGACTTACATCGGCAGAGCCATAAGCCATCAAAGAAGAATACCAGAATGCAGCCATTCATCTGACAAAGTACAGCAGATATTTCCAACATCTTCCTAAGGTAGTCCATCTCAAATGAGATTCATGTGACATCGAAATTATTCCTGCAATGTCGTTAACATGCAGTTGTGGAACGTTTTACAGCGGAATGATATCAATGTCGCACATATCAATTTGGATAACGTTACAAAGTTTAGCAATGTCGCTTGAAAATTCTGAAGGTGCATGAATCTCATAAGGGGTGGACTACCTTAATTCTATTATCAGCAATCTATTTATAAGTTGGCAAAAACGACATACACTTTTATCATTCTACCATATGTCGGCAAAGCCATAATCCATTAAAGTAGAATACCAGAATACAGCCATTCATCTGACCAGTACAGCCGACATTTCCAACATGTTCTTAAGGTAGTCCATCCCTTATAAGATTCACGCGACATCCTATTAGTATTCCGATAATGTTGTTAACATTCAGCCGTAGAATTCTCCACCACTGCATGTCACGTTAGTAAAGAATGAGTGAAATGAAAAGAACTTGTTCGATTCATGGAATGAAAGATTTTACACGGCGAATTTATCCCTTTTAGCAGGATATAGCCGCGATTTGAGTTTCTCCAAAACGGCTCTGGCGATTTTCCTGAAATCGCAAAGAATCGCTAGCCGCAACCTCCATCTAGGTCTCCAGATATGTGTTATATCTGGGAAAAAATCAATTTCTAAAGATATTTAACTCACAAAGTGCAGAATGCATCTGCACCTATACCGGACATTCATAGTTACCGGCCAAATTAATGAGACGGTGAAAAGGGGGTTGCAAGCGTTGTTCGGTCAAGGATGGCCGTGAAATTTGTTTTTTACATAGCCTACATTTTGTCAAAAGAAATAATTGCATTTCTTTTCTGAACGCAGGAATTGGAAATTAATTGCTAAAAGCGAACACGAACGATCCTTATGTTTGCGGGTATCGCTTTATGTCATCCGTTTGCGTCACGCAAAAAAGCTGTTGGGCCGTACTTGATTGGACATACGCCGTTTTCATTTCGAAATGTGCAGTCAAAGCAAGTGTGTTTGGGCGAGAAACAAGATAATTATCGCAGAATGTCAAATCAAGAAATGACCAAACATGTGAAATACGTTTGTTTAGCTCCCTCAGAAAAAAATCGGCGTCTTTTCCTTTGTAGCCTAATTATTCTGAGTCGATTTGGTTGCGCAATCAAGTCCTCCTCGAAGATGACAGCCCGGATTTTTTTTTTCTTTTTAGTTGTAAAATGATATTTTTACGCTGGAATAAAGGTGGATAAGATTTGTCATTTTGGTAGACAAGAGACTTATCTTATGTGACTTACATCGATTAAGCGTCGGTGGTGTGAAACGTGATTATTTGTGAAATGTCATTAGTTTTCGTCTCCAATGGATTTCGCTACAACTGACATAAGGGACAGATAACCGGATAGAATCAATGTATTCTAGATCTTAATGGCCATATTTAAGAAGGTAAGTCATGTACAATGTGTTTCTTATTTGTGTGTCTTGCAAAGATCTAGTTCGAATAGTTAGAAGTTTTCATTTGAGATAATACAGAACTCCCCCCCCCCCAAAAAAAAACTAATAGAGTGACAGCTTGCAGATTCGTACACCCCCCCTTTGAACACACACTTTATAGAATCCAAAGCCCTCAAAGTACAAGTCTCTACGATAATGTCATTATACTAACTGTGATGCTGAGAAAATTGTATCCATAGTTTTAGCCCAGAGACAGTCAGACTCGAATAGGACAATATTGATTTTTAGAACCGCAGGGGGTTCGGGGGGGCGCAGCCCCCTGATGTTAGTAAAGGCTCAGTATAATCCGAGTCTTCTCTGATGTAAATACGCTCTTAGATATTTTGATTTTTCGCCAAATACGTTAACAGCGAAAAATCAAAATATCAAAAAGGCTTTTTAAAAGCATATTTACATCAGAGAAGACTCAGATCAGGGTCAGTGTTGAAGATGAAATTGTTAATGATAATAAAGATGGGATCATACTGTATCATGATGCCCGGTGTTTGTTTGAACCCACCAGAATTTGATCCCCGTCTGGATCTGAAGTTTTGAGATTGATTTTGCTTTTGTTTGATCTTACTTACTTACTTACTTACTCCTCTTCACTCCCAGTGGAGCATAGGGCCGTCACCAGATCTCTCCATCTTGCTCTGTCCTGTGCTGCAGCTTTTGCTTCCCCCCAAGACATTTTGGTTTGACGCAGCTCACTGTCCAGGGTACGCCTCCAGTTGTTAACAGGACGTCCACGCTTTCTTTTGCCCTGGGGGTTCCAATCTAGGGCCTGGCGAGCAATGTTGGGCTGTTTTCTTCTAAGGGTGTGCCCGATCCATCTCCATTTCTTCTGCTGTATATTCCTGGTGATGGATATCTGTCCTGCTCTTCGCCATAACTCCAGATTGGTGATCTTTTCTGGCCATCTGATGCGCAAGATCCTTCTCAGACAATTGTTGACAAAGACTTGAAGTTTGTTGTCTAGGCCTTTAGTTCTTCTCCAGGTTTCTGCACCGTACAGTAGGACTGACTTTACATTTGAATCAAACAGACGAAGTTTGGTCTTGACTCGGATGTTCCTGTTGTTCCAGACTGGTCTTAGAGCCAGGAATGCGTGTCTAGCTTTGCCTATTCTGGCTTGGATATCCTGTTCTGTACCTCCTGTTTTGCTGACTACACTTCCTAGGTAGGTAAAATTGTCGATGTCCTCAATTTCTTGTCCATCTAGGCTGAGTGGTGTGGTCTGTGTTGTGTTAAGACGAAGACACTTGGTTTTGTCGATATTGAACTCTAGCCCAGTGGTTCTTGCTACCCTTTGAAGCTGCTCTGTTTTCTCATTCATGTGTTGGAATGTATGACTTAGCAGGCCTATGTCGTCAGCAAAATCAAGGTCTTCTAAAGACTTGGTAAAGTTCCATTGGAGGCCTCTTGGTTTATCCATAGTAGTTCTGAGGACCCAGTCAATGACAATGGAGAAGATCAGGGGTGATAAAAGGCAGCCTTGTCTGACGCCAGATTGGACTTTGAAGGGTTCTGATAAGTTCATATCATGGATAACATGGCAGGTGGTATTGTTGTACAGACTGCGTATTATGTTGACAATTTTTGCCGGGATTCCATAGTGTCTGAGTATGCTCCAAATTACATCTCTGTCAATCATGTCAAAAGCTTTTTTGAAGTCTATAAAGTTAACATAAAGTGGTGCTTGCCATTCAAGAGATTGTTCGATGATGATCCGTAGTGTGGCGATTTGGTCTGCACAAGATCTTCCAGGTCTAAAGCCTGCTTGTTCATCCCTTAATCTTAGATCTACTGCTGTTTTGATCCTCTCCAATATCACGCGGGTGAGTACTTTACTTGGTATGGACAGAAGTTGGATTCCTCGCCAGTTTGAGCAGTTGCCAAGGTCACCCTTCTTTGGTAATTTGACGATGTGTCCTATACGCCATTCTTCGGGTACCTGTTCTTCTTCCCATATTTGTTTTAGAAGGTCTGTAAGAATATTTGCTGTGAGTTCTGGTGATGTTTTTAGAGCTTCTGGGGGTATGTTGTCGGGTCCAGGAGCTTTACCGTTCTTTAATTTCTTCACAGCTGATACAATTTCTTCTTTAGTGATGGGTCCTATGCGAATGTCTAAGTCTGGTTCTTCTGATATTTCTGGGGGTTCTGATACCGGGGAACCTCTTAGGAGATCTTCAAAGTGCTCTTTCCATCTGTTTAGTTGATCTTCAATTCTGGTGAGAGTTTGGCCATTTTTATCTTTTACAGGTCTGTTTGTGTTATTTCTTTTTCCAGATAGTTGCCGAGTAATGGTGTATAGGGTTCTCATGTTTCCTTGTTGAGCTGCTTCTTGTGCTTGACAGGCTAACTGGTCAACATAATCCCTTTTGTCTTTCCTAGCATTCTTTTTGACTTCTCTGTTAACGGTGTTGTATTTTTCCTGAAGATTCTGTTTTTGTGCTCTGGTTCTAGCTTGTATAAGGCGTTGCTTGATTGCTCTTCTATTGCTAATGGTTTGGATGGTATTCTCTGATAGCCAGGGTTTAAATTGTCGTTTGCGAGTACCTAAAGTTTCTTTACATGTTTCAGTGAAGGTTGTTCTTGCTCTGTCCCATTTTTCTTCTATAGTATCTGCTGGCATGTCTGCGAGTACCTGAAATCTGTTATGGAGAATGGTGGTAAAGGTCTGTCTCATTTCTTCTGTCCCTAACTTGTCAGTGTCAAACCTTGGGCTTCTTTTGTCTTTAGTAGGTTTCTTAGCAGATATTCTTACTTGTAGTTTAGCAATGACCAGGTTGTGATCAGAATTTACATCTGCACCTCTGTAGGCTCTGACATCAGTAAGGGTCCTGCGCCATCTTCGTGAGATTGCTATATGGTCTATTTGATTTTCTGTTATGTGGTCTGGTAAAATCCAGTTGGTCTTGTGAATCTTTCGGTGGGCGAATATAGTCCCTCCAATGACAAGATCATTTTGCGCACACATGTCTGCAAATAGCTCTCCGTTCTCGTTCATTTCTCCAATGCCCTCTTTCCCCATCACAGATTCTCTCCCGATGTTGTCATTTCCAACTTTTGCGTTTAGGTCTCCCATTACCAAGATGACATCCCTTCTCGGAGCTTTATCTATTGTATTTTGTAGTTGCTGGTAAAACTGATCTTTATCTTCTTTTGTTGCTGTATTTGTTGGTGCATAACATTGAATGATGGTGACGTTCTGGAATTTAGAAAAGAATCTTGCTGTTATGAGTCTGTCATTTATTGGTTCCCATTCTATAAGTGAATCATGAGCTTTCTTTGTGAGCATCAGTCCAACTCCATTTCGGTGAATATCGTTCTCATTAGGTGGTCCAGAATACAACACAGAATGACCTGTGGCTAATGTCACTTTGCCTGATTGGTTCCATCGCACCTCGCTTAATCCTAATATCTCTAATCTGTATCTTTCCATTTCTTCTGTTACTTGAGCTGCTCTACTGATTTCATACATAGTCCGAATATTCCAAAATCCAATCCTTGAGACGTTTTTGGGTGAGAGTAAATTTGTCTGCAGAACATTCCGCTTCATACGCTCTCTACCGGGTCGATACCGTACTTCATTGTTCAATGTAGTTTCTCTGGTGTTGGTTTCTGTAGCTTGTTTCTTTTTACATGGTAGGGGTGCTGGCCCTACGCAAAACCCTCCTCCTTTTGCATCCGGGCTTGGGACCGGCAATGGCGGAGTTTTTTGTTTGATCACGTACACATAATTTTGTTCTGTAGCAATTCTTCTGGAAATGAGCTTCTGTTTCACTTCGTGACTTTGGATTACCGCCATACGTAAATGACCGGTAACAAAGACGTCTACTAGTGGCAGATCTAGAGGGGTATGGGGAGTGTTATTAATTTCAGTTTCATAGAAATTAAGTCAAAATTGTGTAATACATACATGTACCAAGAAAATGCCCAATCCCCTTATGGTATTTTCTAACCCCCCTTTACAGAAATCCTGAACACATGTCATGATGATGCATATATTTGAAAAAGCGAGGTCTTGGGGCCATTTAAATCTTTATGAATAGCAGGGGTTCGGGGGCGCGGCCCCCGACATAAGACTTTTAACTAACTGATAGGGGTTAACCCTTTCTAAAACAGAAAAAAATTAAGATGGTCTAATTAAAAAGCTATAATTTATAGATATATGCAGCTGCGGGTCAATAAAGGTCGGTACGAATTAGGTACACGGTTTGACACAGAATATGACACTTCCATGCATGTATATTGAAATCAACGACGATTCACCGTGGTGGCAAAATTATAAAAATCGCAGTCACACATAGTCTGTTTTCGATAATGGTCCACTTGGAATAAAAACGTGTCAACCTGTTTCAACCCTTATTGACCCGTATCGTAACCCGTATCAATTCCGTGTGAATTTCTGGGCAATGATACGGTTTTATTAAGTGTTTGGTCTTGTTAAAAAATCTACACGGATTTCAAAACCATATTACCGCCCGACCCGTATTGATCCGTGTCTAACTGTATTGACCCACACAATACTGTATTTCCTCTTTTTCATTTCTTATATTTTGTGATGAAGAGTAGACCACTGTCGATGTTTTTTTTGTCCTAGAGACCTTTTTGTCAAGCGGCTACTTAAAAGAGAAGTACTGATCCAGGTCATTTATTTTTTTTTGTCAGTGATTTGCAGCACTTGTATCACTAAACAGGGTTTACCCTGGATCTTGTAAAGAAGGAGTCCTTCGGACCATCAGCTATGATTTTTGAGAGTCCTTGTGTTAATTTTAAGAGTCCTATCTTAGAAAATCAGTTAAATATGAACACCAAATATCGGCCATATTTAAAAAGACTGCAGCAAACGCAGACCCATTATTAGTATTTGGCTTTGTGTATGTTTAACAAAATATAGGCATCCAGCCTGTCATAGGGTTTGTATTGACCAAAATAGTGGAATCATTCTGAATAATATCAAAATCAAGTTTAATTTTTAAATGTAATTTACAAAGAACACTTAGGACTGGAATTTGATGATTCAGAGTTCCAATGCTACCAAGAAAACAGGAATTATGTTTGGATTTTCGTAGATCTATAACACTTTCTCCCATCTGGAAGTAGATCTAGTCTTGATTTTATCAAATCTGGTAAAATTAGGAAAAGTCACAGAAAAGTACAAAACAATTTGGGTACAAATCCCTTCTAACACCCCCCGCCTATAGGAGTATTTCTTATTGTGAGTAATAAAAATGGAAACTTATGCAAGCGTCTGTCAAGAATGTGTTTGATGTCATGCACATAATGTCTGCTTAAAAATGAATGCAAGCAGGTGTAGTTTCGGTACTAGACGATCATAGCACTTCAGGTAAGCTAGTACTTGTACTTTTATTTGGGAGTCCCATGGGACGCACAGAATAGGGGAGGTTCGGGATTTCTTGGACATGTGGGTAATCTCGCACAGCCAGACGTTTGTCTTTATTATATAAATAAAGAGTCTTTATTAAATATTTCCCAAAATCAACTGCATTTATAGGTATAACGTCATCAATCGAATGCGCCTGAATAGATGACACCATGTGACATGTATCGTGACGTGTGGGGGAGTTTACTCATTTCTGTGACGTAGTGTCCAACTTTACCCGGCGTAAAATCGTATTTAGCTATTTTAAACTCGGACACAAAAGTTTTCTCCATGTTTCCTCCGATTTTCATGCGCGAATTAGCAACATAAATGATGTCGACTGCAACAGCTTTCAAATTGGAGCAGTGTGCAAAACTTTACCCTTTTGGAATGTGTTAAAACAACAGGTGCGTCCGAGATTCCCCAGTGCATGTCCGAGTTTACCTTACTCTGATAGTATACTTTATTTCGTTAAATTATCTGCCTTGGCTTTATTTTAACTGTTTTAGCCAATGAAATTAGTGTAGAATTGGAATACTTTATTGTTTTCGTTGTTGATTCAGAAGCTTGTCTGTCCGACAGAGTGAGATATCAATGGTGTCCTGACAGAGACTACGTTTTGTGTCCAACTTATACAGAATCTCCCCTATATTTTTAAGAGTCCTGAACCCAATTTTAAGAGTCTAGGACGCAGGCCCCTGATTTACAATAATTTTTTGTCAGTCTGTTTCCTTGAACATGAATATTTCATAAACTTGTATGGATTTTACCCTTGTTATTCTGACTGAATTATTATGCTCCCCGAAGGGAGAGCATATAGTCGCCGCTTTGTCTGTCCGTCCGTCATTCTGTCCGTCCGTCCGTCCGAAGCGATTTCTCCATAACCCTTGGGCCAAATCTAATGAAACTTACCATGTGAACTCCCTATGACAAAATGCCGATGTACTTTTCCCGGTTTTTGGATTTGAGGCCTCGTCATTGGAAAAGGGGACTTAAGGTTAAATACAGTTTTTCTCTAATTTCTCCTAGTCTAATGGTCAGAATTTGATGAAATTTCATATTTGAGTAGCAAATCAGATGCCCTTGACATTAAGTATTTAAAATTTGGGAATAAAAATATGTCATGGAAAAAGGGGGCTTAACATTTGTTAGCATTATGTTAGCTCTGCATAGCATATATTTATTGTGACAATGCCTTATTCGGGGAGCATTGTCCGTCTCTGACGGCTCTTGTTCTTAGTTTGGCACGCAGTAAAGCTGTAGTCACACATAGCCAGTTTTCAATTCGGGTCCACATGGAATTAACACCATATCGACGGTTTCAACCTTTATTGACCTGTATCACAGCATGTTTAGATTCCGTGTGCGGTTTGTGAGAACGATAATATGGCAGCGAATATGTTTAGATCATATTAAAAAAATTGACAAGGATTTCAATTCTGTGTGCGGCAACTCGGTTCATACCGCATCAACCCTTTTTAATCCGTCCCTACCCCTATCTTATACCGTATCTCATTCTTGTACAGAATAATGACCTCATGTTTAGCGGTACAATGCACATGAAATGCATGGAAGTATTATGAAACAGTGAGGGCCGGTTTTGGTTGTATTGACGAGATACATTGTTGATTTATCGACAAAATCAGGGGTTTCAATAACTTTTTGGCTACCTGGCCCTCAAGCTAAAGTACTTTAGTAGGCAGGAGATTTTTCTTGTTTCATTCTAAATTGTTTACACAAATTGTCCTATATAGACGACACATTTTTGTAAAGACTGGAAAAATACTGGCCATATGTGTCGGCGGTATTTATTTGATCTTGGAGAAGTGACGTCATATAAATAATGAGTGAATAAAACGCTTATTGATGGTGCCCTGAGCATCGATGCCATCTTCAAGTTCGTGGTCAGGATTCTGATCAGGATCAGGTTGGTTGATCAATGACTCACCAGGAATATCAATTCTGTAGTAACTGGCAGTTGTTTCTTTATTCAAGCCTCCGCTTTTATGGTCACAGTGAATCGAATGGTTTTATTGAAAGGTTTAGAACTGAATGAATAGCAATTAAGTTTATGCCAAAAACAGACTCAATCTGTAGTTGCGGGGTTTTAGAACCACAACGGCGAAATACTTTTATTTGTCCGAATTTACCTCATATATAGTTGATGAAATTTAACCCTATGTTTTCAAAGTTGATTCACCTTTTTATACTTTCCGGAATTCGGGGTACCTCGCACTACTTCGGGTAATATCCTAGTAGCCCGTAGTTATTCGTTGTAGATCGTTGTACCTCGGGTACGATTCGTGTAACTCGTCGTAGTTCATCGGCGTGTATCGGAATTTGCTCGTAGTACATCGGCGTTATTCGGTGTTCATCGCTGAGATGTGTATCCCGAATAAGTACGATATAGTCGCCGAATAATGCCGATATACCTACTACGAAGAACGCCGATTTAATACGACGTGCACCGACTTGGCCACGATTTTCGAAATCGGGAGAAAAATTTGCGCATGTTGAAATTTTTGATCCCGAATTGGTGCCTATTTGAATCAGGATGTACTACGACTCTCCCGAAGTACACCGATTTCGTGCCGATTTTGAAATTTTCGAAATTGGGATTAAATCGGGCTCAGTGGGACCGGGGGGTTACCGAAAGTCTGCAAGTGAAGAATAGGCTGGTTCTTTATGTTTGTTTTGTCATGGTTGCTATATTCAGGACGTATATCAGCATTTCGGATAATTCAATTTGATACAAATGGGCTCTTATTACATGAATTATTCTATTTTAAAGAATATGTTATCTATTTGAATGGTCATGTTTAAGCCTTTCACAAACAATACATGGTAAAACATTCCTGAATGAGAGAGGGCAAAGTTAGAAAACGTTGAAGGAAAAGAAGTATCCATGAATGATAAAAATCAGCATTCCCTTTCTTACATTTTCTATGGCTTAATACTTTGTACAAAATAAGAGATTCAATATCCATGTACACAAATTTCATTATTTACAGTGACTAGAGATTTGGAATAACTTTCTGCCATTTTGGAAAGGGTTAACTAGTACAAAATTAATATTATTCTTGACATTCATGATTTGCATGTGCATATCAGTAATTAAGTGTTGAACTTTAAATATACAGAGATGTGAAAGGTATCCTGAAAGTTATCTTTTCAATATCAATGAATTTTGTGCTAAAAATAGACTGTGTTTACTGTTATGTTTTGAAGAACTGTCTGTGTTGCTGTAAAATCTTGTAACTGCAGCTTGAATCAAGCGGTGGTTACGATATTTTATAACAGCATCTGCAAAATATGATTGATTGTCCTAAACTTTGTCAAGGTTTGATCGATAAAATCGTTCCTTATTGTGTGCTGGTGAAATGAAATTTAAACTCACATACTGAATTATGTGCCCTTGAATTTGGCAAAATGTTGATGTCGCTCGTTTACATCAGAACACACTACCATTCAAAAACATAAATAGGTCGTTATAGGCCTAAACAATGGCTGTTCAGGTGAGGGTTGTTGCAAAACATTGCCTGTAAACCTTGTAGAAATACTTTTTGGTCTTGTATATCGTTTAAGATCGGACAGTGAACAAAGCGCCACAACTTGTGTGGAAAAATATTTACTCTTTCATCTACTAATTATAAATTCGGAAAATTAATTTCAGATATTATCTATTTATATAATCATTTAATTAAAAAAACATACAAGTCCAAGAATCTAGGGTATATTCCTATTACATTTTATAATAACTACATTGTACTTTTATGTCCGAAATCTGGCGACAATGAGTTGGTGGAATCCAATGATACCCCTGCCATTTGAGCAGATAATACTTCATCCTTCGTGTAAATTGTTGCATGAACATGGAGGGGGACCAGAATCCATGGACATAGATGTATGTAGGAACATCTCTGCATTATTAACTTAACTAAATTTCTGAAAGTTACTTTGGAAATAATATATGGTTTGCCATGATTAATCATAGGATTTACCAAGGCCATATGCCCGAGTGGTTTATTTAACACATCTGAACAAGCATCTGCGGTAAATCCTATGATTTACCATGGCAAAACATATATTATTTTCCTTCTAACATTTACGAATTGCTTGCGTTTGGGACAATTTTTAATCATTGTTAGCGACGCAGTAAAAGAATTTTGTATTTGGAAAAGATAACAGTAAAAAGGCATTATTCCATTTTTTCACAAGGATCTTGTGCCGTTTACGGACAGACGCAGACTTGCAGAACACTATAACACATTTGTTTTTGTAGCGAAGAATGTTCTCGTGGGTCCATGAAGAGCTGTATTTGTAAGCTACCAAAAGCATGGTTACTGGTTAGCTGTAGCTTCATGGTAAAAGGAGTAAGAGATCTTTGGTTAGACCCGAGTGATGTGTCTAAAGTGCTCTTATTGTCACTGTAGTTGTCCGAACGTACAATGTAGGTCAGAAAATATCGAGGCTAAAGGAGAAATTGCTTGTAACCAGTTTTTTCTCCTTTTTCCGTAATGTTTTCTATTAGACACATTCACACCTGGTCTTGATTGGGAACAGATTAACCCATTACCAAACAACAGAATTTCCATTGAATGGAATCTCAAATTTTTTGGTGTTTTTTGGATGGAAAACATTTTGGGAAATGAAGAAATTGCTTGACACAACCAATTTCCTCATTTTCCGCAATGTTTCCATGACCATTATTTTGTAGGGAGTCAAAAAGAGCCATTCTGTGGTAATGGGTTAAAGAGTAACAGAAAGCCGAATAACTGTATGAAAATGTTGAGATACCGGTACGTTGTTCTTACATCTCCTGGATTTAAATGGACATTCATGGACTAAAATAATAGTGCATGGAATTTGAATCATTTAAATCTAATTTAAATCTTTCTTACATCTGCTGGTAGACAATGGACCTATGGACTGTCACATTTCAGCATGTATAATATGCAATAGGCAGCACTTGACTTCTCATTCAGAACTGAACAACTACCGTATCCATTTAGACAATTTGTCGGGTACAGGGTGCGAGTCCTGATAGCTAACACTGTACAGTTGGTGTCTATTGACAACCTATGGGCTGTCGATTCTAGACAGAAAACAGGCTTTTTACTCAAATGTTTGCACATTTCACATGTAGGCCTATGCAATTGTTAACAAGTTAACAACCTTGTATACATTCACTGCATAATTAGTTGAAAGCCTCAGATGTACTTTGTGCTACCAGATTTTCATTTCTTGTAGGAATATGTCACACGTGTGTGTTTTAGAATGGTATCACTGCTGCTGAATAGAAGCTACTGAAGAGGGGAATAGGATTAAAGCAGATTGGCACACACTGCAGCTATCAGCTCAGTAAATATGAAGTGTTCCAGGGTTAAAAACAAGTTGCCCCATGGAGCAGGATTCCTGAACTGGTTCTTCAATACAGGTTAACAAAATAAGAGCAGTTTGATAAATCTAAATCTTTCCAAAACTGCAGAAATTTAGAGTACTCAAATTTAGAAAGCTGCTGCAGACAACAAAATGGGTGTTGATGAAGAAGGGATTTTTGTGCAGTACGGAACAGAAAATATTGAGGAAAAAAGAGATAATCTATGTTATCAGCATTCTCTACATGTGTCTCTATGTTTTCCCTTTGCCTTTCTGATACCAAAACCAGGGTTTTTTTTTCGTTCATGGCGCTAAGGCATTATATTCAGTGTTATATCAATGGTAAATAAAAGTTAATATTTTCTCAATCAAAAATAAATTTGGCTGGTCCTGTGGTCCAAATTGAAAGGAGCTGCAAACTGTACATAATGCTAATTGTAGAAAATGTGTATGTTACTACCTAGAAAATATTTAGAGCAAAGGAGAAATTGCTGATTATCAGAATTCTTCTTTTCTCTCAATGTTTTCCAAAAAAACTGTAAGGGTCTTGTTTGAGATAGAGTTAATCACATTGTTTGTCTGTCTATTATACAGAATGATGAGGTCTGTCACTGTCAGTGATGATTGAGAAATTGCAAGACATCTTTCATTGGTTGACCATGCCCAGATAGCTTTGCAGGCAACATCAGAGTCTATAAATCTTGGTGGTAGTTGATTTGAATCCAGTTCTGTTGATCTTCTTTCTGATAAAAGTTGTCAATCATCTCTCCCTATGGATAATGTGTTTCCTACACATTGACTCTTTTGACTCCCCAAAACATAAAGACTTTGAAAAACATTGTGGAAAATGAAGAAATTGCTTGTAACAAGCATTATCTTCATTTCCCACAATGTTTTCAACTCCAAAAGACCAATCAAATTTAAATTTCATTTACTTAAATGACTAAATTGTCATCTGCAACATCTTTGAATTTTGACCAGTCAAAAATATTGCGGTCTGGTAATGGTTTAAATGGGATGAGCAACTGGTGGCTGGGATTGGATGTTTTTGTACTGGTGCAAGAAATGTCAGGAACTCATGGTTAGGTGCACCAGCTGCTGTAATTAAGTTGGAAATTGTTGAATGAGGTGTTAAATCCCAATCAGTCAATATTTCTGTGGTGGAGAGAGAAGAAGTTTGAACTTGTTTGTACATTAATGCAATAGTTTATCCACTTGACCCTTTTTTCAACATTGGTTAAGTCGAATTGCTGCTTATGTCAAACAGAAAATCTGGTGCTATTCTTATGATTATAAAGTATGTGTTACTTTGAATTTCTCAAGGTAATTTGAAGAGCCAATGGACTTTGACATATAATATGAAAGTAGGCAAAGCCTAGAAACGGGCGAAAAGATGTCGACGTCAACCTTAACGTTTCCCAGAAAACTAGATCTATCTCATCAAAATCCAAAGGGTTTCAGACTAAAAGACGTGCATGTGAAGCACAAATGCCTGTTGAAACCTGGAGAAGAGTCTATAGGTCTATGAGGTTTTGTAATTATGACCTTGAGATGTGTCTTTGACCAAGAACAATGACCTTACATACTTGTCACGCAGACATCATAACGAATTGTATGAATTTTGAAATCCGCACCATTAACCCATTCCCAAACGTCAAAATTTGAGTTTGGTCCAAATACAAAGATGTTGCACACAATAATTTTAAATGAATCAATGGAATATATATACATATTGTTGTCTTTTTTGGGTGGAAAGATTGCGAGAAATTTGTCTTTAATCAAGGTAGAATACCCGTCATGTGGCCACTTTGAGATTCATAAAACATCTGTTTTTTCCTAGTGTCGTCGTTACGTATCTGAACACATCCGGACGCGATCGTAATCATTCAGCGGTGGAGGGTTCCTCCGCCGACTGATTTCGACCTAACCCGAATAATTGCGACGTCGTGCAAATCTCATTAGGGGATGGACTACCTTAAACCTTTCCCGAACAATACTTGGTAATGAACATTATGGCCAAGTTTTGTCTTGTTCAGTCAATATTTGTAGTTGTTAGATTCGAAAACGGTAATTTTGTCAGATTCAAGGGCACATAACTCTCAACTTTCTGATCCAATGGGAATGATTCGAACCCATGCAAGTTCTTATGGTGTAAACACCAAATTGTTGACAGACGGACGGACAGACATTGAGTGACCACAATAGCTCACATTAAGCACTTTCTGCTCAGGTGAGCTAAAAACCGCTGACAGGCATAGTTGTTTTTCAACATTTTCTCTCATCTAGTCCATGGTTTTCAAAAGTTCCCATATATTGAAGACGCTCGGAAAGTTCACTATCACTAGCATGTTGCGCTTCATCTCAACAGTTTTCAGCATTGCCTTCAAACGACAGTAAGCCGTTTTCCAATACGTTTCGTAATATTTGTTGTGTCGAAGTCTTAGGGAACATCATTCTAGCTCGAGACATCGTGAATTCGACTTATCCCAATTCTTTTCGGCTTTGATTAATGATATTTATTCATTTTCGTTGGGCAAGTGCATGTATTATTACAAGAGGACCATGATGGTCCTAAATCGCTCACATGAATCAAGATGGCAAGAGTGATAATGGCAATTTTGTCAAATTCAAAGGCATGAAACTTATAAGGACTTTTTGTTTGGAAACAATCAAGAAATAATTTTGTTCCAATCGATCCTGTAAGGTTGGGTATGAATTAACACAATTGTTGACATTTTTTTTCAATAATTATTTAATGATTTCGCAATATACAACATAGGGCTAATTTTCAAAGCATTCTGATCTGTTAGAGATTGATCATTTATGATAGGCTCAATTAACAAGATTTGGTCTGTGATTGAAAGAATATAGCACAGGATTACCATCTGATAAGCTAAGGCTAATCCCTTATTTGTTTACATAAGATAAACATGGGGCCAGCCAGAGCAACAGATAAGAGAAATAGATAAGAGAAACAGGACAGATTTCTCTGAGTCAGATAAGCCCCATCCTCCCTGCCACAGCCTGATTTTTTATCAATTGTAAGAATTTGAGAACAAATTTTGAAAAGAGTGACTCAAGGAACATTCCTGCAAAGTCTGGTTCATTTGGGCCCAATGGTTGATTTTTTAAGAATTTTCTTATAATTTCTCGAAGTCCAATAAGCCCCTTCCTCCCTGCCAAGGCCACATTTTTTGTCAATTGTAAGAATTTGAAAACAAATTTTGAAAAAAGTGACTCAAGGAACATTCCTGTAAAGTCTGGTTCAAATTGGCCCAATGGTTGATTTTTAAAGAATTTTCTTACAATTTATCTGAGTCTGATAAGCCTCCTTCCTCCCTGCCACGGCCACATTTTTTGACAAATGTAAAAAATTGTGAATAAACTTTGAAAAGAGTGACTCAAGGAACATTTCTGCAAAGTCTGGTCCAAATTGGCCCAATGGTTGATTTTTAAAGAATTTTCTTATGATTTCTCCAAGTCCGATAAGCCCCTTCCTCCCTGCCACAGTCAACATTTTTTGACAAAGGTAAACATTTGTGAATAAACTTTGAAAAGAGTGACTAAAGGAACATTTCTGCAAAGTCTGGTCCACATTGGCCCAATGGTTGATTTTTAAAGAATTTTCTTTTGATTTCTCCAAGTCCGATAAGCCCCTTCCACCCTGCCACGGCCACATTTTTTGTCAATTGCAAGAATTTGAAAACAAATTTTAAAAAGAGTGACTCAAGGAACATTTCTGCAAAGTCTGGTTCAGTTGGGCCCAATGGTTGATTTTTAAAGAAATTTCTTATGAATTCTCTAAGTCCAATAAGCCCCTTTCTCCCTGCCACGGCCACATTTTTTGACAAATGTAAAAATTTGTGGATAAATTTTAAAAAGAGTGACTCAAGGCACATTGCTGCCAACTTTGGTTCAAATTGGCCCAATGGTTGATTTTTAAAGAATTTTCTTAAGATTTCTCTAAAATCATATAAGCCCCGCCCTGCCACGCCCACATTTTTTGACAAATCAAAAATTCACGAACAAGTTTTAAAAAGGGTCACACAAGGAACATTCCTGCCAAGTTTGGTTAAAATTGGACCAATGGTTTAGGAGGAGAAGATGTTTGAAGAAATTGTGGACGGACAGACGGACGGACGGACGGACGGACGACGGACAAAAAGCGATCACAATAGCTCACTTTGAGCACTTCGTGCTCAGGTGAGCTAAAAATATAGCAGGAAATGGAAAATTGCTCAAAAGGAGCAAATTATCTCCTTTTCCTACCATATTTCAATTGATTTATTCACTTTAAAATAATTAAATTTGTCTAACCTGATTGATACCCTACGGCCATTGATGATGCAAGGACCACATTTTCATTTCGGCTTAAGCAGAAATTTGACATATCAGATGTTGACTTAACGAGTGTAAACTCTATTTACTTTTTTGGTTAAAGGTTTTCTCATGGACCGGTGCACAACTTGAAATAAAGAGGACAGAAGATATGCTGTTGGCAGGCATAACATCCTTATGTCTATCAAATCTCTATACTAGTTATTACTCTGATTTAACCCTTTCCCAAACTCTAAAATTTAGAGGTGATCCAATAAGAAACATCCTGCAAACGTCAAATGAATGTTGATAAAGACAGGATTTAGGTACAATATAGCATAGAAAATATTTAGATAAAAGGAGAAAACGCCGGTTATCAGCATTTTCTTCTTTTGTCTCAATGTTTTCTTGAAGCATTTTCTTTCAGGTATGACAAAATCAGGACTTATTTGGGTTAACCTGTATGTTTTCTGATAGCCAGAACAAAAATCAAATAAAACGTTAAAAATTTGTTCTAATTTTCATAAACATGAATGAAACTTTGGCTGTTTTTTTACAAGTCACAACATGATATTCTATTGTATTTGGTTATCTGCACTAAATCATTTGAAACCAATTACCATACAGATTTTTTAAGACTGTCACAAATTGAAAGATGTTGCAGATGACAATTTTAAGAGAATAAAATTTCATATTTTTTATCTAACTGGCTAAAAAACATCGTGGGAAATGATAAAATTGCTTTTCACAAAACCATTTGTTCATTATCCTGAATGTTTTCAAAACCTTTCATCGTGTAGGTTGTCAAAAGACGTCATTATGTTGGAATTGGTTTAAACAGGATGGAGTTTTGTCGGATTTAAAATTTGAATGTTTATACATGGATATTGTACACAAATCACTGTATTGACCAATCAATGTCCACAAATTGTCAATTTGTCTGTTATAACATCGGTAATCATCATTGTCAGCATCATCTTTATTCATCTGTGCACCTGATTTATGAACCTGCAATTATACAAAAGTAACAAATGTGACATTTCAGCCTTATACTGACCCCTAAAGATCACAACTCCTGGCATCCTGGCATTTTCTACTTTTCTAACAATATTTGAAGCCTTGTCAAATTGCAACAATGCATGCAATGAAAAATATTATCAAAAATTTTAAAGGTGATGCTAATGAGATGACAAAATCAGTCATTAAATCATCAAAAAATGTTCAATGTATTTTTACAAAATTTTCTTCAATATGTATTGCAAAAGGAAAAAGGATATGCATATTTTCAAAATCAAAACATTGAATGAAAAATAGAAAATGTTGATTATTGATATATCCTACATTGTTTTTACTGAAGTTGTTCTTTTGGAAAAGTTTGTAATTACTTTCAAAAGCCGTAATTATCCATTTAAATCATCCCTTTTAATGCAGGGTGGGTTTCATTAAGCGGCAGGGGATGTGCCCTTAAATATACACAGAACAGAACAATTTATTTACAAAATATATATATATACTGCACCCCTGCTGCTTAATTACCTACCTGGGTAATTCAACATGTAAACCGTGAATTCGAAAGTAAAATTGTCACATTCCAATCAAGCATAGATCCAGACATGTAATTATATACATGTGCAACCTTTTCTAAACAGCAATATTTCAAACTGATCCTTTGCTGAAACAGGTTGTAGACAATTTGTACGTTGTGGTTAAGTATAGTTTATTTAGAAAGTAATGTTTTTCATCATACTTTGTAATTCAGGAAAAATCTCGCTTTGTACATGATACACTGAAATCAAGATTGTTTCAGGGATAAAGAATAAATGCATACCATTAAAGGCCTTTCTGAAACACATTCCATTCCACCAGACTTTATACAGCTGTTCAACATACCACTGTTTTCTGATTACACCATGTCTGCAAAATGATTATTGATATGCATGTTTACAATTATTTGCATATTAAATTCATAACATGAAAATGGACAAAATTGTCATATACATATAGTATCTTAACACTTATGATGGCCATAAGGCAAATCGAAGGCTTAGTGCAAAACTGTTGTAACTAAATTTTGTAAAATTTTACAGGAGAGGGAAAAACTAAAAAACTGTCTAAAATTTCAAGAGATAAAATATCTTTGAGTTCTAAATATCTTTTTTAATAAATACAGAAATGAAACTCATTATTAGAACTCATGACATATTATTTTCTAAAGATTAAGAAATATAAAAAATATGTAGTTTTAAATGTGCTAAGCCCTCGAAAGTAAATTTTTATATAAATAGATTCAGCTAAATAAAGTCTTATCTGAAATATGATTATTATATGAGTAAGTATCCACAACTGAAGTGTTCCCTGATCAGCATTTGCAGTGGGTAGCAACAGACCTGTCCATTTAACATAATTGACCAAACGCCAATCGATAAATCGCTCCGCCCAACATAGAATTTAAGACAAACAATGGGGATGTGATCGTTAATAGGGAACGATTTTATCCAGTTTACCATGACGTAAATTCGGACAAACAAAAATAGTATTTCGTAGGTGTTGTTATAAAATCTCGTAACTACGGCTTGATTAAAGTCATAGTCACGAGATTTTATAACAACACCGACGGTTTATCAAAACATAACTGTAAACCTAGTCCATTGTTAGCACAAAATTCTTTGCCATTGGCATGTCGATTGTTTTTATTGTCAGTCGATAAATCGATACAATAACACGTGCAACGAAGAACAATTGGGTCATGGCATTTTTCTGATCGTCCATTGGCTAATCGATGTTTTTGATTGACAGTCAGCGTTTGGTCAACTATGTAACATGATATCTCATTTCAAACACTACTTCCTACTAGGCGTGCAGCGTTACACTCAGCAATTTATTAACAGACAGTTCAGTAACAGTGATTGAACAGACCTAGTGCTATTTTATCAGAATTATCAGAATCTATACATATACAAAAACACTAAAATCATTTAGATAAGGGAGTCTTTTTTCCCATATGATTCTCCTGTGTTTTCTTTTTCCCAATTTGACCAAAATTGCGCTAAATTTCCCAAAATGACTTCCCAATTTCTGGACGAAAAGCCCTGAAGTCACTTGTAAATACACTTCACATTAGTTGATTCACCGTGTCGGATTTCAAGATTATGCTTCAAGAAGAAAATTATTTACAAATATTATTTTACTATATATTCATATGCAAGGGAGGCAATTTTGAACATTTTTGTCAAATATTTCCATAAGTAATTAGTATGCATTAATTCAAAATTCTAAACCATACAAAATGCTAATGTTTATATTTGGAATGAAAATGTACCACAGTAAAATAGGAATTACTGGCACTTTTCAAATTTTGCCTCTGATTCTGCATTTCATTCTCAGTTCGTAAACCTTAAAATGGTAAACAACAAATCAACTCACTTGAAATGTGTCTGGTGCTTGGCCTCACAATTAGGCCTACTCACAATGAGTATTAAACATGAACCCATGTAGATTCTTGTTTTATAGCTGAAATGAATATAGAAATCATTGTAAGTCATGGTAATTCAATACATTTACAAATACAAATTCAATTTCTCATCTGTCACCAATATAATCTAGGCTATAGATTAACATAAGCATCTTGGCATTATGATCATTTGAGCAGAATTCTAGCATCTTTGCAAGCCAAGGGTGAAATCTACGACATAACGTCGTTTCTGTATCCACCCTTGGCGTATTTAGTCCGATTTTCTTGGTCTCCTGGAAAGCATTTTCATTGGTTCCAGCGAGGTCTTGCTGGAACCAATCAGATTGTCGACTGATACAATTGTTATGAGTAACCAATTCATGACAACGGGCGGGAAAAAGCATTGCATTTACAACTGAAAATGCGAAGATGGACGATTTTTCCTAAGAATTTCACTTCAATAGACAGGAATTCCCTATCTTCAATCAACGAATTATTAATACTTTAGACAACTTGACTAAAGAAGCAGCTAACTTTTACCTAAAATTAATGTTTACCAAAGATTTTCAGTTTTGGAACGACAAAACCATGTCGTATTTGGCAAAGAATTAATGACCATTTAATCTGAGTCTTCTCTGATGTAAATACGCTCTTTGATATTTCGCTATTTACATTAGAGCGCATTACGCTTCAAAAACAACAGGAACGTCCGACACAAGTTGTGGCGCTTTGTCTTTGTGTATTTTATCCAATCATTCGGCAAAACACTGTAGAGTATAGATCAATTAATCATTTTTTACCTTTTTGACCTTCCGAAACTCAACAACACCCAATTTTGTCTGCATTGTTATTGTAGATCACGTGACAAGATCTCGTTTGGAAATAGAACAGAAAATAGGTAATCAGTTACTGTAACGTGACCGGCTTTGTTTTGAATTTCTTTCCAGTCACGTGACCGTCTTTGTTTAGAAATTATAGGGTATTCTTGTTGCGGAGATCAATTTACGTCGATCTGTTAAGCTGGCCACTTGAAAAGTATTGCTTTTCCTGTGAAATTCTCTTTATTTTGTTCCCCATGCTCGTTTCGGAATTGACCCAACTTGAAAGCAAACATTATTGGTGCGAATTCTAGCTTGAAACTTTTACCGAACGTTTCTGATATATCATTTATTTATCGATTCATATTATCAGTTTTTTAACTTGTTATATTTTGTTTACAGGGCTCCTCATTTTGAAAAATAGAATTTCGTTATCCCTCCTTTTTTTTAAATTCCAAACCGTTACGTCATAGTCTAAGGAAAGGGCGTGATTCCGTGTTGATCACAAGGTTTTTAAATGGTAGGTCATTGTAAACAAAGGCTGTTAAAGTGAGGGTTGTTGCAAAACATTGCCTATAAACCTTTCAGAAATACTTTTTGGTCTTAAATTTTCACCAGGTATGACAATAAATGGTTCATTGATCGGTATCATTAGGGGTGGGCAATATTACGGGTATACCAGTAAATCACAATTCGGAGGGCCCCAATACAGAATCGCGATACGACTTTGCCATACCGATGCACTCGAGAAAGATTGCAATTTCCGGATTTTTTCAAATTCATTTGTTGTGGCTATCAATTTGAATATCTTTATTCACTTATTTTAACCCGTATACAAAAGCAAAGCCGATAATCTTAACTGAAAAGACTAAATAGTACCGTAATTATTCTAATAAACGCCCGAGCATTTATTAGAAAAGCGCTAGATAGAAAAGTTGGGGGTGGGCGTTTATTAGAGGTATTCTTATTTTGTTTGTGAAAAGATGCGAACCAAATGTCAATTCAAGTCCATCATGACTCAAAGTCAATCAACTAAAAGTTTGCAAAGTCTTGTTATCAGAAGGACTGAAATACGATTTTTGGGTGTAATTCCTTCATTGGAAACAGATTGGGAGACAGGAAATCCTCTCTTTCATTATTTTTGGAAGTGATATTTTGTTTATGACTTCCATCATTTCAATCTGGAATCGTGGGATGGGGGTTTATTAGAATCACCTTTCCGGCTCAAATTGTGCTTGAAATATGTTTATTTTCAGCCAAGATTTGGGGGATGGGCGTTTATTAGAATATGGGCGTTTATTAGAATAATTACGGTACTTCATTTATTAATTTGCAATTATCGAATATCCATTATCTTAAAGGGGTTACATCGCATTTATGTTTGAAAGGAAAAGCATTCCGCGACCCGCCTATACGACAATCAAAAGGTGTGGCTTGCATTGTCTCTAACACGCAACCGGTGTTAGGCAAATTGTATGCATAATGAGGCATTCACTAGAGGACGTGTTCTACCTTTACACACATATGTGGAGCAAAATCAACATATCTACTGCGCAATCTATATTGAGTTAAGATTTATTGATTTTAAATTGGCCATTAAAGAAACTGACTGAGTAGAAATTTTTGCTATTTCGATAGAGTTTTTCTTACAAACTTTGGAATATTTATGCGTATTTTAACGTTAAAATAGCCTATATGATTGGGGAGGCATGTTTCTTGTTTAATTAGATATATTGCGAGATTTACTGAACTTCAACATGTTTTTTTAATTCCATCATAGATCCAGTTATGGTAAAAGAGATCGATCTCATTCCATCACCAGGTAAAGGTAAACATAGTCTATAGAAATACAAAAGTTACCCGCACGATTTTTGAGTGTAGCGCAAACATAATATTGGACAGGAAACTCATCAAACTCGGTAATACAAAGTATGCGATAATATATATCATGATATCTATCACGATACAACCCGGCATATTGTGATATATCGCGATACACTTTTTTTGAGGCGATACCCACCCCTAGGTATCATACGGTGTTTTAAGGATATTGTTCAAAATCAGACGGTGAACAAAGTGCCACAACATGCAGAGTTCTCCGCAGAATATTTTGAAGCTGTAGTGGCAAATTATGTAAGAATCTGTTAACCTTGAAATGCACAGTGTTCATGCAAATAATTGTGAGTAATAACATTATGGAAAAAGAAGAAATTGCTCATTTTGAGCAATTTCTTCTTTTCTCATAATGTTTTACGCACAATTATTACTTTTGCAATGATAAAAATGCATTAACCCATGTCACAAGCAATTTCTTCATTTTCCACAATGTTTTCTAACCCAAAATGGAAATATTTTTAAAATTTCATCAACTTGAAATTGTTGTCTGCAACACCCTTCAAATTGGAACAGTCCAAAATTTTGTCATTTGGGAAAGGGTTAAAACATTTTTTGGAATGAAATACCCCAGAGTACCTCTACTTGGCGACAATTTTTAAAGAAATTAGGCTGTGGGGCACTTTTGAAGCTGTAGGGGCATTACACTGATTACATGAAGCTGTAGTGGGGCCGATACAGCTTATTGGGCTGGGGAGAACACTGATCATGTGTCGAACTTCCTGTTGTTTTTGAAGTGTAATGCGCTCTAATGTAAATTAGTGACATCAATACATATAGATCTACATCTCAGTTATGATTATGTAGAATTTGATCTGATAAAAACAATTAAAATTGCTAAGGCCATAGAGGCGAAAGCCTATTAATGGCTTCGAGGAACAGGTTTTCGGTTATCATTGTTAATGTTAGGGTGGTTCTCTTGCGTACCGCAGTTAATGGCGTCCTAAAAATAAATGATGAATGGAGACATGAAAAGATAGCACCACTTTTGCCTTCACTGATGGATCATGTATACCAAACCCAGGCCCTTGTGGAGCTGGAGCTGTGTTATACCCACCGAACCAAGACCCAATCCCACTGAAGAGACCAGTAAGTAAGAGAGGATCCATTCTTCTGGGCGAGCTGGTAGCTATTCAGATAGCCTTAGAGTATTACCTACAGCACATTGACACTCTTTCCAGTACACTCCTGAAAATCTTTAGTGACAGCCAATCCACTGTAGGAATTCTAACTTTGAATTGGAAAGACTCTAACTACAGGGATATAACCATAGAGATCAAGCATACCCAGTGTTCTGCCAAGGCCGCGTATTTGCGATTTTCTCGCATAAAAATTGAAAATGTCGCCAAAAAATTACGTCCATAGTGATTTCTGTCGCAGAGAAAAAGAATCGTAAATTAGGGGGGGCAATCGAGTGAATTTTATGATCGAAAGTGATTTTCACGCCGAAACCGTTATATTTTACTCGAATCTGATTGGATGCCGGACCATTAGGTGCGCGATATCTGGCCAATTGATTATCGAGAAAAATCTAGTCATTCATTCCTCTTTTCGTCGACCGCATTTTCGTAAACAAAATGTCAGAACCTTCGGCTTAAAAGCCCCGAACAATTCTAAGTTATTTCGGAAAAGGGACTGATTCTTTCACCGCCGATCACGCCATAACTGAGCCTGAACCCTCTACATCTATCGATACGGCGGCCCCCGATACGGCAACCGAAACACGGAAAACTGATCCGACATTTTCAAGAGAAATGGTTACGGGAGTATTATTCTTGGTTAGAATATGACAAGGAAAAATGTTTTATGACATGTAAATTGTGTAAAAAGCATGGAAAAAATGCATTTATCGAGCTCGGAGCTCAACACGAACTTCAGACACGACGAAAATTCCGACCACAGGTCTGCAGTAATGGCCGAATCCCTAACAATTAGCGAGTAGCAATTAACAAGTAGCAATTTGAATACAAGGTAATTCATTTAATATCTTTTTTCTATTTCATTGATGGTAATTTTATGAATGTCCCCTTATTTTCAGAAATGTCTCTAACTTTTTAGGGTCAGTGAGACATTTGTCTCATCCTATCAAAATCCTTGGCAGAACACTGCATACCATTAACAACATTCAACAAAGAGGCTCCCAAGTAGATATATCATGGACTCCTGGACACGCTAACATTGCAGGAAATGAAATAGCAGACACTCTAGCCAAAGAAGCAGCCAACGAAGCAAAATCTCAACCTGACACTAGACGATCTACCTGCTTAGCCGAAATCAAAGATGCAATAAAGAAGACTCAGATCTCCAAATGGCAAGACAGATGGGACCACACAGAAGTGGGCAGAGTCTACCACGCCCTTGTACCCAAAGTCGACACCAAGAAGTATATTGATTTTCCTGACAAATCCAGCTTCCGTAAAATCTTACAACTACAGTCTGGTTATAACATCTTGAACCAATACAGACACAGACTAGGACTAACAGACGACAACTCCTGCACTTGCGGAGAACCTGAAACAGACGAACATTTCCTTATTGACTGCCCAATCTACCAACAACCTAGAGATATCATGATGCACCACCTATCAACCCTACTTGGACTCCACTCCCCGAATATAAATGTCCTACTCAGCAACGAAGATCACCCGGTACTAGCAAACTGGAGAGAAACCATAAGACTGGAGCTTGCAGCCTACATCCAGGCCACTGGACGCTTTGATCCACCAGACAAGCCTCCACAAGACCTTTAATCCGTCAATCCGCCATTAACACCGAAGTACAATAGAGTATATTTACATATGTGATTATATCAGTACTGAGAGAATATAGTGTTTAGGGGTGAGTATTGCCTGCCAAAACCGTATTGCAATATATTGCGATACAGCATTTTCTGTATTCGGATACGTATTGAATATGTATTCATTGTATTGATATACAAACACATACTACACAACACAACTCCTGTGCACCAAAATTAACCCAAGATAACTGCATATACATTGTAATGGCCCCACTTCGGCGATGTTTTCTTGAGACACTCAGCTAAAAGAGCTTGTCCAAGGAAAATAAGTTGTCCCGATTTAATTTTGGTGGTCATAAAGGCATTATATTTACGAAGCTATGACCAAGCAGACGATAGATCCTGTCTTTCGTTGACGGGATTTTCTACCGACGACAGCCCAGGCATGGGTTTATTTATCTGGTTTGAATTTTCAAGGATCGAATTTCACTGTGCCTCTAAAGATTCACTGAAATAATTTAGGATATTCTTAGTTTTCTTCATTTTATTTGGTGGAAAAGAATCTGACGACGGTCTTTTTAGATTCTGCAAATGCAGGTGTAATCGTTTTTATGTAAATAATGATGTTCAGTAATTCAGTAATTTTATCGCTTTGATAATGATAGATGCAAATAAGTATAAAATTGTTTTAAATTCTTAACATGTACTATGTGTATCTTTTATTGTCAATCTATAAATCAGTTTCGGTTAAATGAAAATATTCAATGAAATCTGTACTGTTGGTCGATTAACTAGCACTCCGCGCCTGAAATTTCAAACCGAACCCGACCTATAAACAAAAAGGCCCCGGAACTTCAGCCGCGTGCAACGGTAAATTGATATTAGATTACAGCGTTTTCGAGTCTAATGCTCATTCAGGGCCTGCGAATTTAATTCTGGGTAGGAAATAATGCGATGAATGATCTAGTTTGGATTTTTTCTCCTTTTACTTTCGATTTCGAGTACAGTAAAATTTGCCAGCGCACGTAAAAACAACCAAAATTTGATCTCATTATTTTTATGCGACAGAAATCGCATCTTGACAAAATTTTATGCCACATTTACTTTTTCATGCGAGAATGTGACGGAATCGCGGCCTCGCCAGAACACTGCCGAAGTTACGAGGTATTGATCTCGCACCAATGATATTCTGGACTGTGTCTCGACTATTTACGTGTTTAAATGCGGAAATATACTGTATGTTAGTGACACAGTCAGTATTACAGACTGGTTTGTCGATTTTTCTTTTCAATATTAGTAGTCTATATCGAAGAAGTTAGCAAAGTCTACAGTAGGTAAAATCCAAAACCGGTCCCGCGATAAACTGGTATGCTGTGTACCGGTATCGATATACCGTACCTGGACGAGCGTACCGCAATTTACCGATATATCAGTATACCGCCTCACCCCTATGACACACTAGAGACTACCCGAGCCGATGAGGCCATGGATTGAGGATTGAGGAAAACATTCCATGTTTTCTTTTTCTACAGCAATCCAATGCAGACAAAATAATGTTAAAAATAATCACCGAAAACTATAGTCACTAAATTTGCTTTTAGTTTTGCTAATGCACGCAGTTGATAGCTGATGCTTCGTTTGCAAATCAACAGTTTTTCGAATACCGCGGTACCGTAAAAGACGCGGTATGTCCAAACTGCAACTTATTCGGTCGAAACTTATTTGGTACGAAACGCCTTTGCCACTGGAAACCAATATAATAGTTTTGAAATATAACTGAGCTATTGAAAATCCATAGATTTGGACACTTACACGTACACGTAGTTCACATAGTTCTCGAATCCGTTCGCACAAATATTTCTACGGCTTATATAAAATTTCTGTTCTAGTATGACTTCCGGTAACACACTACTTCCGTTGGTGTCCCGTTGGTGTCACACCACTTCATATTATCGCGCAGTATGTTACTCCGTGCAATTTTCATCCATAGTGTCCGTGAATGTCGCCAAAATTGTAGCCGGACTAGTGCAGACGAAACAAGATGGCCGCTGATCTATCATAAATTATCGATTGAACCAAGAACGAAAACACGTGAGGTCGACTTCGCTTAGGTCTGTAGTTAAAATTTAGCTTTGTTGTTGTATTTCTTTAATTCACACACAATTCAAGAGCTTTGTTTATATCGATATTGATTGATCCACTGCTTCTGTCAGGTCGTTTTTATAGCGTTTAAGAAGGGGATTATCAGGTAATTGCTGTAAAAATGACGTTAAAAGCCAGGGGCACTCGTGTCCAAAAATGCGAAGTTACCCTTCCCCCCCCCCCGCCCGAAATTTCACGGAAACCCTCTGATTTTTCCATTCAATTAACATTGAAAAAAACAGAGGGTTTCCGACATTTTTATTTCCGTTTAAATTTCAATCTATAGACGGACGAAAGGCCACTTCGTGGCCTTTTCGCCCGTATAAAGTAATAAAGTATTGACTTTAGTTATCTTTAAGTGTCTATGACACCTCTAGACAGCTGAGATTTCATATTTTTACAAACTCCCATAGCTCAATTGATAGAGTGACTGGCATGATGCTCTACTATGGTGTGATCCTGCTGATTCCAGGTCGGATTCCTGGTGGGTGTTATTGGCAGCTATCTTGAGGTCAAAATGTAATACCATCACATTTATCCACTATGCAGTTGACACTTGTAACGTCAAAGTCACATGCGATATGAAAATACCATGAGATATCCAAAATTTAAACACATTCATTTCTTTTTTGAAAATCGACATTTACTAGATCTATATATATCTTTGTTGAATGCAGTTATGAATGGTTGAAATATGGTTGACAAAGGAGAGAAATTGCCTTGATTAAGCATACAATCACATTTATCCACTATGTAGTTGACACTTGTAACGTCAAAGTCACATGAGATATGAAAATACCATGAGATATCCAAAATTTAAACACATTCATTTCTTTTTTGAAAATCAACATTTACTAGATCCATTATATCTTTGTTGAATGCAGTTATGAATGGTTGAAATATGGTTGACAAAGGAGAGAAATTGCCTTGATTATGCAATTTATCATCTTTTTCCGCTACATTTCTATGATGAAATTTTCTGTCTAAAGCTTAAGAAGACATTAGTGAAAGGAGAGTTTCCTCTCTTCGAAGTATTTCTTGTTTTCCCATAAAGTTTCCATACATAATCATTTGAAAAACACTATACTATTAGGTTTCATGACTAATCATTTAGGTGTGATAGTTCCCATGCACTATGTTCAACCTTAAATTAAAGCCATTATCACAACATCCCATTGCAAATCAGAGAAAAGATCATAAACATTGAGAGAAAATAAGATATTGTGGAAATACACCATGGTCTCCTTTTCCATCAATGTTTTCTATATCATTACAAATATATTTCCCACTTTTGAAATCAAATATTTCCTACAAGTTGCAAGATTGTTGAACAAGTTCTATTCATTTCACTCATTCTTTCATGTGACATCCTTTAGGTGTCGCCGCTCTAGTAGAAAAGTCTTGGGAAAACTTTGATGCAAAAGAAGGAAATTCTGATAACCAGCATTATCTCCTTTTACCTCAATATTTTCTGTGCCATATAGTACACAAAGTCTTCACCAACATCCACTTGTCATCTGAAGCAGGTTTTGAATTAGAATTAAATTTGTTGTTTTGGAAAGGGTTAACAGAATTATGAGGTGACATGAGGTTCTTGATAATTTCTTCTTTCCCTCAGTATTTCCAGGTCTTCATGTGCTCTGCAAGTCGAATCAGAAAAATAAGTACTCCCCCTTTCATCTCATTATCCTTAAGTAGAAAACCAGAAATATGTAGCTGATGATAATCAGTATTTTTCCTTCAATAAATATGTTCATCCCTCCCCCAAACATTAAAATTTTAGGTCAGGGTGGTTAACTTCAACAACTGCTACAAACAACAAAATGGAAGGCAAATGATATTTGTGTACATTATACTTCTGAAAATTTTAAGACAGAAGGATTAAATGCTAGTCACCAACAATGTTACATTTTCTTCTTTTGTATCAATGTTTACCTAAGCATATTCTAACATGGTGGGGAATCATGTGACATAACAATGGTAGAAAATAAAAAAGTTATTGATGACAGACCAAACTTTTAGTTGGTTGTCCATGATTTTCTATCAGCTGAGTCTTAAAAGATTTACCATGTGCAGCTAATTCCCCGCATTTTCAGACCTGAACTCTGCTTCTGACCAAATTCATATTGGATATTACAGTGTCCTCCCCAATTCATTAAGCTGTATGGGCCCCACTACACGTAACAGCTTCCTGTAATCAATGTTATGTCACTACAGCTTCAAAAGTACCCCTACAGCTTAATTCCTTCAAAAAGATCACCAAATAGGGGAATTTGTAGACATTTCATGTCAAAAAAGTGATAAATAATGTATTTTTATAATATGAAATGTAATGATTCTGTATAATAACATATTGGGAAAAGAAGAAATTGCTCAATTAGAGCAATTTCTTCTTTTGCCATTATGTTTTTGTTCACAATTATTTTACCCTTTATTATCATAGTTATTGAAGACTTTCTGAATTGTTATTGTGTCATGTGATTCCCCACCGTCTTCTAAAATTGACATGTCAAATCGAGGGCTTGTTTGGGACAGAGTAAAAAGCTTCTTATGTTACATAATAATGTGTAGAATCTAACTAACAAACTATTCCATATTTTCATCACCAGTCTGATCCTATAAGATTGAAGGAAAAGAGAAATGCTAGTTTTCAAAACTTTCATCATTTACCTCAATGCTTTAACAGTTTGAATTAAGGTATTAAGGTTACTTAACTGAAAAGTGTTATCCTTGAGCTTTGATACTGTGTATGAAATCCAGTTATCAGTGTTCATTTTCATTTACAAGTGTTGCCTTGGTCGTAAGAATAATACATAATGCATATCCACGGGTCATTGTAAAACCCTTTTAAGATTTGATTTATTGGGGGTTTACCCCGTTTTCAACTACTAATGTCATATCGCGGCGACTGGACCACCTAACCATGGATTCCTGGCATTTTTCATACCAGTACTACCACAACACCCTTACCGAGCCTCCAGCTGCTCCACCACATAGGTTCATGATATCAAACCATTGATGGGTGACTTTTTTGTCATCAAGGGTATTTGCCGCGGCCAGGTATTGAACCCGGGACCTCTCGAATGAAAGGTAGATGCGCTACCAACTGCGCCATGGCACCGTTTTAAGAACATATTTGTAATTAATTGTTATTTAATGTGTATAGTGTTTACATTACTTTCCTACAATAGCAAAGAATTTTGTATTGAAATAGACTGGCTTTACCAATATGTTTGGATAAACCGCCAGTGTTATTATTAAAGCCCTTAACGGCTTAACCCTTTCCAAAATGACAAAATTTTGGGGTTGCACAATTTTAAAGTTGCTACAGACAACAAAATTTAGATAAGTAAAGATTTGAATAGTGGGGAATATAGCACACATATCGTCAGTGTAAATGCAAAACCTCGTATGTCGATTCCTGCGATTTTCAAAGTTCAAAATTGTGTGCCAAGTTTAAACAATTCTCGCCGGTTTTGAGATATTTATACTGATCAGTATGAATGACACATTATTTGTGAACAGTTACAGTATGTCAAAATTTAAAGTAAAACATTTTAGTTTGAGAAAAGTTATTACACTTTTTTCCCTCCCCTTTGAAATTTTCAAAAAACAAGATACGAGGTTTTGCATTTACAACAACGATATATTGAGACAAAAGTTAAAATTGCTGGTTTCTTCTTTTGTCTCAAAGTTTTCCCGAGCCTTTTCTAATAGGGACGTCAAAACCAGGTCTTGTTTGAGAAAGGTTTAACTACCGCTTGAATGGAAATGTAACACAGTGACAGTTTAGGAATTACTGGCACTTTTCAATTTCGCATCTGGGTCTTTGGTGCTCATAAGGGTTTGGATTATACCTTAATCAAAAAGCCTATCTTTATCAATATTCATGTCTTGGTCTGCAGCAGCTTTTGAATTTGACCATCCTAAAATTTTGCTGTTTCTGTTTGGGAAAGGATTAACGCCTGTGTAACTGTTACGTCTTTTTTTTGGGTGGCGCCCCCAAACCCTCGCCGTTTACAAAGTGTTTGTATCTTGTCGTAAACTGACATTGTCAAATGGACAATTCTAAACGAGTCTAAAGCATTCTTGGCTCTTCTTTGTTTACATGCAAAAATGAATTTTTTAGATTAAAATGGCCCTAAGACCAGAAAAAAAATGTTGTTTGGGAAAGGACCAATGCCTTTGTTAAGTCTTATGTCGGGGGCTGCGCCCCCGAACCCCTGCTGTTCACAAAGTGTTTATATCTTGTTTTATACTGACACCATCACATGGATGATTCTAAATGAGTCAAAGGATTGTTGTTGGCTATTAAAATGGCCCTAAGTCCACAATTTTTTCACACTGACAGTACACAGGACATGCATCAGTGGCGCATCCAGAGGGGTTCGCGGATTCGAACGAATCCCCCTCTGTAGCCTAGTAAAATCATTTTCATGCAGAAATTCCGTAAAAAATCTGTAATAATTTCTTACACTGGCGGATCCACTCCAGACAGTGGGTTCAAAAGAAACCTGAGCATGATACGCTTACATCCCATAATGTTTATTATCATTCATAATGTCATTTTCAGCTTTGTTCTACTTACATCAGGGCTGTTTTTTTTTTTTTTTTTTTTTTTTTTTTTTTTTTTGGGGGGGGGGGGGTTGAGGCAAGAATTTATATCCATTTAATCTTTTTTGAAGACACATAAAAAATGTGACTATGCACGGGACACAAAAAAGCAACGAATTAAAACATGACTTACCTTGTTAACTTATGTTCGTTTAGATTTGCAATCAGAGTCTAGTGAATCTCACCATTCAGCAAAATTCATCAAATTTTGGCATCATGGCATTGGGGTCGAAAACCCATGACATTTCTCAAATAATCACTTATTTTATCACTGCAGTTAATTAATGCAACTCACAATAAATTCAATGTCAACCAAAATATCAAACCATCTCCACACAATTTTTTCTTACTTGAAAATTACTTTTTCCAGCGAAAAAAGCAACACTTCTGTCTGACTCACCTTGAACGAACTTTAGGGCGAACTTGATTGGGCTACTCTGTTGACACAGAATACTTTTTAGAACCGAAAAGACGCCAGATTTTTAATGAAGAAGCTAAACAAATGTATTTTGCATGTTATTCAGCGATTTTTGTAATGGTGCATTCTGCAATAATCATCTTGGTCAGAACCCAAACACGCTTGATAGGGCAGCATAATTCGTGAAGTGAAAACAGAGTAAGTCCAATCAAGTCCGACCCTTCTTAGCAACACCGCTTTTTGTCAGACAGCTCAAGCAGCCTTATGTTTCATGTTTGGTTTAATTTGTTTTTCTATGGAACAGATACTTTTTTCTTCGCAAAAATCATAGAATATGGAGAAAATACGGTTTTGATTATACATTGGGCCATCGTTTATGTAAGAGTTCAGCAAAGTGGCAAAGAATAATTTCAGGAGGCGGTACTTGTGACGCAGTTGTAGTGCACGAACGGATGACAAAAAGCGACATCCAGCAACTGTAGCTACCGCTCGTAATTCGCTTTTTAGCAATAAAATATACAATTTTTGCTTTAAGAAAACAAATACTATTACTTCTTTTGATCAAATGTATGCATTTAAACAGTTTTCCGGGCAATTCTTTGAATGAAAAGGCCCGTAAATCGAATTATTTACTTATCCACGATGGGTAACTACGATCGGTAACAATACAAGTCCGGTAATAGGTGCAGTTGCATTCTGCACTTTGCAACTTGAATAAACCAACAAATAGATTTTTCCCAGAAAAATGACTACGTGGAGACCTAGATGGAGGTTGCGCGAAGAGTTGCTGAGAATTTCAAGAAAATTTATTCGACAGTTTTTGAGCGCATCAAATCGCGGCTATATCCTGCTGGAAGGAGACTTTTGGCCCTATTGTATCATTCATTCCATGAATCGAACAAGTTCTTTTCATTACACTAATTCTTTATTTAGAAAAATCTTTCCCAATCAAGACATGGTTTTGATGTCACTATCAGAAAAGGCATTCAGAAAATACAGCAAAAAAAGTAAATGCTGCTAATCAGTATTTTCTTCTTTTGCCTAAATATAATTTAATATTTTCTCGGTGATATTATTGACAAATCTGACCTATCTTCATCAACATTCATTTTTGTTCTGCAGCAGCTTTTGAATTTGACCACCCTATTTTTTCTGTTTGGTGAAGGGTTAAACCCTATCAGTTTGTTGAAAGTCTTATGTCGGGGGCTGCGCCCCCGAACCCCTGCTGCTAATAAAGATTTAAATGGCCCCGAACGTCATCATGACATGCGTCAAGGATTTCTGTGCAGGAGGTTCAAAAATACAAAAAAGGAGATGTGGCATTTTCTTGGTATTACACAATTCAGAGTTAATTTCTATGAAACTGTTTAAAATAATAACACTCCTAAAGACCCAAATCCCCTCTGGATCTGCCAAGGTATAGTCTAGTAGACTAGCAGACTTCTTCTTTCCGTGTCATTTACAGTGAGTATCAGTGGCGGATCCAGAATTTCTTTGAGGGGGGTTCGGTTTTACTAAAAGGGGGGTTCGTTTTACAAGTATTACACCCTTTTGACTGAATTTCTGCATGAAAATGAAAGAATCAGGCTACAGAGGGGGTTCGTTTGAATCCCCCCCTCTGGATCCGCCACTGAGTATGGTGGTAATCTAAAGCCAGGACATAGGCTCATTTCCAGAAGAATTGCTACAGAACAATTGTGTAGGCATGAACATGATCAGTCAAACTATTTTAGCAAAATCAATCCCTCAAAACTTCAGATCCAGAAGGGGATCAAATTCTTGTGGGTTCAAACATACACTCGGCATGATACGCTGTGATCCCATCATTGTTATCATTTAGAATTTCATCTTCAAAACTGGACGTCTACTTACATCAGGGGGCTGCGCCCCCGAACCCCCTGCCATCTAAAAAATATATTATCCTCATCGAGTCTCCATGCTAAATCCATAGTTATAAATTTCTCAGCATCACAGTATGTAATGACATACAGACTTGTAATTTGAGGGTTTTTGATTGGGGGAGTTGGAGAATGTTTCTCCATTATCTTGATAGAACTAGAACATGCATTAAAAATTCTAACTATACACAGCACAAGCAACAAATTGAAACATGACTTACCTTCTTAAATATGTTTGTTTGGATTTACAATTAGATTCTGAATTCTAATGAACATTTCGCAAGATCCACCATTGGCACTGGCCCATTTCGGCATTTGGGTTCAACGAAAACTAGTGACATTTCGTCAATATTCACTGATTATACACACTGAAGATAATTCGATGCGAGTCACAATAAATTCCATGTCTACCAAAATGTCAAACCAAACACACAAACTCTTTTCCTAACGTCAAAATATCATATCCCTACGATAAAAAAAACATCACATCTGTCACCTTGAATGATCTTTTTGGCGTACTTGATTGGGCCATTTTGTTGACACATAGATCTAGTTCCCCCTTTTTAGAACTGAAAAGACACCAGGTTTTCATGAAGATTCTTAACAACTGTGTTTGGAATGTTATTTAACGATTTTTTCAAAAGAAAACTCGTCAATGGTTATCTTGGTTTATACCCAACACACATGATTGGGCCGCACAGTTCGGGTGAAAACGGAGTAAGTCCAATCAAGTCCGACCCTACTTAGCAACACCGCTATTTACCAGACAGCTCGAGCATGACAACTATCTCAAGCCGTATGTTTCATGTTTTGTTTATATTTTCCTTCTATGCACAAAATACTTATTTCTCCACAGTAGATCATAGAATCTGGAAAAATTGGATTTGGGTTACATTCTGGTCACTGGTTTATGCAAAGGTTCGACAACGTGACAAAGAATGATATTAGGGGGCGGTACTTGTGACGCAGACTTCGTAATACAAAAACGGGTGACAAAAAGCGAGATCCTGCAAAGCTGGCGACCGTCTGTTCTCGATTTTTTAGCAATTAAAATCCAATTTCGTCTTTAAGAAAACAACTTATGCGACTTCATTTGTGATACCTTATAAATACAACAATTTTCAAGGCCAATTTTTGAGTGGAAAAGCCTGCAAACCCGGTTTTATTTACGTATCTAGGGTCGGTATCTATAGCAAGTCCGGTAATAGGTGCAGTAATGGAGGTTGCGGGAAGAGTTGCATGCACTTTTCAAGAAAATCCCCGGAACAGTTTTGGAGCGCATCAAATCGCGGTATATAGCGGCAGAACGGTGACTTTGGCCCTGTTATATCATTCATTCCATGAATCGAACAAGTTCTTTTCATTTCACTCATTCTTTACAAGTTTTTCAATTCTAAACAAGAGTGAAGATGAATTTGTGAAACACAAATGTCCCCCGAAAAGGCACAGCTATGGTGGGGTTGGTACATCTTCGCTAGGCAAGGTTGAACCCACCTACGTTTGTATTCACCCTTGGAGGATTAAGTATGATTTTTATGAAATCGCGAAATGCCGCCTAGCGTTTGTTCTGCATGTTGTTATGCAGTTGCAACCTATCAAACGTCACCTTCTAAACACATTTGATGTTATTTCGTCAATTAATTATGACGTCATTAACACATGTTGCCTTTCACATTCTATGCCATACAGACTAGGTAAACAAATGATTTTTTAGGCGGAGGCGGACGTATATTGGCGCCATCTTCTCCGTCTCACGGTCTGTCCGTACGTCCACTTTTCTTGTCAACGCAACTCCTACTAAGTTTCTGGCTGGATCTTCATGAAACTTGGTCAATGTTATCACCTCAATTGGTAGATGTGCATGAAGGAAGGATTTTATGGTTCATTGATTTTTGTCTTGAGTTATGCCCCCTTAAAACTTAGTCGGCGTATATTGTGACCATGGCACTCTTGTTGGTAGAGTTGTCGCAAGTATAGTAAAAAGCTAGGTCTAATGAAATAAAATTCTGACGAAAAATCGCTCGTCTTCGCGTTTTTGAAATGCAAATGCAATACTTTTCCCCGCCCGTTGTCATAAATTGTTTACTCATAACGAATAGATATATCGGTCAATCTGATTGGTTTCAGCGAAGTCCAGAAATGTCACCCCTTGAATGACATTCGCACTATTGCCAGTGGGGCAGACAACTTGCACTGCAGAGTTAGAATTAAAATGCAGTTTTATTGCTGCCACAAGACACTTAATCAAGTAAGATTTGCCTGATCCGGCTGTGCCGGACACTACCAATCGTAACGGTTTAAAACTTGAAAGATTCTTTGAGAAGTCGGTGACAGTTTTCATAACAAGGTTGAAGAGAAAAGTTGATCAGAATTCATAGTTTTCAAGTCACAAGCGGGTATATTGATAGCAGTATCTTTGTCAATATCTTCAAGCTTGGAAAGAAAAGATTTTCCAAGATCATTGGGATATTGATATGCCATTTCCCCCCAATCAAATGTGTCCCCACCATCTTCAAATGTGATGTATTCAGTGGCATAATTTGGATTGGGCTTTAAAATATTCATCCAGTCAGGCTCTTGGGAGGATGACAAAAGTTCACATATATCATCACCAGCAATATCATTTTCTGGTTACTTTAATTAAGCAGATTCTGCCTGTGCATTAACAAAATTTGAGCATTTTTCATGGTTTGAGAACTCTTTGAATTGTTGTGTCCCTGTTTTGCCTTCTGCAATTATATCATTAATTTTCCTCCAATTTGGATAATGTATTATAGTATATATTTACAGTACTGCTCATGTAAAAGCCATGTTGGGCGTGCAAGTCCAGACAATACAGGAACTTTACCTTTACTACATATAAAAGAATAACAAGAACTGTTGTCATCTTTATTTCTTTGTAAATATTTGTCCAAAGGTGTACTTTTAGTTAATGTCGAGCCATCTTTTTCTAGTACCCTGAAACCAGACAAACTTATGTTTTGAAAAGTGTGACTACATCTATACAGAGGTAATCTTGAAATTTCGAAAGATGCCTCGACAGCAGAAATATCTCTTTTTACAGAGTTCATTAGGAATTTTTGGCATATGTTTTTTTCCAAAGTAACATGATGAATCATCAGACATGTCAACTACATTACTAACAAGCTCTGACATTGATTCTGATACCTGATTTCCTTTGCAGGCATAACCAGTTATATATCCTTTAGTGGCTATGATGTCATTTACTGATGGATTTTCTGTGCCACTTTTTGATAATATAATTGATATGTCCCCATTAGCACGCCAGGCTTGAGTGTGGTACTGGGAATGTTGCACAAGCATGGGGTGGTCTCTAGGCATCGCTAACCTTAACGAAGAGTTTTTGTCTTTAACAATTGCTGGGGTATCCCTGAGTTCTTTTCCAGGATTTGAATGTGTTCCAAACTCCATGCGGCACTGCTTGATGGAGGGATTGTGTTTTGACTGTTGCAAACAGTAATCAGAACATCTGTGAATATTAAACCTATTTGTCAATAAAAGATAATCTTCTAAAACTGTATCCTGACTCTCTGAAACATCTAACAATAATTTTGTGAGAGGATTAGTATCTTCTGGTGGTTTAGGTGCCGTTCCTTCAGGAGGAGGCCAAATATTTTTTTCTGGGACATCTATTTTCATCGAAGCCTGCTGGGTGGTTAGCAGACAACTTAAAGTCGTGCCTAGCCCACTCAGCAAGTTTGGTAGCACATTCTGACTCAGAAAGTCCATCTTCAACTAGCTGGTGGAGTAATTTATGAGGTTCTTTGTCCTTTCTCCAACATAACCCATGCCAGTGTACCATTCCCCTTGACTTAGCAAATTCTTGTCTGTACCAGTATGGGTTTACACCAAAAACAGGTCCCATGACATTATGGAAATATGATTGTGTTCTCAAGTCAAAGTATTTTGCTACAATATGAGTATTTTCCTGAAGAGCTTTATATAATTTAGGATGGTCATTCAAACCTAAGGCAGTGCCTGTAGTGTGTGAATGGTACAAATTCAATAATCTCCTGAGAGGCTTAAAATGAAACTCTGCACAACTTCCAGTTGTAAAAAATGATGGCAAACCATTACCCTCTGTTCTCTCTTTCAAGTCTTGCACTGTCAAATGTGGCTCGCCTAATTGTTGTTGTATAATTTAAGAACCCTTCTCCAGTGCTTGCTTTCTTAATATCATGTTGTGAACAACAAATTTAAAATAATGGTGTTTTGCAAATCTGCCATCTTTATACCAAAGAAGATGTTCTGCCCAGTCTGACAAAGAATTACATGTTAGTTTTCTATTGATGTGAAAATCTGCATCAGCATATGGGAAAAGACATGGAAATGCCATTGTGAAAAAATATCGTGTTGTAAATTCAGAGAGAGGAAGATTACCTTGAGATGGCCATGGGATTGTTAAACTTCCCCTAATATTTTGCTCAACTGTGACATTTTCATCTAATACCTCATGGACAATTTCTTCAACTTTCTCTTTTAGACTGGTCGAAATGTCGGGTAAAAGTATACCTGAACTGCTATATCCATCCCCAGCATCAACTTCTATTTGACATGGTGCAGGGCCCTTATCCTGAACAATTGGTGTTTTAGCATCAATGTCAGCAGATGGGAGATTGCTAATCTCACCATCTTCTGGCAAAGATTCCAAACGCGCCTTAGAAATTGTAATGTCTTTGTAAGCCGGATTATTTTCTTTTAACCAGAACAGTGCTTTTTCAACTTTATATCTTCTAACACGAAGATCTTTAAATGAATCCCCACTTCCATTTTTTCTTATTTTCAAAACATGAATTTCCCCGGGCAGCCTTGGAAATATTTGTGCAGGTTCATTAACCTCTTGTGGAAATGTGACACAATGGCAACTTGAGCCAATTCCACCATGCTTTAGCATATGTATATTCATTCACGGAGATATTCTTGAAATGAGTTATTGTTCGACTAGGGTCAGGCCACGTTAATGTTCTGGTAATATTCTAGGGTCCATATTATTTTCAGTTGAAAACATTTTTATGTCATGTTTGTCTAATAGGCATCGTCTGCATGTAGAATTTATGTAAGCTCCCTCACAGAGCCGTGTTTCATTGCAAATTTGGCATGTTTGGAATATGTATGACAGTTGATCCAGTTCAAAAGCTCTAATACAAGTCATGGCTTTGTTAAATTGAGAATCTGTTGTGAGTGGTGCAGCGGCTGGAATGTCATTTAAATCAATTCTAATTTTCTTCTGTTTTTGCTGAATCCAAATATTTATTTTTCTAGTCGATATGTCCACTTTTTATTGTCAAAACTGTCGACAGACCAAAAACCCAACTTTCTTGATATGTCAATCAAAGCATCATTGGTGAGTTTGCATAGTTTATTACTTCTCACTCTAGATCTATTTGAGGGAAGATTTACTTTATGATCATCTAAACCTAATTGAACTGAATTTACTTTTCTTTTTGAACCACAATCTGATTTACTTTGAGGTTGCTGAACAACATTGGGTTTGCAAAAATATGTGTGGTCATAAATGTAGGTTCTGTTTTCATGGTTGCATGAAATGTTGTTTTTTACAGAAGCAAAAAGAACCATAAAGTGTCCATTTTGTAGAAGTAAGTTTACAGATTGGCAGCTTGTTTGTGAAGTATATTTCGTGAGCACATGATTGCCAAATCCAGTTGCTAGCTAACATTAATAGTTGTCTTCAATAACTCAGCTGAAGCTTCAATTTCACATGCATGGGCCCAGCCATTCCTATTTACCATATTTTCAAAATACCTGTCTCTATTCATTTCATTGCCATGAACAAGCTTCACCCTTTCCTCCCATTCTGTCCATTGTTTTATCCATTCATGTGTTATACATGTATGTATATAGTGATATATTCGAGTATAACAGACTTAAACTCTTCTGTTTGGAAAAGGATTAAGCGTATATCACACAATTAAGCTCCCGTTTTATATCTCACAAGTAGCAATATACATAACACGTGTCTATAGATGACACTTAGTCAATCTACGACTGACGAGTCCACAACTGACACCCTTATACGTTACATTATTTTACCACCTGCCGCGGATCCAGGATTTCCATGAGGGGGGGAGTTCGAATATACAGATAAGGGGGGTTCGTTTTTCTAGTATCACACAATTTTGACTGAATTTCTGCATGAAAATGAAAGATTCGGGCTGCAGAGGGGGGTTCGTTTGAACCCCCCGAACCCCCCTGGATCCGCCACTGACCACTATGATTGAAATAATTAAAAAAAGAAAGATGAATAATGATATAATGCACGCGAGTCTGACCTCACCTGATATTTTTAAGCTATAGATTCTACATAAGTGAACATGTATTTTTGATCGTTTTATAACATTTATAAAAAAAGAGTAGATCTCTTACAAACTCAATAAATGAGAGGGGCTATCTGTGTATTTCAAATAAATATTGCATGGTACTTTTTTCTTAATAGTTACATTTTAAAATGAAACAATGGTGTATAATGTATTCAGCTTAGGAATGCGAGAATTTTTTTTTAGGAAAATAGTAATCATGCCGAATTAGGTATTTTCCGTTTTCGATATAAAATGACTAGTCTATCTTTATTGCAATCTTTATCAATTCCCCCAAACTTTGACAGAGAGTATTTTAGACCTAACTCTTTCCCCGTACACTTTTCATACTTGAAAACTGCTGCAGACGACATAACAGATGTTGGTAAAGATAGGATTTTTGTGCAAATTGACAATAGAAGTATTGAGACAACATGATGATCTAATCGTCATGTTCTTCTTTTGTACATAACAAAAATTAAGTTTTCCTTTTGCAGACGTAAAAAGCAGTCTTTTACTGTAGATGTTTAAGTCTGGTACATAATACCGAATCATGAATACGTCCAGCTTTTATCATTGAATCTTTAGGAAAATTGAAAAAAAAGAAAAAAAAAACAACAAAAAAAAAAAACAAAATATGTGTTTGACAGTTTTCTCTTCTGAGTTCACATCCATTAAAGAAATAACAACAATATCCGACCATTTGAAGAAATTAATTAATCAAAGCAGCTTATTAACCCGTCACAGCTACCAATTTCTATCTACATGTAGGATAATCCGATTAATTTCATTGCCCCCTCGTATGTAAAGCCTCGTTTCCAAACGACTGCTGCGCATGCGCAGCGTTATGTGAAATACCTGTATTATATTGTTTGAGAACAAATTTAATTTCAGACTATTTTGACAAAATATTGAATGTCCCTAATCACAAAGTATTTCTTATTCTTAGTCCATAGCATACCAATTATTTATATACATGCTGGCCTTTTCTATAATTATGTTCTATCCTTTAGCCCACACATAATAATGACATTTTAGCGCAACTATTCGTAGAATAGGTGGGCTATTCTAGTCACTCGGCCATCAGCGTAATGCTTTGGTTGAGTTTGTACGTGCAAGTTTATCAAATCTTTTTCTACTAATGCTTTTGAATTATTAACAAGTCTAGAGGTGTTTATTGCAAAATAAGAACCGATGTGCGACGGACTACTTTATTCTTTAACAGCTATTGTGTTTAAACTTTACACATGCTGAAATTTGATTAAATGGAATTTTTACCCTTTTCGGACTTAAAATTTTTCACTATCTAGCACTTGATTACCACGCTTTGCTTTCCCGAGACACCTCTCGTTATATTTTGTAAATGCACAAAAGAGGCAATGAAGGAAATATAAAATCAGCTTTAGTTCATTTTATTTTATTTCAACGGTCACTTTTTCGGACAATTTGGGCTGTTTTCAAAATTCAAAATTTGGCTCTCCGAGGTGGCCTCCTCGTGGCGGAGCTGGGCAATATTTCAACTGCAAGTAACAGTCAATGTATCTTGATTTATTAGTTGTAATATTGGCAGACGAACTCAATTTGAACCAAATTCTTCAAATGCAAAAATAACTGTAATTCTGCTTAAATTCAAGATGAAGCATGTGTAATACATGTATATATTATATACATGCTAAAAACAATGCCCCTAAATTTACAACTCTTTCCAAATGGACATTTTTTTCTGGTCCCAAACTGAAAGAGGACGGCCATTCTAATGTGAAAGTAAATACTGGTGGTCCTGTTCTAAGTTGAATATTTTCAGAATTTCCTTATCAACCTATACCAAAACAACAATGAAAAGAAAATCCAGAGGCAGCAGTTTCAGCAACCTAAGCCGCGAATGTCCGCGAAAGTTGTGGAAGGTGCTGTGAAAGTAGTAAGTTGACCATTTTTACATACAATTAAGAAAGGACATTTTACACTGGTGTTACACCTAGGTAACAATGTCTCATTTACCTTATTTTTGCTCTTAGAACCACAAGTGTTAAAAAGCCTAGTCAAAACTTGAATTGTTTAAGATCTTTTATCCTGACCCCGGTCAGAGGCTTTGCCTTATTTCATATTAAGTCTAACATTGAAAATAAGCAAACCAATGCTACATCGCCTGGAGTAGATATCCCGGTAAATAGAAATTTAGCTGGTGGAGTTGAGTTGAAAAATAACAAAGAAGTACAAGAAGACACCAATTCATGTGTCAGTTACTAACTTATCCAGCTGACTAATCCACAGTTATCGCTATTAGAGAAAGGTTTGAATTTCATACCTAGTAAACAAGAAGTGGACAAGATCAAGCTATTATCGGATTTAGCTGAATGGGAGAGAAGGATGAGGCTGACAGAATATTTCTTCGATAGGGATAATGGGGAGAACGACGGTACTTATGATATGAATGAAAAATTCAAAGTCAAGAAGAAAAGCATTTTCACGCCCAATTCTGGGAGGGATAAATCACTTGATTTTTACATTGAGCTTGTGAAAGGAGACATTTTAGGAAATCTGAAAAAGAACCGGAAAATCAGCATTTCCAAAGATAAAAATACTGCTTTTCACGAATTACTACACCATGAAAATATAGTGATAAGGCCGGCATACAAAGGTTCGGGGATCGTAGTGGTTGACAAAAATGACTATTGGCTAAAATAGAGGAAGAGATGGAAAATAGTGATACTTATGAAATAGTAGACTCCGATAAGACAGAAGAAATACACAAAAAGGTGAAACAGTTTGTAAACAAACTATACCGAGATGGGGTAGTAAATGAAGATCTGAAACAATAGCTAGTACCTAGATACGCACAAAAGGGAAAGTTGAAAGGTAATCCAAAACTCCACAAACCTAATGCACCTTATCGCACTATAGTCAGTGGCATAAATACACCTACAGAGAAGATTTCAGAATTTGCAGAACATGAGCTTAACGAGTATGTAGAGGAATCACCTTCTTATATACGTGATACTTCAGATTTTATAACAAAGCTGTGGAAAAGCAAATGCATAAATATATGCCTTATTGTAATGGTTTTACCTTTTCCAAAATTGCGCAAGTATGCATTGCTCAAATTTTACAAACAACAGTTTTGAAAAACAAAGTGAATTTGTCAAGGATAATTTATGGTTACAATACATCAAAACATGCATTGAGGCAAAATAGAAGAGTTTGTTTTAGCATTCTTTACTCTTAATTATATGTTAAACCAAATGGTTTCATGACTGATTCCAAAAAATAACTTTTATATTTGGTAAAGGGTAAGGGGGTTGTTCGCAAAGATTTGAGACACAGATCCTTTTACATTGTAGTCATAATTTTTGCGAATTTCTCATCAATATTAGATTCATATAAAAGTTAAAAGATAACGTTATAAATGAAGGTAAATGTAAAATATTGGTATCATCGGATTGCTTCTTTACTAACTTAATTCAAAACGCATCACATTTTTTTCAAATAGTTTCGTTTTCAAAGTCAAAAAAAAATGTACTTCTGCAATACTTGTCAACGATTAAAACGCGATTTTCAATAAAAATTCATTGCAGTCATTTACCACGTTATTTCGCACTACGTCAACATGCAGAACATAGAAAGCATCTGCGTAACTACACCTCAGGTCGACATCTGTGTTTTTCTTTCCATAGTTCTTATCAAAATGATCAACATTTACTTATTTTTTCTCAATCAATTTGATTCATCGAAAAATAAAGTTACGAGACAAAAGTTCGATGGATGCACACAAATTATTTTTATTCAATGCGGGGATTGTCATTGAGAATAAGCGATAGGTTTAATTGACAATCAATAACGGTTATTCACGTTCATTAACGTACTTAATCTACAGAGATTGCTACTGAGCACCGGCGTTCTGATAAGTCATTAATTGCGATCCAACATTTCTATTGAGAAACTTGTGCTAGAGGAGTGAATCAACGAACATGAGATTGCGCTTTGCTATTTTTCATAGCATTGTCGGATGAACATCAGTAATGCGTTTCAAAGTCAGTCAGTATATTCGTAACTATACCATCATGTGACCGGCGCTAGGTTATCAAACAAGATTTATTTCTTTTTCATTTTCTATTTATAAAGACAATATTTTTATGCGAAATTTTGATGAAGCGTATTTAACATTTTTCGTGATTCACAACCATATTTGTCCGTTCAATTAATTAATTGATACGTTTGGCAATATTGCACAAATTCAATTTAACGATAACAATAGTGCATTCTATGGCGATACTGTCAAAGTCAGAAAAGCTACTTTCCAATATTGTTTCGCGTAAATACCAGAAAATGACCAATAAAATTAATGCTTTTGGGAAGAAGTCAATATGGGATAGAAAGTCAGATGAGCAATTTTTACCGCCGGTAAACTCTGTCTCTGAAAGCAAGGATCACGTCTGAGGATAAAGAAATATGCTGGAGACCTTCGCTCATTAGTTAAAAAAATCGATTTACGCGACGTCTTATCGACGAAAATGGCCGCATTACTGCAAGAGACTTAAAAATAAAAAAAAACACCAATCCTTGTATGGAATGTTGTATCAGCGTTTTCATTTGACTTGTTTTAGGAAGTGTAGATGGATGAGGAGACATAAACAATATTTTCAATGTGAAGAAAAGTGCTTTGATAAATATTCTATGACGCTTCAAAATCTGTATGATATTTGACATTAAAAAAGATTTTGAATAAAAACATACATTAACATTAAAAGTTGATATACATATTCTAAATATACATGTAACAAGGTTGTCTCTAATCTTTCCGAACAGCCCTCGTATTTATACCGTTATGTAAGTTATTTGAACACACACCTGACAGGATACTTTGTAAACGTTATTCTTCAATATAACCGGTGAGATAAGCATGGCATTTGAATACGTTTTACGGATTTTAAAAAAGCTCTTTACAAAAAGTGTTATTCTAGTACTTTTATTCAGTTTGTTCATTTTATACTACGTTTTGATGTGCATTGTGACATTGAGAAGCGGCGACATCTACATAAAAAAGAAAATCGACAACAATGGGATATTCCAACCTAAAAGATGGAATGCAAGCCAAATGAAGTATTATATGAATAGTGACACACTAAGAATTGGTTTGAAACAATACAAACATAATAATACAACATTTTCAGGTCAATCTGCAAAACAGAAAATAAATCAATCGAGGAAGAAACACGACCAATCTTGTAAAGTTCCTGTATTGGATCCATGGGATGAGACGATACTTCCTTTTATTACTAATGCAACTAGACTATGCGACAATCAACATCTTGATAATATATTTTACCTAGACGACAACGGAGTTCTCCGAGAAAATAAAACGGCTTTGAAAATTCATGGGCTGAAAACACCTACATGCGTTTACAATCGGGTTCAGCAATTAAGAAATTCGAGCATTCACATTGGTAAAGCAGTTAATTTCACGGCGCCTGTTTTCGTACCTCATCAACTCTATGTAGTTATATGTGAAAATGATACAGGGACAATTGTATACAAATATATTTTTGTTAATTTCATGTGGGACAAAGGTCTTCAAAGAGAGCATAAATTCGGATACGAAAGCGACGATCGAATGAGTATAATAATGATTGGACTCGATTCCGTCTCTCGGTCAAATGCCTTACGACAAATACCTATGACATACAAGTATATTACTGATGATTTAGGGATGTATGATTTCAAAGGATATATGAAAGTAGCTTTAAACACACTTCCAAATGTCAGGGCTTTGTTGACTGGATTAAAGCCACGTAAAAATGTACCGTTTCTATGGAAAGAGGAGCCAATGAAATCCTATGCTTTTCACCATAGTGAAGATTGGGCGTCTTTCAAATTTTTGAATCGATACTTTGGATTTCAGGACAGGGCTGTTGACTACTATTACAACATTTTTGATCTAGCAATGAGGAAAATTGGGTCACTTATAATAAAATCACCGATTCCAAGCAAAACCGTAAATTGCTTCGCTAACATAGACATGATACGTTTTCAAATCGATCATTTCAAAAGGTTTATGGCTAGATACTCTAAACATTTAAAGTTCTCCTTCTTTTGGAACTGTAAACATACACACAATGAATTCAATGGCCTTAAAAGATTAGACGCTCCGTTGTTAGATCTATTTAAATGGTTGAAAACAAATGGACACATGGACAGAGCTATTGTGCTTCTTCTAAGTGACCACGGTTTTAGGCTAGGTCACGCAAGTGAATCAAATATAGGAAGAATAGAAAATCATATGCCTTTGTTGGCACTTCACATTCCTGATATTTTGCTACGACGATATACCTGGATGTCTGGGAATGTAAGATACAACACGGATAAATTGGTTACCGCTTATGACGTGCATAATACTTTGGAAGCAGTAATTTATGGAAACTACAGTAAAACTGAGTATCCAAAATTAGATGGAAAAGCTATCAAACGGAATATCTTTGGAAAGATACCTCTGAACAGAAGTTGTGTCGATGCAGGCATTCCTGAAAGAATGTGTTATTGTAATAATTCAGAAACAATAGATGTCAATACTCCGATTGTAAAGTCATTGGCTGAAGTAAGCATTAAGCATATCAACCGAATCATAGGAAATGTAACCCAACATTGTAGAAGTCTTGAGTTAAAGGATATAACAAATGCAGAACGAGTTCTTTCGCCAAATTGTTATTGGGTACGCAGTCGTATTTGCAATGGCAATGTTAAAAACAGAGTATATGGACGATATACAATCATGTTTTCTACAAGACCAAATAATGGTCTGTTTGAAATGATGTTAGATTACGGAAGTTATTTTATCAAAGTAATTGGAGAACCTGTTCGTATTAATGTATATGGTAACCAGTCTCATTGTGTTACGGATGCATTGCTAAAACAAATTTGTCTGTGCTACGATTAGGGTTTTCCTTTAGGTTTATAAATGAGCTACACTTGAATAATAATTTATATCAATGTATGTATTACTGTTGTATTAAATATCTAAGATTGTGGTCATTAAAAATGGTGTCTATTAAAAACCCATTTTGCTTTAAAGATATGCTATTACATTAAACTCTTCACCAAGTGGCTAAATTGTAGACCAGTCTTACTCTCAAGAAATTGCAGAACTCACAATGAGAAATGGCTAAATTGTTTAGTGTCTTATGAAAAAAAAACATCGATCAAAGTGGCAAAAAAGAAATCGCAGATGATTGATAATTCAACAGTTATCTCAATATCGGTCTTTTTGCCTTCTTATACGGTAGTCAAAAGCGAGATGCAATTTTCGTACACAGACCGCCAATTTTATCTTTTAAACGTTCGGAGCTCGTGTTAGTTCAAAATATCTAGTGCCAAAGACAGCATTTATGGTAGCAAATACAATTACAAACGTTAATTGTTTAAAGGCTCCATGTCAATTATAATTAACACAAGTATGTTCGTCGAATGACACAAGTAAAACTGCTGCACGCCGAGGCCATTAGGTTTTTTATTATATACTTTGATATTGTCCCTATGTATTTGAACTGGAGGAAAGTATGCAATATTTTTTTTATATTGCATACTTTGATATTGCATTGGAACTTCAACACGCGCATTCGCCAAGGACGGAACTATAAGCCCAGGCATCTATCCCGCTTCACAATTTTCTAGCCTGATAATTCACGTGAAAACCCATATTGACCATTACAAACACTAAGAGAACTCGACAAAAATTAATTGGTGAATAAAAAAACAATAAGTTTTCTTTCAAAATATCAAGGATATTGACTTTGTGAAGTAAGTCAACTCTGATTGCAAATACGCGAAATAAACAGATTTCAACAAATGAAATTAGATCTATACAAAACGGCGAATGTGCATATTTTTAGAAAGATTGATACCAAAAAACTGTAACAAATATCTGAAATTAAACACCTTTTGCAATGATTCCAGTCCGAGTCGAAAAAAATTGCCAATGCAATTCAAAGTTGTTTATCCTTCCCTAGTGACGTCGACGTAATCATATGCTGATGTTACATTTCCCGCGTAATCTACGTTAAACTGCAAGACGTTTTAAAAACATTTTTCTATTTAAAGTTATTTCTACCCGATAGAATAAAAACTAGTTTTATGAATTAAGTTTATGATAATTTTTCTAAAAAAATATCAAAGTATATAATAAAAAGGTTATTACATTATTATGGGAATATATATTGTGTCGAACTCGTACTTTTGGCATAGTATCCCTCGTAAGTTCGGGATACTCTGCCAAAAGAACTTGTTCCACACAATATATTTCCATATCAATGCAATAACCTAAAGTATACCAGTTTCAAAGCGTTGTGTAAACCTTTACATGCGCATGTCCCGTGTAAATAAACAAATCTGTGGGTGGGGTAAGATAACAAATGAATAATTTCAAATACATTTGTGATATGATAATCTCTTTAAACCCAATCAATAAAGAATGTGCTAATTAAGACTCATAAAATTGGGACAAAACAAACCACAGGAGATATACAAAATATATTTCGATTTATTTCGTAACGAATTAATGCTCAGGTAGCTCGTCAATTTGCATATTAGTATATGTCGGTATGTACATCCGCGTGTTTTGAATTATTATTTATGCCAACAATGTGCAATGGAAATAGTGTACACTGGAGTGAAAGAACCCGTCAAATATATTGTCCGGATCACGGAAGCGTTTGATTTTTTAGTCAATACATATTTACCGCGAAATGGAAAGCGTCTATTGATTTTAGTCAAACGTCATTTGAAAGCTGTTCTCGTCGGCATTATATGCCTTGCTCAAACGAAGAATAGAGGATAAAATGGGGAAGTTTGACATATTTCAAGCAAGTAATGAACGAAGGAAAGTGGTTTAGATGATGCGAAGCATACCGATCTTTCTGCAAGCGTTCATCGCGAGTTTAAATTAGTGCTATACAGTGGGTGGAGACAGTTCCGTGAACTACATGAACTAGGAGCTTTGTGTTAGATTCTAGATTGCTGATTGACGATAGGGGGAAGAGTCACAGAATCAAATGTTTTGCAGAAGGTCTTTTGTTTACTGCTCGGGTTCAAAACTGGTAGGTACAGACATGGGACATAATTAGCTCACCTGAGCACGAAGTGCTCAAGGTGAGCTATTGTGGTCACTTTGTGTCCGTCGTCCGTCCCTCCGTCCGTCCGTCTGTCCGTCTGTCAACAATTTAGTGTTAACACTCTAGCATCCACAAATATAAGCCAATCTTGACATAACTTGGCCAAAATATGTTTGACCATAAGTTCTCGGATGAGTTCGATTTTTGGTCTGATCGGACCAGAAAATCCGGAGTTATCTGCCCTTCAATGCGAAAAATAGCTACTTTTGACTTTGTTAACACTCTAGCATCTACAAATATGTACCAATGAATATTAAACTTGGACACAATGTATATAACAATTAGATCTTGGACGAGTTTGATTTTGGTTATGATCAGACCAGAAAGTCATGAGTTATGTGCCCTTGAATTCGACAAAATTGCCATTTTAGGCTGTTTTCGACGTTGTTTACACTCTAGAATCTACAATTATTATTCAATCAAGACAACACCTGGACACAATGTTCAGGACCATAAGATCTTGGATGAGTTTGATTTTGGTTATGATCAGACCAGAAAGTCATGAGTTATGTGCCCTTGAATTCGACAAAATTGCCATTTTCGGCTGTTTTCGACCTTGTTTACATTCTAGAATCTACAATTATGATTCAATCGAGACAAAACCTGGACACAATATTAAGGACTATAAGATCTTGGATGTATCAGATTTTCAGTCTGATCTGATAAGAAAGACGAGAGTTATGTGCCCTTGAATTTGACAAAATTGCCATTTTCGGCTGTTTTCCACCTTGTTTACAATCTAGAATCTACAAATATTAATCAATCAAGACAAAACGTGGACACAATGTAGGGGACCATAAGATCTCAGATGAGTTGGATTTCCAGTCTGATCTGATCAAAAGGAAGAGAGTTATGTGCCCTTGAATTTAACAAAATTGCCATTTTAAGCCGTTTTGGACCTTGTTTACACTCTAGAATTTACAATTATTGTTCAATCAAGACAAAACCTGGACACAATGTTGAGGACCATAAGATCTTGGATGAGTTTGATTTAGGGTATTATCAGACCAGAAAGTCATGAGTTCTGTGCCCTTGAATTCGACAAAATTGCCATTTTCGGCTGTTTTCGACCTTGTTTACACTCTAGAATCTACAATTATGTTTCAATCAAGACAAAACCTGGACACAATGTTGAGGACTATAAGATCTTGGATGTGTTTGATTTTCAGTCTGATCTGATTAGAAAGACGAGAGTTATGTGCCCTTGAATTTGACAAAATTGCCATTTTCGGCTGTTTTCCACCTTGTTTACACTCTAGAAACTACAAATATCAATCAATCAAGACAAAACGTGGACACATTGTAGGGGACCATAAGATCTCAGATGAGTTGGATTTTCAGTTGTAGGGGACCATAAGATCTCAGATGAGTTGGATTTTCAGTCTGATCTGATCATAAAGTTGAGAGTTACGTGCCCTTGAATTTGACAAAATTGCCGTTTTCGACTTTGTTTACACTCTAGAATCTACAATTATTGGACAAATCTTGGACACAATGTTTGGGACCATAAGATCTCTAATGAATTTCATTTTCATATTGTTATTGACCATAAGTTATTTTTCAGTCTTAAAATCATAAATATCAATTGAATTGAATAAAAGTGTTGCTCATATCAGTTTGGTTCAGGTGAGCAATATAGGACCATCATGGTCCTCTTGTTATTTATCCACATCAAGAAAATGTTTAGTTGAAGAAGTTAGTTTCCTTTGGAAAAGCTCAAATACTGATGATGTCACAACACTTTTGATGATGTCATGGTTAATGGGTACCAAAATAAAAGGAATCACATATTGTTTTTTCAAGAATTTGACTGTAAAATTTGATATAGAAAACCATTTTTGGTGTAGGTAAGTTTGCAGAGATGTTAAGAGCCGTTCTCTATAAGGATGTAAAATGGTGTTTCCACTCAAATCACCGATTTTCTTGAAACTTGTTGAGCATGTTGCTCTATCCAAACCTTATCCAAAAATATATGTTGATCAACCACATTCGCAGTATTTTGGTAGAAATATCCAAATCAATAAAATCACCAGAAAAATGGCATTAAAAATGGCGATTTTGGGGTATTTTATATTCTCTGTATTTTCATTAAAATAAATCTCTTGAAAACTTTATGAATTCCAAATGAAAGAATAGCCTTTCTATGGTTTATATCGTGTGCCTTTTGAAAATTAAATCCTATTACGTATTTGCATTGAAGCGTCAAAGTGGACACTGTATTTGCTTTGTAGAAAATGCGAAAAACAGGCCTTTTTTGAAAGAATAAAACAAACAATCCCAACTATAAATTTTGTTTTTACTTTAAATTTCGAATGAGGAGATATATTTCAGCATAATATAAAAAATCTTGACAGGTGTTTTTGATTTTTTAAAACTAATACATTTTTAAAATGTCGAAAAATCCGAAAAACGCAAGGAAAAAACCCAAGTTTCCAGTCTATAACGGCGGTGTTGATGTAAAACTAACACTTCCGGTGAAGATCGCGAAACGTTTACAAGTAAAACAGAACCGGTAAAATGCAAGTAAAAATACATTTTCAATCCAAAACAACGAGTTATCATGTAAAATAATTGTCTTGGGAACATTTTTGAAAGCGCACGAATCCATCATATGTCAGGAAAAAATTCTGTGATTGATTTTCGGGTTGTTGACAACTTGGCACAGTCCGTTTCGGCATGAATCGAAGCAAAAGATTTGTTCCGTTTATCCTTTACTGTGTATCTATATCGTTATTGTGTGTTTGAGCCTTCGCTTCAAGTTGAAGGAAATATATAACAGTATAAGGCCTATGGTAACGAGCAAGTCATTTTGTACCCTAACCATTTCGTACCTTGATACAATTTCGTATCATGATTTGGTCATTTCATACCATAATATGGTCAATAAAACATGTTTTTGTACAATATATTTTCATAATCATTCACCATCATACCATTCAATTAGTTGTTTATATTTTTTGTTTAATTTCAGAACTGGAAATTATTATAATTGAATGTCGATTTCCTGGTAGATAGAGGAACTTGTACGGGACAATGAGATTACCAATATTTGAAAGAGCAGTTGTGAGTATCTTTTTTTAGCTTATGAATAGATATGCCAAATTAGGGTTGAAAATTGTGAAGCATATGGAAAAATATATCAACAATTTTAACAGGCACTACCAACCAGTAAGGGTTCATGGGGTTTGGGAATTATACCGGTGTTCGGCACATAACCAGGATTAATTCTGTTATACATTGAACAGTTCCATCATCGTCCCTTCAAGTCATTTTTAATATTATTCTTAAGAAATATACATGTACATTATCAACTTTGCAGTATTGAGCACTGATTTCACCTCTATGCTCTCCTGATTTTTTTTCGGGGGAGGATATAGTCGGCACGCTGTCCATTATCTTTCAGTCGGATTTCAGCAAACCTTAGATCAAAGTAAATGAAATTTCATGTGTGGACTCCTGTGATAATCACTAGCAGTGTTCTCCCCAGCCCAATATTAAGCTGTATGGACACCACTAGAGCTTCAAGAAAATTTATGTATAATGCCCCTACAGCTTTACATTGGAGAGGTCCCGGGTTCGATACCCGACCGCAGCAAATACTCTTTCTGACTAAAGTGTCTCCCATTAATGGTTTGATTTCTTGAACCTATCTGGGGGAGCAGCTGGAGGCTCGGTAAGGGATTTGTGGTAGAACTGGTATGAAAAACGTCAGGAATCTATGGTTAGGTGCTCCAGCCATGCGATATGACCTTAGTAGTTTAAAACGGTGTAAAACCCCAATAAGCCAAGTCCTACAGCTTCAAAAGTACCCCACAGCTTAACTTCTTCAAATCGGACACCAAATAGGAGGTTTTTTAAGCATTTCACTATTTTCACATCAAAATCTGATAAATAATGCACTTTTACAATTGCAGATGTAATTAAACAAAAAATGGTTTGAAAACATTATGGGAAGAGAAGAAAATGCTCAAAATGAGCAATTTCTTCTTTTCCTATATATTGTTTTTATTCACATTGTTTACCAATATTTATATAAATTGCCACTAAAGCTTCAAATTATTCTGTGGAGAACCCTGCCTAGAGACCTATACATCTCTATTAGGAAAAACATTAAAACAAAAGAAGAAATTGCTGATAACCAGAAGTTTCTCCTTTTGTCTCAATATCTTCTGTGCCATATTTTACACAAATCCTATCTTTACTGACACCCAATTTGTCTTTCGTGGCAATTTTTGAATTGGATCACCCTAAAATTTTGTCGTTTAGGAAAGGGTTAAATGAAATTTTTATGTTAGTGATAAACTGAATTATATGTTTTCTTTTCAGCTGCTGAATTCCATGGTCACTATGTAACCGGAATATTGCGGGAAAAGATATCAACACGGCCGAACCAAATGACAATCAGAGAGGCTCAAAGAATAATCAGATGAAAATTCCTTAGAATCATGACAAAATTTGATATACTTTAATATGAAAAAATGATCTAAAGGTCTAAAATTCAGTGACAATATGATCGAAATATTGAATTCATTTTAGAAAAATTAAAGAACTGAATAAAGTACTGCTTTATCAGTACTATTTTCTCAATATTGCTTATATTGTGCCAAAACAAATGCTGACTTTACTTTCTTGATAACTAAATATCAAATAATCTGCTTTGACAGACACTTGCTTTCCAAAATAACACAATTTTAGGGCGATTCTAAAAGGGCGATTGTTAAAGTTAGAATTTGCGTAAAATATGGCATAGAAAATATTGAGACAAAAGGAGAAACTGCTGTCTATCAGCAGTTTCTTCTTTTGTTTCAATGTTTTCCCAAGCCTTTTCTATTAGGGACGTACAAAAAAGGTCTTGTTTGGGAAAGGGTTAAAAGCTGATGCAAATTACAAAATTAATGTTTACAATATTAGTAAGGAAAATTTTGAGACAAATGAAGGAAATACTGATTTTTTAACATTTTCTCGTCTTGCCTCCATGCTTTCTGAAGACTATTTTTATTGAGGGACATCAAAACTTGTACTAATTTTGGAAAGGGTAAATCTAAGCCTTTAAAATGTATTTGGGCACTGTGTTATGATTCAAAAGAGGTGAAGCAAATAGGGAAAAATATGGAAAGAAAAACATGGGTTTAGTAGAAACAGTCTATACTTGTAATCATGTATTAACATCCTTCACGGACTAATACTACTATGTCAGTGATGTCATACCTCTTATACAAAATGTTTACAAGTCATGTTCAATCCTCAAAATTTCATGGAATATTGGTCATTGATTAGAAATAAACTGTGTGAATATGAATCGATTGAATTATTTAGTTATTATGCCTTCTTTCAAAGGAATGGCTTTGAAAACATTGAGGGAATAAAAGAATGTGCTGGTAATAAGCAATGTCCCTTTATACACATTTTTTTCAGTATTTTGTGTATTTTTCACTTTCATTTTTGTCTTCTGCAACTCCTGTCAAAATGGACTTGCCAAGTATTTCATGATTTGGAAAGGGTTAGCTGTTTTCTTGAAATACCTGTGTATTAGACAATAAAGAGGAAAATAGTGGTAACTATGATTTTCTCTATTTGCCCCAAATATATTTTGTCTCTCATGTAGCATTGAACAAGTCCAAAATTCTGCAGTTAGGGAAAAGGCTAAGAACTGAAGATGGATGTTTAACCTCATTCAATCAATCAATTTTCCATACATTGGCATTCAAGATTTCCTTTTTTTTATAAAAGCAATTTCGATTTTGGTGTCGCCCAACGTTTTGTCCATACCTAGCCTGGATAGCTCAGTCATAACCGCCAGATCTTATCAATTTCAGGGTCTTTGGAAAATAAAACCCTGATTCAGCATTTGTCAAGCAATTTGTCACTCGGCAATGGATGATTTTTAACCTTTTACTATACAAGACTGACATTCACGACATAGAAACCAATATGTCGGGGCTTATAGATAGGACTAATACAAGAAATGGGTTTGAGGTTCCCTATAGAAAGGACATGGGAAAACATTGAAAACAAAAGAAGAAAATACTAATAACTAGCATTTCCTCCTTTTGTATCGATATTTTCTATTTACTATATTCTACACAAAACAAATCATAAGCATTAATTCTGTCGTCTGCAGCAGCGTTCGCAATCGATCATCATAGACTTTTGTTGTTTGGATGATTCATGATTATATTTGAGATGAACAGCTGTAAGCACGGATTGGATGCTGTACATAGTGGTACGGTTTAGAGAAATGCCAGGCCTAAGGAAGGCATGGTTAGATGCTCCAGTTGCCGTGATATGACAGAAATGTTATTGAAAGTGGCTTTTAACCCCAGACTGCCAGTCAATTAATGTTGTAAAAGAGGATATCCCTTTTTAGCTCGACTTTTCGAAGAAAATGAGAGCTTATACTGTCACCCGGGCGTCGGCGTCGGCGTTGGCGTTGGCGTTAGCGTTGCAACCAAGGTTAAAGTTTTTTCAAACATCAATAAATTCCATACTATCAAAGGGATTCAACCCAAACTTGGTATACTTATTCACCATCACACCCTCTACCTTACTATGAGGGCCCATGACCCTGAGACCACTCTATTTGGAGTTATGCCCCCTTTATACTAAGCAACTTAGAAAGTCGAGCGCGCTGTCTTCGGACAGCTCTTGTTAGTTCACATTAGCAAGAAACTCTCGGAATTAACTATTGTGATCGACCAATGTCTGGCGTCCACCGGTCTGTTTGTCCGTCTGTCTGAGTGTCTGTCCAGAATTATGATCCCCTCAAGACGTTCTGGACAGATTTCAACGAAATATGTAGATATATGATCCTTGGGTCATCTCTTTTTCAAAACACTTCAAATAATTGGAATCAGGGCCAGAATAGGGTCGAAAAGTATGTCACTGTCAAATCTTGTTTTTGTTGTAGTAGGCTATCACTTATGTACGTTAAGGACATCCATACTCGAGGCATACTTGAGTAACTCGACAAAGGCGCAGTGCCCATTACGCACTATACGCACATGCGTAATGTTAACAAGAGATGTCCGCAAATAACGTAGCTCGCCCATACGAGAGTTTGTCGCCAAAAAGGAGTCCAATGTCAAAGGTCAAGGCCACTAGGTCAAAGGTCATGGGCTCAAAGTCATGGCATGAGGTATCAATATGCGAAATATCAAGGCTCTATCTAAAAATGTGCATGCAATATAGGCCAGGTTTAAGTTTTTTTAAAAGTAGGTCAAGGTCATGGTCCCAAATGAAAGGTCTCAGCGAGAAGTACCCATGTGTGAATATCTAGGCTGTATTTCTAATAGTGCCTGAGATATAGACCTGGTTGAAGTTTTTGGAGATGCGACACTACGGTTGGGACATTAGCTCCCCGCACAAAAAGTCATTGCTCGCCAAAAAATTCGAGAATATGTTGTAGGTCCCTTTCATCATTTCGTACATCAGTTCCTGTCTCTTTATTAGGCTAAAATGTTCTACAGCTATTCGGATTTTCAAAAGTCTATCCATGGAGGTCCCCACGAACCACACCAACGACAGCGAGAGAACCCTTGTCGCGCTATCCCCCCCCCCGCACATACGGCGTTCCGAGGGTGGGAAGAATAAAATAAATTCCTGACTACGCCCTTGTGCGTTATGCTTCACATTGACACAAATTTCCCAAGATTTTGAGTAACGGCTCCCAATTTGATGTAAAAATGCTTGTCCGGACAACTCCTACAGTTTCCGTCCGATTTGCTCAATACTTGACAGAAATGTGCATATGGACGTTGTTGTGTGAGACCCAAATTTTTGCAAAAAAAAATGATATTTTAGTTGCGGCCCCTTATTTGACGTAAACACGCTTGTCAAAACATGTAAAGTTACTGGGGTAGATTATTTTTGTCACCTTCAGTGATAGATGTCCAGTTTTCTTTATTTTGTACATCATCTTACCCCACCCACTATTATAAATACCATACAAAATCCATCTAAATGGTAATAGAAATTATTATGTACTAAATCAAAGCATGATTTTGATTATCTTAATCCAATATTCCTGTTAATAGATAGATGGAACGGATTTACACTTGTACATCTTTTGTAGACAAAATGTAGCCTTAATCTTGAAAATGATGACTCAGCACTTTTTAATTTATATGGAATTAGAAACAAAAGTAATGATATAAGGGTATAAAAATTAAGGCATTGACGTAAAAACGTTTGTCCAAACAAAGGTAGTGGTGGGGTTTTTATATTACCTTCCGTGATAGATGTCTAGTTTTCTCTTATTTTGCACGTCGTCTTACCCCACCCATTTGTGTAAGAACAAATTGCCAAAAAAATCAATCTAAATGATAATGAAATAATGATGTACTATATTAATGTATGGTTTTGATACTTTTAATCCAATTTTCTTGTAAATGAAAAGAAGGAATGGATGTAAACTTGCATATCTTTTGTATAAAAAATATAGGCCTAATCTTGAAAATGATGACTCAGCACTTTTTAATATCTGGAATTAGAAACAAAAGTAATGGTATAAGGGCTAGAAAAGGCTTTCTTGTTGATGCAGTTAATGTTTCGAATTCATAAAAGTAATGGTAGCGTTGTTTTTAATAAGAGTTATAACTGTAATTCAATATGTACCATTTTCATCATTTTTCATAGTTTTCGTACAGGACATAACTTTAAATGACATCTTTTTTAAAAAATAAAAAAAACACCACCCCAATTTTTTGATATTTCAAGGATCATTAATTGAAAAAATAGAATTGAAAATAAATCGAAATTCTATAGTTGGAAAATTGAGATAAACGAATTTGAAAATGACAAAAAATCGTGTTTTTATCATATTTCCAAAAATTGCTGATTGTGCACTTTTCAAAAAGGTCCAACAAATTAACCACACAGCGAGTTACTATTTTTCTTTCTTCATTGTCATAAAGGAATGCCTAATAAAGTTGAACAGTGATCAATTTAGTAATATCTGGTCTGTATTTTTAGCAAAGTACACCCAAAAATGCTAAAATTTCATATTTTTTCCTATGAAAATGAGCCGCCAAAATACAGATTTTGGTTTCCATAGCAACGGAGTATTGGAATGAAAAGAATGTGCTATATTTACATTCACCAGGTCAAAAGAGGAGTTATATACAAAAATTATCGAAATCTATGACTTGAGTGGAAACCGCCTTTTTCAAAATTTACATTTTTACAGAGAATGACTCTTAAGTATCCATTCCTGCTATTCTGTGTAATTTTGTGGTTTTCATGCAAATAAAACTCATAGCCTATTGAAAATGTTAAGTTTAACTACAATTTGAGTTCTGTCAGTCAGAGACTCAGAGAAGACTTTAAAAACATTGATCATACAAAAGAAGGAAATAAGAGCTTGAGAAAAGTCTTGTTCATGACAAAGGAATCATTATTGGCATATGTAAACGTTTGTTTGTTGGTTATTGTGTATTTCCCCCTTCAACCAATTCAAGGCATAGATCTACACTATCCTACTTTGTCTCAATAGTTTCTTTTCTTTTCTACATTGTACACAATTTAATATGTCAATATCAACATCCACTCTATAATCTCCAGCACATGCCAACTGAAACAAATCTAAAATTTTGTTGTTTGGAAAAGGGCTTATTTAAGTGAAAAATAGAGAAAAAAAGAGTAAAAATTCCTGATGTGGATCTAGATTAGTATGGTCGAACATAAATTGTGATGCTTTTAATAACTTATTTACTTATTTAATTACTGTAATCAACAGGGCATGTATCTCAGGCCCTGAAATGCCTCCATTTATTTACAGGAACAACAATGAAATAGAAGGTGGTGTTGAAGCAGGTTGAAAATGCCCAGCGCAGCGCCCACATGGACCTTGTGAACCGCAGACCCTGACACTGTTCAAGCGAGGAATGACTACAGAAGTTATGTGTAAAAAATCGTGACCACGTTAAAAAGTTATAGGCTTACTTCAAGAACATTAAAAATGTCACTTGTATAACACATCACTCAACCAGGATCAATTCTCTGTATGTGTTACGATAGTTATCCCTCAAAAGAAGATCTCAGCAAAGGTAGAAGAGGTGACTAGAGTAACAATGGTAGGCCAGACTATGCTAGTTGATGCTAGTTAAAGGCAAAGAAGAAGAAGAAGCCATCAACATGAGAAATGCTTTGGAAGACTTTATTGAAAAATACATACCAGAATAATTGTTGAATAATCTTAGCTGGCCACAACTCAATATTGTCTAATTGAGTCATTTGAATGCAAGGTCTTATATAATTCATTGCAAAATCAGGCCTGTAGGAAACAATTTCATATTGAGGGGGCTTAAGGCATTGTCCTGAATATAGGGGGGCTATTTTGGATTTTCCCAAAATTTTCAGTGTAAAATTAAGAAAATTCGGCATTTAGGCCAACTTTGGGGGGGTAGCCCCCCTAGCCCCCTGTTCCTACGGGCCTGATAATTGTGTGAAACTTTTAGATTTTAAAAATAAGTGTTTCTGGATTCATGGACAAAATGTAGTTGATGAAGAATATCATCTTGGAAATGTCATCATATTATCTGGCATCTAGAGTGCACACAAGGTTTTTCTAAGATTTGATCCCCGTTACCTAGTTTTTGACCCCAGATGACCCATTTTCAAAGTTGTCCTAGATTTCAACAAAGCAATCATTCTGAGCAAATTTCAGATTGATTGGGCAAAAAATGTGGCCTCTAGAGGAGTGCACACAAAGTTTTTCTAAGAATTGACCCCGTGACCTAGTTTTTGAACCTAGATGACCCAATTTCAAACTTTTTCAGGATATTATCAAGACAATCATTCTCAGCAAATTTCAAATTAATTGTGCAAAAAATGTGGCCTCTAGAGTGCATACAAGTTTTTTTTTATAAGATTTAACCCCGTGATCTAGTTTTTTTACCCCAGATGACCCAATTTCAAACATGTCCGATATTTCATCAAGACAAGCATTCTGAACAAATTTCAGGTTGATTAGGCAAAAATCGTGGCCTCTAGAGTGCACACAAGGTGTTTCCAAGATTTGACCCCGTGAGCTAGTTTTTGACCCCAGATGACCCAATTTCAAACTTGTCCGAGATTTCATCAAGACAATCATTCTGAGCAAATTTCAGGTTGATTGGGCAAAGAAATGTGGCCTCTAGAGTGCACACAAGGTTTTTCTAAGATTTGACCCCTTGATCTAGTTATTTTACCCCAGATGACCCAATTTCAAACTTGTCCGAGATTTTATCAAGGCAATTAATCTGAGCAAATTTCATGTTGATTGGGCAAAAATGTGGCCTCTAGAGTGCATACGAGGTTTTTTTTTCTAAGATTTGACCCCGTGATCTAGTTATTTTACCCCAGATGACCCAAATTCAAACTTGTCCGAAATTTCATCAAGACAAGCATTATGAGCAAATTTCAGGTTGATTGGGCAAAAACTGTGGCCTCTAGAATGCACACAAGGTTTATCTAAGATTTGACCCGTGATCTAGTTTTTGACCCCAGATGACGCATTTCAAACTTGTCCGAGATTTTATTCAGACAATCATTCTGAGCAAAGTTCAGGTTATTGGGCAAAAATATGGCCTCTAGAGTACACACAAGATTTTTCTAAGATTTGACCCCGTAACCTAGGTTTTGACCCAATATGACTCAATTTCAATCTCGTCTTAGATTCCATCAAGACAATCATTTTGAGCAAATTTCAGGTTGATTGGGCAAAAGATGTGGCCTCTAGAGTGCACACAAGGTTTTTCTGAGATTTGACCCCTTGACCTAGTTTTTGACCCAAGATGACCCAATTTCAAACTTGTCCAAAATTTTATCAAGACAATCATTCTAATCAATTTTCATGTTGAATGGGCAAAAAAATGTGGCCTCTAGAGTGCACACAACGTTTTTCTAAGATTTGCCCCCATGACCTAGTTTTTGACCCCAGATGACCCAATTTCAAACCTGTCTGAGATTTTATCAAGACAATTAATCTGAGCAAATTTCAGGTTGATTGGGCAAAACATGTGGCCTCTAGAGTGCACACAATGTTCTTTTCTAACACACCCGTGATCTAGTTATTTTACCCCAGATGACCAAATTTCAAACTTGTCCGAGATTTTATCAAGACAATCTGAGCACATTTCAGGTTGATTAGGCAAAAAATGTGGCCTCTAGAGTGCAACAAAGGTTTTTCTAAGATTTGACCCCGTGATATAGTTTTTGACCCCAGATGACGCAATTTTAAACTTGTCCAGGATTTTATTCAGACAATCCTACTGAGCATAGTTCAGGTTAATTGGGCAAAAATGTGGCCTCTAGAGTACATACAAGGTTTTTCTAAGATTTGACCCCGTGACCTAGTTTTGACCCCAGATGAACGAATTTCAAACTCGTCCAAGATTTAATCAAGACAATCATTCTGAGCAAATTTCAGGTTGATTGGGCGAAAAATGTGGCCTCTAGAGTGCACACAAGGTTTTTTTCTGAGATTTGACCCCGTGACCTAGTTTTTGACCCAGGATGACCCAATTTCAAACTTTTCCAAGAGTTTAACAAGACATTCATTCTAATCAATTTTCAGGTTGAATGGGCAAAAATGTGGCCACTAGAGTGCACACAATTTTTTCCCAAGATTTGACCCCGTGAGCTAGTTTTTGACCCTAGATGACTCAATTTCAAACTTTTCCAGGATATTATCAAGACAATCATTCTGAGCAAATTTCAGGTTGATTGGGCAAAAAATGTGGCCTCTAGAGTGCACACAAGGTTTTTCTGAGATTTGACCCCTTGACCTAGTTTTTGACCCAAGATGACCCAATTTCAAACTTGTCCAAGATTTTATCAAGACAATCATTCTAATCAATTTTCAGGTTGAATGGGCAAAAAAATGTGGCCTCTAGAGTGCACACAACGTTTTTCTAAGATTTGCCCCCATGACCTAGTTTTTGACCCCAGATGACCCAATTTCAAACGTGTCTGAGATTTTATCAAGACAATTAATCTGAGCAAATGTTAGGTTGATTGGGCAAAACATGTGGCCTCTAGAGTGCACACAAAGTTCTTTTCTAAGATATAACACCCGTGATCTAGTTATTTTACCCCAGATGACCAAATTTCAAACTCGTCCGAGATTTTATCAAGACAATCATTCTGAGCACATTTCAGGTTGATTAGGCAAAAAATGTGGCCTCTAGAGTGCAACAAATGTTTTTCTAAGATTTGGCCCCGTGATATAGTTTTTGACCCCAGATGACGCAATTTTAAACTTGTCCAGGATTTTATTCAGACAATCCTTCTGAGCATAGTTCAGGTTAATTGGGCAAAAATGTGGCCTCTAGAGTACACACAAGGTTTTTCTAAGATTTGACCCCGTGACCTTGTTTTTGACCCCAGATGAACGAATTTCAAACTCGTCGTCCAAGATTTCATCAAGACAATCATTCTGAGCACATTTCAGGTTGATTGGGCGAAAAATGTGGCCTCTAGAGTGCACACAAGGTTTTTTTTCTGAGATTTGACCCCGTGACCTAGTTTTTGACCCAGGATGAGCCAATTCCAATTTTTTCCAAGAGTTTAACAAGACAATCATTCTAATCAATTTTCAGGTTGAATGGGCAAAAATGTGGCCACTAGAGTGCACACAATTTTTTCCCAAGATTTGACCCCGTGAGCTAGTTTTTGACCCTAGATGACCCAATTTCAAACTTTTCCAGGATATTATCAAGACAATCATTCTGAGCAAATTTCAGGTTAATTGGGCAAAAAAGTGGCCTCTAGAGTGTACAAAAGGATTTTTTATAAGATTTGACCCCATGATCTAGTTTTTTTTTACCCCAGATGACCCAATTTCAAACTTGTCCGATATTTCATCAAGACAAGCATTCTAATCAAATTTCAGATTGATTGGGCAAAAAATGTGGCCTCTAAAGTGCACACAAGGTTTTTCCAAGATTTGACCCCATGAGCTAGTTTTTGACCCCAGATGACCCAATTTCAAACTTGTCCGAGATTTCATTAAAGACAATCATTCTGAGCAGATTTCAGGTTGATTGGGCAAAAAAATATGGCCTCTAGAGTGCACACAATGTTTTTCTAAGATTTGACCCCGTTACCTAATTTTTGACCCCAGATGACCCAATTTCAAACTTGTCCGAGATTTTATCAAGACTATTAATCTAAGCAAATTTCAGGTTGATTGGGCAAAAATGTGGCCTCTAGAGTGCACACGAGGTTTTTTTTTCTAAGATTTGACCCCGTGATCTAGTTTTTTTACCCCAGATGACCCAATTTCAACCTTGTCCGAGATTTTATCAAGACAAGCATTCTGAGCAAATTTCAGGTTGATTGGGCAAAAAATGTGGCCTCTAGAATGCACACAAGGTTTATCTAAGATTTGACCCCGTGATCTAGTTTTTGACCCCAGATGACCCAATTTCAATCTCGTCCAAGATTTCATCAAGACAATCATTCTGAGCAAATTTCAGGTTGATTGGGCAGAACATGTGGCCTCTAGAGTGCACACAAGGTTTTTCTGAGATTTGACCCCTTGACCTAGTTTTTGACCCAAGATGACCCAATTTCAAACTTGTCCAATATTTTATCAAGACAATCATTCGAATCAATTTTCAGGTTGAATGGGCAAAAAAATGTGGCATCTAGAGTGCACAAAAGGTTTTTCTAAGATTTGACCCCTTGAGCTAGTTTTTGACCCCAGATGACCCAATTTCGAACTTGTCCGAGGGCTGATGGAAATAAACTTCCTGAGCAAAAATGAGTACATTAGGACAAAAAATGTGGCCTCTAGAGTGCATACAATATGTTGACGGATGACGGACGACGCATGACGGACGATGGACGACGTACGTCGGACACAGCTAGATCACAATAGCTCACCTAGAGCACTTTGTGCTCAGGTGAGTTAAAAAGGAGAAGGTAGTGCTCAGTTTAAACAACTTCTCTCCTTTTTCTACCATATTTCATCAAATCACAACAATAACTGCATTCAAATAAACTATCATGAAAATCAATTTTCCAAGGAATCAACCATAAATCTGAAGTGTCAAACTTTGGATATCTCAAAGTAATTCCATATCCCAAGTGAATTTGACATAACAAGTGTCAATTGCATAGTGCATGCATTTGTTGCTATAACATTTTGACCTCAATATAGCTGCAAAAAAATCCCACCAGGACTTGAACCTTGAACCTGCCGGATCATGCCATTATACAAGCACCATGCCAATCGCTCTACCAACTGATTTATACTCAAAACAACAGCACCTTATTTTCAAATTCACATAAACAGTACTTCAACTAAACCAATTTTGACAAAAACAAGTGTCAAGTGGATTAGTTAGTGCATGAATGTACAAACAAGTTCAAACTTCTCTTTCCATCACAGAAGTGTTGACTGACTGTGATTTAAAACCACATTCAACAATTTCCAGTTATATTGTAGTAGCTCGTGCACCTAACCATGAGTTTCCGACATTTCTTGCACCAGTTAACACAACATCTAATCCAATTATTCAAGCAACCAGTTGCTTATCCCATTTAAAAGAATCTTAAACCATAACCAGACAGCAAACTTTTTTTAAAGGTCAAAATTCAAAGATGTTGCAGATGACAATTTACAGTCATTAAGTGAATGAAATTTAAATTTGTTTGGTCTTTTTGAGTAGAAAACATTGTAAGAAATGAAGACATTGCTAGTTACAAGCAATTTCTTCATTTTCCACAATGTTTTTTAAAGTCTGTATCTTTTGGGGAGTCAAAATGAGTCAATATGTAAGAATGGGTTAAACAATTCATCCATTTGGAGAGACAATTGACTACATTTGTCAAATGTCAGAAAAAAGATAAACAGAACTGGATTCAAACCAACCCCTGCTTAGATTTATAGACTATGATACTGCAAGCAAAGCTATCCAGGCTTGGTCAACCAATGAAAGATGTCTTGCCATTTCTCAATCATCACTATCAGTCAGAGACCTCACCATTCTGTAAAATAGACAGACAGACAATGTGATTAACCATATCTCAAACAAGACTCTAACAGATTTGTTGGAAAACATTGAGAGGAAAGAAGAATTTTCCTTTGCTCTAAATATACTCAAAAGAAAAAGTTTAGTCAGTATTTTTGATGGTCAATTATTCGGCCAAAATACAACATATATCTGTTAATTTATTTATACTTAATCATACAAAGGACTTAATCTTTTTGAATTTTGTGATGAAATTATTTTTTCCCAATTCTTAAGAATTGAGATACATTTCCATACCAACTCCCATTTTCTTCCAGTGAGTTATCCCCTCTCAGGGACGTTTAAGCTTGAAAATGTCTAAACCGCCTGGTGCCTGCCATTTCCTTGGCAAGTGTTACTTATAATTCTTCATATTGACATATTTCATTCCCGCGTGAAAGTTTAAACTTCAAACCTTACATGCCAAGGCCCATTTCCCTTTCAAAGTGTTACTTTGAACTCTTCACAAAGACCCATGTCTTTTTACGTGTTCTTTAAGATTATCTATATCAATAGGATTTTTCATGACACAAATCAGCGATTTCAAAACGAATGACCCTTTAGAAATATACCTGAGGGTCATTAATTACACAAATTAATTCATATTTTCGTATGAAACTTGACCCACCTGATTTGACAAATGACCACAACTTTGAAAACAAGAGCTGTCCGCAGACAGCGCGCTCGACCTTCTAAGTTGCTTAGTATAAAGGGGGCATAACTTCAAATATAGTAAAGCCAGGGTCCTGGTAGTAAGGTAGAGGGTGTGATAGTGAATAAGTATTCCAAGTTTGGTTTGAATCCCTTTGATAGTATGGAAGTCATTGATGTTTGAAAAAAACTTTAACCTTGGTTGCAACGCCGACGCCGACGCCCGGGTGACAGTATAAGCTCTCATTCTCTTTGAAAAATCGAGCTAAAATGGGGGTCACAATTACCCCAAATTCTTATGCCAAGGGAAAACCATAATCAAGTCTCTTTTTCAGCCAATTGTATTATAACCTTCATACTTACTTATTTCCTACCTATAATGTGTACATTTACTCTCTTCATTTGAACTTATTTCCAAAAACCCATGTGAAACTTTAAACTCTTCATACTGACTTATTTTAGTTCCCATGTGTTACTTAAAGCTCTTCCTACCAATTTATTTTCTTCCGGAGTGTAACTTAAAACTCTTCATATTAACTAATTTCTTCCCATGTGTTATTTGAAACGTCATACTGACCCGGTTCCTTCCAATGTGAAACTGAAAACTTTATACCTATTTGAAACTGCACTCTTCATTCTGACTTATTTCCTTCCCATGTGATTCATACTGACTCATTTCCCTCCTTTGTGAAACTTCACGCTCCTCATACTTACTATATCCATCCTATGTGTAAAGTTAATGACAAATTGCTTCCCATGTAGATTCTATTACTTTAAATTCTCCATATTGACTTTGCATATGGAACTCTTCATGATAACTTATTTCTTCACCAGTACAACCTTGGCTTAAACTCGCAATACTGACATATTTATTCCCATGTTGAAATTCAAACTCTTAAGGTAGTATACCCCTAATGAGATAATTCGGGTGACGTCGAAAACATTTGACGGTGGAACTTTCCACTGCTGAATGCTTACGACCATACCCGTATAAGTTCAGATATGTAACGACGGCACTCGAAGAAATCCAATCTTTTATGAATATTAAAATGGCCGTATTACGGGTATTCTACCTTACAGTTGAGATCATCATGAAATTGACATTCTGAGTGGAATGGGAATGTTTTATGACCGAATGAACGGATGAATGGATTGAGCGTTTTGAATGATTTTGTGTATCTAAAAAATCGATAACACGCCCACGATAACCTTTCAACCAGTCAAACGTGATCTTAAAATAGTAACAGCTCGATATCGGAAATTTACCAATATTATTGGTATGAAGGTTTATCGATAATACGCCCACGATAATATTTCAGCCAATGAAATGCCTTCGTTTTATAACAACCCATTAAACCTGTGAGCGTTTTTAACGTTCAATGAGCGCTATGAATGGTTTTGTGAGCGGAATGAATGAACGTTTGAATGGAATGATTTTGATCGGAATGGAATGAAATTAGTGTCAATTTCATGATGTTCTCAACTGTAATACAGTGTTTCGTTTCATTCTGGTGTGTGGCTTTAATTTCTCCATACTGACTGATTTCTTTTCCTCACTAAAGTGCATTGCGACTTTACACCCCATAACCCCTACCCCTAAAATAAATTTTAACACATTGAAAGATATGAGCATGATCTTGATAGGCTTAGTCTTTAACTTAAAGTAAGATATCTTAAAATTAGTAAATTAGCATGTTGGAATCTCCTTAAAGCAGAAACATTCAATTTCAGTACTCCAAGGTCACACAAAAGATTTTATCCCCAAATAACCATTATTTTGTAAATTTTCTACTGGAAATCAATTTTTGTGTCAAGAAATCTTACAAAGCAATATCTTTACTTAATTTTTAATGTACACAGTCTTAATTAATGTAAGAAAACTGCAAAAAAAGAATTATTTTCTTAAAAAATACTTAGCGCAACACTATACATAACTCCAGTTAGGCATAGTGTTGCGCTGAGAAATTTCATCATCATTACCAAATCTGAGCGCAACACTATGTCTATCTCAAGTTAGACTAGTGTTGCACTCAGAAAAAATGCATTTTGACTTAGGCTATTTTTTTTAAATGTTAATATCTTTTGATTCAAAAGGCTTAGCATCCTAAAAATTTTAGAAGAAATGTATCATACAATAAGCACCAAAATTATGCTAAAAAGTCAATTTTTCCCAAAAGTGGTTTTAGACTAGTGTTGCGCTGAGCCATCGAATATATTATACATTTTTCATTACTCGGCCTACATAATGCATTATAATTTTTATTCATTTTTTTAATATATATGCATTTTTCTTTTATTTCCTGTCAGTAAATGGAATAATTATGCTTAACACCAAATTGTACCAGATGATTCATTTTTATTTTTTACACTTTGTAATTCATATTTTAATAGTATTTTATGGAGGTATCTGTTAATGATTTTCGAGAGCCATATTTTCATTTAGGGATATATGATTATCATGAATAACCAAGTTAGTTTAAAATAGTATGTGCTCTTATTTAAACATTTTGATTAGAAATAAAAGAAATTCAGAAGAAAAGGGGACGAGTAATTGCATCCTTACCGAAAAAAATGTTCAATTTAACACCCCTTTTATTTGAAACATCCTTACAAATTTACAAGACCAATGTACACATGTCTAGCACACCATCGAATTATATATTTCTAAATGAAAAAAAACACAAAAAACCGAAATTTATATATTATAACATGTTCATAAATTCAACGAATTGTTTTTAGCAAAAAAAAGATATCATACTGAAATATAAAGCAGGCAAATTTAGACGAAATGGAAACGGTATACAAAACCTGAGTAGACAAGGTGGCACTTGTTTTCAAAATAGACGAATTGGGAGTAGTTGTTGTTGGTTGGTTAGTTTTTGTAGATCAATTGGAATTAAGTCCATGGTGGTACCTGGTTGACGACTTTGTGGTGCATATACAGATATATCTGTGCAGACTATTTTGCCCGATTCTGACAATGTAATTGTAACACTGAGTTTGATATTAATGACTAGCAAATGTACCAGTTCGGCAATTTTGCCAATGATATCAATAGTCTAAGGGTTCTAAAAGAAACGTCTATTGATTAATTCGTAGTATGTAATTTAGTATTTGTTTTATACCAATTTGTTGTTTCTTTTTTGCAAGAACCTGTGTGTTTAGCGTTTAAAGTTCTTTGAAAGAAATGCCACTCATAGTAATAAAGTTTTGGAAATTATCTATTTTCAGTAACACAAGGGCCATTTTTCCACGATCATACATACTAAGAAATAAAAGCTCGAGAGCCATATGCACTGGAAAACATAATCTGAAGAGGCATTATGATCGGAATATTTACTTTTAACTTTACTTTGAAAGATGGCTTCAAAAAGAATACAAACGATCACAAACACTTTAAACATGCTCGAATAATGCGTTAAACAGTGAAATACTCGTTTTGATATCACTACATAGGGTTACAGCTGAATTATTATAGTTTTGTCCTTGCAAATTGTGTAAATGGTTGATGATGGTCAAACAAACAATCTTTTTGATGTTGGGTTAAAACATTGTCCACAGCTCATGCTATATGTATCTCGAGTTGCTTTATATGCTCCGTAACAGCTAGCTTATAGTGGTATATTTGAAAATGCGATAACTGAACAGGACATAAAATGTTGTGGGTAAATTGTTAACCATACATTGTAGACATGTGACACTTTATTTTAACATAAAAATTGTGCTCATGGAGAAAAGTTCATTTTTCAACATTTTTTTTGTAAATTAGTCAATTTTCGTTGAATGGCTGTAACATATGAATCATAAAAGAAAAGTGTATCAACAGCAACCTTCTTAATATTCGCATTGAATACAATGTTTGTTACGTGTATTGTTTTCAACAGCTGTCGTTTACTAACGAAAACACTGTTTTATATTATATTAACAAATTCATATGAAATACATAATGTGACATTTGGAAGTTGTTGACATTTTCAACTTCAAAAATAGTTTATATAGATCTATTCGCATTTTTAGCGGTAGAAATGTCGAATAATAAACTTTATATGATGAAAAATAGTTCATGTTTACTCTTTTACTCTTCAATTTAATGAAGTCGTTCAATGTTTCCTGGTTGTTATACATGCATTCGATACACTCAAACACAAAAAAAAACAAAAAAAAAAACCAAACACTAGTTCACTACGTAAGATGCGATAAAGCCTGGGTTATGTGCCTTTGAATTTGACAAACCTACTATATGTGTCATTATTATTTCTCTAACAACTTTACAGAATCATCAAATCAAGATAATGGTTAATGACCGTGATATGGTCTTCTATGACATATACTACTCAAAGTTTGCTAAGTACCAAACGTTTTGGTGACAGTATTTCTGGTGCAAATCTAGTATCCAATGGAAAATGTATTTGATGATTGCTTTAATATATACTGAACAAAAATGAAAACTTTACACTTCAAGATTTCTTGTTTCTGGAAAACTAACGAACAAAAAGCCTGAAATATATTTTGACGTTATTTCCCAGGCTTTCAGCAATCGTTTTGTCGAAATCTCATTGCCTTGTGTCCTTTAATGTCAGAGTTACGACCCTTAATGCGTTTAGACCTAATTACATCTAACGTCACAAATGCGCATGCGCAGGAAATGATGCATTATTTTTTCGGAATTTGTCGTATCCGGGTTGCCAAAAAACACAAAAAATCTTTCTAATCACGAGTAGCAAGCTCTAAAATAAAGGTCTAATCTGTCAATTTTGTGAATTACCTCCCTTTTACATAAACAAATAGGGAATTTAAAATGTTTGATATTCACAAATATATCACGGTTTTCTATTGATTTTTTTAAAACACCATGCAGGCTTTACAGGGGAATTTGAACCCTTTTTTCGACTAAGATTTTCCCCAGATGTTCATGCAATAGCGATTTCAATTTCCTATGGAGATTGCATTGTAAAATTTTCAAGCTTTGCAACATAATGAAAATTCTGCTTTTCAAACATCATTTTTTAAAAGCTCAAACAATATTATGCAAGCTTCTTTACATTTTCTGACTGATAACTTATCAGACTACCATTCCGTACAGTCTGACATGGTTTGAATTCTTCTGCTTGGATTTTTGAGGGTTTAAATTTTGTAAAATTCTGTTAAAATTGTACACCTTAAAAAACGGACCCCTGTCACACTTAAAGGGTCCGTTTTTCATTCCTGTGATTAAGATCAACAAAATGTTTAGTGTTTGGCAAACCAAGTCAATGAACAATTCGAAGCACATTCATTTGATTTATTTACTTGTTAAATCTAGAAGAAATATGACAAGCAATGTAGGTGTAAAGTTTTCATTTTTGCTCAGTATATTTGATACACGAATCAAATAACTTTGTACTTTACTCGCAATTTTGAAGTGTATTGTGAGGAGGAAAAGAAACGAACCCATGATAATGGTTTGGTGCTTGTAAATGGGTGGGGTAAACATTGTTTTAGTTCTCGTCTCAAAAGATTGTGTTGCTTCTTTCTATTTGACCAGGAACTTAATGGAGTAAAATGTTAAAAGTTTTTTAACCAATGAAACGTTTGACTGGGACCGAGTTGGTACCTTCTTACACAGTATCCCATACACTGTTTAGAGTACGCAATTCAGCATGGAGTATTGATCTATGGTTTACACAAGTGGTAACTACAACTGTTTACGTCTAGAAAATCAAAGATTCAGCAAACACTAGTGATAAACTCGCTCTCCCTAGGGGAAGACATTAAGGGCATCGCTTATTTTGAGGCCCATCGTTCATTCAAACTATTTTGTCTCTCACGATTTCAGCAATTTAACACATCCCAGTACCTATAGTCTCACAAAAGTGCATTGGTCCGTCATACCATGGCTTTTGAGGACCTAAACTACGACTCGTTTTTGCTGATTTCTCTAAACACCACATTCTAGCGATATCCAGAAAATGCAATCCTGACATTTTAGGTGCTTCAAACTTTGAAAGTCGTCTACTGGGAAAGCAATTACGATCACATGTGTAGTCAATTGCATTCTACTGGCATTTGCGACTAGCACGGATTAAACAATTTGTCTAGTGTACCAATTTTGATTTTGCTGTCGATCAATGTAATATACAGACATCACGGGGGTCGACAAAACAAATGGCCGTTTTTCATTTTCTCACACTACCTTCAAAGAGTCTTCGTATGTGTTCCTTGTCCTTCACTGAAGGCGTGATAGCAATCTTGTTTGGAAAATGCATAACACGATGAAAAGTAATAGGAGGACCAGTTTTTATCATAACCAGCAGGACGACATTTTTCCAAAATGGATCATAAGACAATGAGACAATAATAAACAATCAGAAAAATTTAATAGTCTAAAACGTTTTCATAAAAAAAGAGTTTCTACATTAAATATTCAATCACTGATACTATGTGTTAAAAAATAATTGTGTTAAGATCTTAACGCTAACACACTACTGTTGTTACATGTGTATAGTTGTTTTTTTTTTGTTTAGCTAGCATTATACCTAACCCATTACAAAGCCACAAAATACATGTATCAGTGTGGTCCAAATTGAAATAGGCTTACGACAGTTTCAAGTGAATGAAATTTTTAATTCTTTTGATCTTTTTGGATGGAAAACATTGTCGCAAGGAAGAAGTTGCTTCTCAAAAGCAAATTTCTTCATTTTCCATAATGTTTTCTATGGTCATTATTTTGTGTAAAGTCGAAAGTCATTGTGTGGTAATGGGTTAACACCAAGTACAATGGAAAGAGTATCAGACAGTAGACAAGATTTTATAATAGAGAAAAAAGAGGTATTAGTGTCACGAGAAAACTCAATCAGACTGCTTGTGCTAATGTTCCAATACATTTACAAAACAGTGTTGTAAAGTTTCAACCCTTTTAAAAAACAGTTACTCATTTCAATAATCAGAACAAAGGGCTTTCCACAGCATTAAGCAAAAATAAGAAAATGCTGATGAAAAGCAGTTATTCCTATCTCTTGCGGCTTCAAGTGCAAAACTTTATCAACTTCATATCTGATTATCGTTTATATTTAAAATGAATTACAGTAAGCCAAAAATTGCACTGTGAAAGAAAAGTTAAGAACAGAAATACATCTATTCTGAAAGTAATGAAAAGAAGTTTACCATGATGTTTGAACAATAAAGCCCAAATTTAGTAATGCGTTTGAACCAGGATCTGCAAAAGGGTACAAATAACATTAAAGGGAAAAACATGTTTCAAGGCTAGACTGTGATCAAATGTTTTCTGATAAGGATCCATTCTGCTTATACAATCATACTCCTTACAGCTATTAATAATGGAGAATAATGTGAATCTGGATCAAAGTGTGGGCATGCACATGTTGATATGGATCCATAGTGTTTTCAAATACGATACTGTAAACCAGGATAAGTTCGCGTCAAGAAATGTTCGCGTTTTCATGCACTCGGGCTTGTTCGCGGCGTTTTAAGTTTGCGGATCAATGCTGTCCGCGAATCGCGCGAAACAAAATACTCTTTGGGGGAATTGAAAAAAATTGATCTGTTGAATAATATGGGGAATTTGATAATCGAATAATTACATATTGAATTATGACTGTATCTACGATATTTTAGTCGCCATTGACAGTTTGGTCGAAGTAAGTTTCAATCGACCCATTGTTTTATTTCACACTTTATAGTATACTGGATTACAGTTTGCAACACAATGCATAGAATTTGAGCGTTGCATTAACTTCACACATATTTACCTATAGCATCCAGAAGCGATAATGACAGTTTTATTCAATATCATCGAAGGACGATTCAAACCTCGTAGCTGTGGCTAATTTCAATCTACAGTTACGAGGTTTTAAACGTCAATCGACGTTTGCTATCATACTCGGCATTCGAATGCCAAACGACCCCTTTTCTCGATTTCAGGTAGGTATATCTAGTTGAATAAGATGGTTTATCTTTCAATGTCGTGTTTTCAATATGTCACAATATCTATGTATTTTTGGATAAAAACGAAAGTACATGTAGTCTGAAATAGAGAAAACTTTTCTCTTACATTCTGTTATGAAAAAGCTATTTCCATTGTTTACATAGTAACAAATACATGTACGTCTAGTGTAAATAATACATCTCCCCATAGGTTTTCCCGAAACAAAAACTAATAAAGCGATTAAAGTTCGCGTTTTTATTGAAAGTAGCCTATTCGCGGCGTTTTAAGTTTGTGGATCACACCCACCCGCGAAAGACGCTAACTTAAAAAGCGCGAAATAATTTCCTGGTTTACAGTAACTCTTTTCCAAACAAGACCTGGTTTAAACTTCTCTAAATTAAAAATATAAGGCTTTGGAAAGCATTGAGTGTAAAGAACAATACTGATATAGATCTAGAATTTTATATATATTTCCATAAATGATAACCACACTATGATCTTTCAATGTCATGTTTTTAAGCGTTGACTGATTCCCAAACGACGAAATTTTAGGGCAGTCAAATGTGAAAGCTGCTCTAGACAACAATATAGATTTAAGTAAAGGTAAACTTTCTGATTAATGTAGCTTAGAAAACATTAAGGCAAAAGAAGAAAATGCTGGTTATCAGCATCTTCTTTTGCCTCAATAATTTTCCAAGCAAATTCTATAACGGACTATTGTTTGGGAAAGTATTAATGTTGTGTTCTAAAACAGCAAGCTATGAACTTAGACCAGCCTACAAAATGTTTGTTCCTAAAAGGTTTACATGACCCTTTTCTTGGTTCGTATGTGTTTTGCTTAACATCACAAATGCACAAATAGATCAGTTCTTCATGGGTTACAGTAAGTTTGTCCATTTTGTAAAAATTATATCACTGGTATTCAGCAGCTTACTTCATTTATCTGTAATGAAACAAATTACACATTTATGTCATTATATTTTTTTCTAGTTTCTACGTTGTGCTTACTTTCCCCAAAGGACTAGCAATTAGACCAGTGAAATTTCATACAAACAAGCCAATCTGTACTGTTCAAATAATTATGTACATGTATAATAAGGCTCTTTACATTTGATGATAAATCAGTTTTCAGTTATTGAATATTGAAAAAAACATATGTCAAAATCATAAGTCAAAGAGCGGAAAAATTAAATGGGAAATTCATTCTACTGGAAGAAACAATTTACACAATGTAAACTGTTCTACCACATGTCCTTATGTTTTCATTCAGAGTTTCTTTGTCTGGTTAAAAAAACATGTTTCTAAATTCTACACTCTGCTTCTTTCCCCAAAGGGCAATCTTTTAGACCAGTGAAATCTCATTTCATGCAAAACAAGCCATACTGGATTCCGTGCTGTTCAAATATGTATATGTATAATAAGGCCCTTCACAATTGATGATAAATCAGTATTCAGTTATTGGACATTGACAAAAATTAACATACATCAAAATCGTAAGTAAAGGAGAGGAAAAAATAAATGGGACATTTATGCTACTGGAAGAAACAATTTACACAATGTCCATTATGTTTTTCATTCAAAGCTTTTTTGCCTGGGTAAATAAAACATGTAAACTGTAAATTGATCTTTAAAATTGACATATTCCAATCAGACACATACATGTAAATGTATAAATCAAAATGTGACACCTTTTTAAACAGCAATATTTCAAACTGATCTATGCTGAAACAGCTTGCAGACAATATGCACTTAATGGTGAAGAAAACATGTTTAACCCTATTCCGGTCAGTGACTTAAACTTACGTTAAAGGTCAATTGGGGTCCACTGGACCCCATTTCAATTATGCATGCAAAATGCAAATAATTTGTCAATGTGAATTGTTAAATCACATTAATTTATTAGTTTACCTTTGCACAAAGTGCCGAAGATAATGTACTGTGATCGTACACTGTCATTCGTCTGTATGTCTGTCCGTCTGTTCACCTACCCGTCTTTTCCAAACTACAAAAAAGTCATTTTCTCCCAAACCACCAGGCCTAGAGTCTTGAAAGGATGGATTGAAACAAGGGCTCAAAAAATAATTTTCTTAAAATTCTGTACATTGACAGGGTTACATAATATCATTAATTTTTATGTGTAAAAATTCTGAAGGGTGCTTATTTTTGGAGATAATAGCTAACAAAGTGGGTGGGGTAAATTGACACGAGAAGCAAATTTTTACTTTGAAGTTAAATAACTGTTTCTGTATAGATCAGATCAAGATGAAATTTGGCATGTACATCTAATGGAACAAGGCTAATACATTTTAGGAATCATTATTCATATATATCAGTTTGTTGATTTTCTGTATTCGTTCTTCTGTCAATCTCAGATTTTGCTTATTTTTGATGTACTAACTTTCCGAAAATATAACTACAGCATTTAGGTAAGTAAAACACCAGTTCAAAAACAACTTATTTAAAAAATGTGTACAGCAGAGTACATTCCTAGTTCAGTTAAAATGGAAAAATATCGTCATTTCTTCAATATTGCCTATATAATTCTATATAGGGTCCAGTGGACCCCAACTGGGGTCCAATGGACCCCAAGCTTCTTTTCGGCTATATTATGAAAACACTCCAAAGCACATAGAAAATATTTTGTGCCAAGAACCATCGATGGACTGGTATAGATTACCTAAAATATAAATGCTGTAGCTTTTAAAATGACATGTGATTAATGAGTAAGTACCCACAACATAACCCTTTTCATTATGATTTAAACCTAAAACTATTTGGGTAGGAGGAAATACAGAAGCAGATTAGACAGCCAATATGTACTGACAACAACCGAAATGTTCCCTGATCACTTGTGATCAGCATATGTAGTGGTTAGCAACAAACCTGTGCATTTAACATAATCTTTAATCAAACGTGATATTTTGTTTCAAACACTCTTTCCTTCTTGTCTTACAATTTCAATTATAATTTTCAATTATACATAATTTTAGGAATAATACACTAAAATGTTAAACAACAAATCAACTCACTTGAAATGTGTCTGGTGCTTGGCCTCACAATTAGTCCTACTCATAATTACTATTAACTAATTTGAACCCATGTAGATTCTTGTTTTATTGCTGAAATGTATATGGAAATGATGTTAAGTCATAGTAATTCATTACATTTACAAATACAAATGAAATTTTTCAATTTTTCTCAATATATTCTGTGCTATTGGCTATAGATTAACATCTTGGCCTTATGATCATTTGAGCTGAGTTTTAGAAAAAGAACCTTTGTTGCATTTGACGGGCCAGTAAAAAGCAATTTGATATTGGGGTGGCTAAGCCCCAGTGTCTAATTATTGAAGGGGGGCTGAATTGGGTTTTCACTGAATTTTTAGTGTGAAATAAAGAAAGTTTGGCTTTTTTGACCAACATTAGGGGGGCTTAGCCCTTGCTAGCCCCCGCCGTGTCCTTAGCGTAGTTGGTAGCGCATCTGCCTCTCATTCGAGAGGTCCCGGGTTCCATACCTGGCCACGGCCTATAACCTTTCTGACAAAATTGCCACTCACCAATGGGTTAGAAATCGTATTTCTAAGTGGGCAAGCAGCTGGAGGCTCGGTAAAGGTCTTGTTGTAGTAAAGGTTTGAGAAACAACAGGAATCCATGGGTAGGTGCTCCAGCCACCGTGATATGACCCTGGCAGTTGAAAACGGCAAAAAACCCCAATAAACTCAACCCGCTCGAACCTAGCTGCCATATCGTAGCCACAAACTTGATAATGGGTAGGTTGCGGTTAATTACTGTATGTGTAGATATTTTCGCGGGGCGAAATTTTTGCGGTAGGGCTCCTTTTTCGAATTTTACAAATATTCGCGTGACTTTGAATTCGCGGAGAGACAATTAAAGAATTCTTAATTTCGCTCACAACAAAATGAATGTAAGTGCTGGGTAAATACTCTTTCTTATTTGCAGTATCTTAAACACTCGGGAGTAAGACATTAAACGGATATTGCTCCACTGTAACTAATAAATAATTTCTCTATGCATTCTATAAAAGGGTTTGTTACATGTATTTCAAACCAACAATGACAAACAATTCATTGTCCGATAAAGTGTTAAATGGTTATTCACAATTTTATTGTTAAATTACTTTGATACATGTAGCTTGTCACCTTCTTTATTCAACACATTTAGTAAAAAAAACAAACATGTACGAAGTGAATGAATATTCATGTAATGTTTATAATAAAATACATTTCAACGTACGCGAAAATTAAACTATTCAGGAAGAATTGGGAGTACAAATATTTGCGCAATCATGAATTCGCGGGCCGATGGTCTAGCGCTAATATAGCGAAAATTAGAAGCCCGCGAATATTTCTACACATACAGTAATTAAATTATTGCAAGTTATTCCCCCCACCCCTAACAAATATCCTGGATCCGCTCCAGATGCTTGATACAAAATTAATGTTTACTAAAAAATTTCAGTTTGGGAACGACAAAACCATGTCGTATTTGGGAAATAATTAATGACCATTTAATCCGAGTTTTCTCTGATGTAAATACACTCTTTGATATTTCCCTATTTACATTAGAGTGCACTACACTTCAAAAACAACGGTAAAGACCGACACAAAATGTAGCACTTTGGTTTTTTTGTATTATATCCAATCACTCTGTAAAAACTGTATGGTATAGATCAAATTCACACGACAATTAATCATTTTTGTCATACCTGACCAAAAATTCTGATTCAAATTGGCCTGCTGGAAGAAAATAACCTTCCGAAACTCAACAACCCCCAATTTCGTCTGCATTGTTATTGTAGATCACGTGACCAGATCTCGTTTGGAAATATAACGGAAGTCAGGTAATCAGTTACTCTCACGTGACCGGCCTTGTTTTAAATTTCTTTCCAGTCACGTGACCGCCTTTGTTTAGAAATTAAAGAGTATTCTTGTTGCGGAGATCAATTCATGTCGATCTGTAAAGCTACGGTCACAAATCACTAAATGTCACCATCCAGCGTGATAACTGCCAGTTTTCGTATAAATTTGGCCAGTGGCAGCCCTGCGACAGGCAACATCAGCAGGCGGCAGTTGGCATTTAGGACGCCGCTTGGTGGCAGTTAGAATTTGAACACAAAGTTAAAATTCTAACTGCTACCGCCCATTTTTTTCCCATTTTTCAAGTCGACCTGCCACTGGCCGGGTGCATTTCGAAGCCGTGCGGTGGCTGTCAAGTGACAGGCGGGCTGCAGAGCGATTTTTACTCGGGTTTGGTGCTTGAAGGCCTTCGAAAATCGTAGCTGCCACTTTCCTTCACCCGGCCTGCCCCGTCGTGCCATTGACATGCCACCGTCCGATTTCTAAATATCTGCCGGTGGCAGGGCGGAAATTGAAAGGCAGCAGGGAGACGGCCGTTAGTGTTGGTAGGTGGCAGGACGGCGATCTACCGAGTGAAGACTGGGGCACCTGAATATAAATCAGGAAACGTTCACTGCTATACAACATTATAGTCATGGCGATTGTAGTAGTTCCTGGGTATCGGATTCTTGTCTAAGGCGCTTTTGGGCTAGCACCTTACTTTTGCCCTTTTCGTTGCATTTAGGGGACATATTCACAATTGAACCTACTGGATGCAATAGATATTTTGAGAACAATATTAACTTTTTAGAGAATTCTAGATTTTAAATTCCTCTGAAACTAGCCTGCCGCCGTCAGATTATCGGGCGGGCATCGGGCGGTTGCAGTTAGAACGCCCGATTGCCGGCCGGTGGCAGATGAAATATTGCAGGTCACCGGTCGGTGGCAGTTTAAAGCTGACGGTGGCAGGCCTGCCACTTGACTGCCACCAGCTGACATCCTTTTGACGACACACGCACATCGGGACCTTTGAAACCGCCTGCCGTTTCCCGGTTGCATTTTACCGGCAATTATTTGTGACCACTCACGGCGATTTGTAAAAAATCGCTCGGTGGCATTCGAGTTTAATAATTCGACGATGTCAAAAAATCGCGCTGTGGCATTTTCACATCTGGACCGTAGCATAATTAAGCTTGCCACTTGAAAATGTATTGCTTTTCCTGTGAAATTCTGAAATTTAGTAGCAAACATTTTTGGTGCGAATTCTACCTTGGAACTTTTACCAAACGTTTCTGATACATTTCATTTATTTATTTATTCATATCATCAGAGTTTTTTAAACTGGTTATTGTTATATTGTGTCCAAAAGGCTCCTCAATTTGAGAAATACAATATTGTTATCTCTTTTTTTTAAAATTTCCAAACCGTTACACCATAGTCTAGGGAATGAGCGAGATTCTGCGTTGATCACATAGTTTTTAAATTTATGGTAAGTAATTGTTAACAAAGGCTGTTAAAGTGAGGGTTGTTGCAAAACATTGCTTATAAACATTTCAGAAATACTTTTTGATCTTAAATTTTCACCAGGCAAATTGCAAAAGAAGTTCTAAACAATTTCTTGGTATTATCTAAACTATAATTCTCGATCTATTCAGCTAAGGGTTAATCGCTTAGATCTACACCCGATTATGCATAAGAGCTGCAGACATTTTCCAGTCGGCATAAATATGTCAGACTTATTTTAACCCGTATACAAAAGCGAAGCCAAGAATCTTAACTGAAAAGAATAAATAGCACTTTAATTAGTACCTTGCAATTATAGAATATCTATTATCTTAACCCTTTCCCAAACGACACATTTCTGGGATGATCCAATTTGGAAGCAGCTGCAGACGACAAAATAAATGATATCAAAAGTAGAAAATATGTATGATATAGCACAGAAAATATTGAGGCAAAAGGAGAAAATGCTGATCATCAGCTTTTTCTTTTTTTGTCTCAATGTTTTATCAATGGTCTTCTAAAAGACAAGTCAAAACCCAGTCTTGTTTGGTAAAGGGTTAAAGGCGTTACTCACACTTATGTTTGAAAGGAAAAGCGTTTGATCTGCTTATACCACAATCAAAAGGCGTGGCTTGCATTGTCTCCAATACACAACCGGTGTTAGGCAAATTGTATGCATAATGAAGCATTCACTTGAAGTTGAGGGTGTGTTCTACATTTACACACACATATGTATACGGGGGGCAAAAACAAGATTTCTACTACCGTATCATAAGGTCTTTTAAGGAATGGATAGCATTCAAAATCGGACGATGAACAAAGCGCCACAACATGTGTCGAACTTCCTGTTGTTTTTGAAGTGTAAGGCGCTCTGATGTAAATGAGTGACAGACATCAACATATATACACATCACAGTTAAGATTATGTAGAATTAGATCTGATTCATACAATTAAGGTTTACGAACTGAGAATGAAATGCAGAGCCAGAGGCAAAATTTGAAAAGTGCCAGTAATTCCGAAACTGTGTCACATTTCAATTCCAAATTCAAACATAAGTATTTTGTATGGTTTAGAATTTTGAATTAATGTATACTTATGGAAATATTTGGCAAAAATGTTCGAAATTACCTCCCTTGCTTACGAATTTACAATAAAATAATATTTGTAAATTATTTTCTTCTTGAAGCATAATCTTGAAATCCGGACCGGTTATAATATACCACTAGATCTGATATATTTTCTACGAAAATCTTTTAAGGGGTCCCGTTTGCCAAAAGGACCTGGGTCAATTTCTATTGAAAATTGCCCCCTCGAGAACACGAATGAAATTTATATGAATGAATGCTACATATGTGTTCTTTAACCCCCTGAAATATTTAAGGATTTGGAATAGTCCAAAGGGGTGTATTAGAGCTCTAAAGTATGGTGGCCTAGACTTGCCAAAATTACCTGATTGACTTTCCTCTACCACTAAATTGGTTTCCTTTGGGATTTTCGAGATTTTTTTGCGCGAAAATCCAAGAAACAATTCCAATCTATCATTTGGAAGAATAAATTCTTACGACCTTACCAAAAAAATTATTAGAAATTAAGTGTTTTCTTTTTCTAAGAATCATTAGTTATTTTGAACATTTATTTATGATATTTTAACAAGAAATTATGTAAAAAAGATTAAAATCTACTTTTGTTCTTGTAAACCTGTTCTGGTACACCATCATACTAAAAAGTGTTAATGATTTGGAATGTATGGTGTATTGTTAGGGCTATAATTTAAGTTTTATTAAATTACTTTTATCATCATTTAGAATATGTTTATCATTTATCTGTAGAAAATTGTCCCCGAGAAGACAAATGAAACTTATATTAATGAATGCGACATATGTGTGCTTTAATGTCCAGAAATATTTTAGGAATCAAAATAGTCCGAAATGGTGTATTGAACGATAAATTATGGTGGGCTGTACTTGCCAAAATCGCACGATTGACTTTGCATTAAACGGATGGGTTTCTATTGGAATATTCTAGATTCTATTCTTCAAATCCAAGAAACAATTCAAGTCTATTATTTGATAGGAAAAATCCTGCGACTTTTCCAGAATATCTTCAAGAGTTTTAGTTTTTTTCTTTTTCCAAGAGTCATGTGTTACTTTGAATATTTGTTTATGATACTTTAAAAACAAACGATTTGGATAAATGATTAAAATCTATCTTTCATCTTGCAAACCTGTTCGGATACATTATTTTAGTAAATGTTATCAATGTATTGAAATGTATGGTGTATTCTAAGGGTTATAATTTAAGTTGGTAAAGACTGTTATCATTACTTCTGTTAACTATTTGGATTCTTATTATCGGGTTGCTTTCATTCTCACTATCAGATATAAGATCAGAATCTGTCCAACAGCCTACTTGCACTACATCATGCTCTAAAGTATGGTAGGGTAGCATGGACTTGCCAAAATTGCATGATTGACTTTGCACTTCAGATAAATTGGTTTCCTTGGAAATTTGAGATTTTTTCGGGGGAATCCAAGAAACAGTCCAAATTTACTACTTGAAAGAATAGAATCTCGCGACTTATCCACAAAAATGCATGTTTTAGTATTTCCCTTTTTATATCAATCAGAGGCTATATTGAACATTTATTTATAACATTTATCAATAAATTCTGCTATTTTCCTAATATCTAGGTTGATTCACGCAAAAAATCACGGAAATTCTAAAGAAATCAATTTATCCCTAGTGCAAAGTCACTCATACAGTTTTAGCAAGTCTATGTCATCATACTTTAGAGCTCTTATACACCCCTTTGGACTATTCCAGATCCTTAGATATTTCAAGAGATTTAAACACACATATGTAGCGTTCATTCATTTGAATCTCATTCGTGGTTACAGTAACAGTTTTTAAAAAAACTTTTAACACTAACAATACACCATGCATTTCAAAATATTTATGATATTTACTACAATAATGTATCCGAACAGGTTTGCAAGAACAAACCTAAACCTGTATCACTTGTTCAAATCATTTGTTGTTGAAATACCATAAGCAAACGTTAAAAATAACAAATGATTCTTCGAAAAAAACTAAAACCCTTGACGATTGTCTGGTAAAGTCACAGGATTTCCCCTTCAAGTAATAGACTTGAATTGTTTCTTTGACATCAAGAATACAAGAGCCGTCAGAGACGGATTATCCTCTCCGAATAAGGTATTGTCACAAAAATGTATGCCATGAATGGAAAAAAAGATTGATTTTGACCTTCAGAAATGACCTTGACCTTGATGACATCGACCTTGGAATAAGTAGAAAGGTATTGTCATAAGCAATGCACATGTGAAATATGAAGGCTATATCTCTTACTAATCAAAGTCTGTGTCCAATGTTAGTTTGTTGCGGAGTCATTGATGGCTAACATAAAACTAACAAACATAAAACCCCCATTTTTCCATGACCTATTTTTATACGCAAATTTCAAATAATTTATGATCTAGGACATCTGACTTGCTACTCAGATATTTCATCAAATTATGACCATTAGACTAGAAAAAAATAGAGAAAACTGTATTTCAACCTCAGTCCCCTTTTCCCATGACAAGGCATCAAATAAAAAAAAACAGGAGAGAAGCATCGGCACTATATCATAGGAAGTTCACATGGTAAGTTGTATTGATGTTGCACAAGGGTTATGAAGAAATCAATCCGGACTGACGGACGGAATGACGGACGGACCGGATGGACAAGACGGGCCGGACGTAGGGATGGACGGACAGACAAAGCGGTGACTATATGCTCTCCCTTCATGGATCATAAACTCTGGAATATTCAAAAGAAACCCTATATCTTTTTTTCAGTGCAAAGTCGAACATGCAATTTTGTCAAGTACAGCCCACCATACTTTATCGTTCTAATACACCATTTCGGACTATTTTGATTCCTAAAATAGTTCTGGAAAATTAAAGCACACATATGTTGCATTCATCAATAGAAGTTTCATTCGTGTTCTCGGGGACAATTTTCAAATAAATAATTAACATATTTTAAAGAATGATAAAATAATTTAATAAAACTTGAATTATAGCCCCACCAATACACCATACATTCCAAATCATTAACACTTTTTAGTATGATGGTGTACCAGAACAGGTTTACAAGAACAAAAGTAGATTTTAATCTTTTTTACAAAATTTGTTGTGAAAATATCATAAATAAATGTTCAAAATAACTAATGATTCTTAGAAAAAGAACACTTAATTTCTAATAAATTTTTGGGTAAGGTCATGAGAATTTATTCTTCCAAATGATAGATTGGAATTGTTTCTTGGATTTTCGCGCAAAAAAATCTCGAAAATTCCAATGGAAACCAATTTAGTGGTAGAGGAAAGTCAATGATGCAATTTTGGAAAGTCTAGGCCACCATACTTTAGAGCTCTAATACACCCCTTTGGACTATTCCAAATCCTTAAATATTTCAGGGGGTTAAAGTACACATATGTAGCATTCATTCATATAAATTTCATTCGTGTTCTCGAGGGGGCAATTTTCTATAGAAATTGACCCAGGTCCTTTGGGGCCGTTATTGGGCCCCATTCCCAATGGCAAAAAGTATATTTTTTTCCAATTCTCTGGTGAAAATTCCCAATGAGGACCCAGAATGCTTCATGTTAAGACCTCATCTTCATTTACAAACATTTTGAAGACAGTTTTAGAGTAAATACTTAAACAAGAGTACGTACAAATGCATTTTACACCACTACAGTCTAATTTGCAGCTGAAACTGAGTGATAGTATGAATACAAACGTGTATTAGTTTTTCCCAATTTAGCTTAAAACGTCGCTATTTTTCCCAATTTCACTGGCCCCTGGCCCCAAACGAAAATTGGTAGCTCAAGACCCCTGCTTTTTGTAATTTGATTTATTTATTTTTTGGGGCCATTTTGACCAAGTAGGAAAACCGATTTGGGCCGTTTTGACAAAAGTAGGGCCGCTTTGCTAATGGGCCGTTTTGGCATTGGGCCATTTTCAGGGTGTCCAAAAACCTCCAAATAGGTTTTTTTACCCCCTAAATGAATTTGTACCCCCAGTTTTTGCAAGCAACCTTCTTTTCTCTAATAGAGGGGGTACAAGCATGCAGTTAAAGTATGATTTGAACCCCCAGTTTTTAAAGTCGGCAGAAACCCTGGTTTTGGTGTGATACCAATATAGAAAGAAAACCTCTGTTTATTAAACTATTTATATAACAGGGTCAAATCCAATCTGGCTGGGCTGACTGTTTATTTGATATGAGTTCTTCTATGGACCTGGTAAAGAATAACTGATAATCTGTTCTCGATTTCAATATATTCTGTATTTACATCATGTAACAGAAATAGCCAATGGTAAATGGTAAAGGTAATGGTAATGGTAATGGTAAAATATTCTGAAAAATATACAATAAAAACAATTGTCAGTAAATCAAGGAATACATTTCTGAAATAAAGATTCGGACTCGTCTGCTACAAAAATCAATATGAGTATTGTGGAAAATGATAAGAATGCCACTTGGTGACATTCTACTCCTTTTCTCACAATACTCTGAACAAAATAGTTTTAAACCTTCTATATAACCCTTTCCAATAATTCACCAATGATTTACTGCACTCACTCTTTACTCTTTACTCTTTTTTAAAAATACACTTTACATCTTTACAATGAAATATATGCTATTCCAACTACTAAACTCTTATATAATATTAACAAGCTTTTACAAAGTAATCAGCTAATTACAGAGTATGCACAACATAGGGCAACTTACCAATTTTAGGAATTAAGTATATTCATATGATCAACTACAACCTCCAAACCATCTCTCATCTCAGTGACTGTTAATACTGAAAATATTAAAAAATAACCGTGCCAGGCTAGGGTAAAAGGTAGAAAACAGTTAATAAGGTAGACGGGCGCGGTAAGGACGAACATAGCGGGAAAAGCAGAACCGTGCTCATTTTATCAATCTAGCGACAACCGAATCAAATCAAGCAAATAGTTACGTAATAATTGCAAACCGATAGAAAATAAACATAGCGGGAAAAGAAGAACCAAATCTTGAAAACTTACATTTCATCTCAATAATTTTCCAAAATTGATCCAAACTAAAACCAGTTCTTACTTAGTCAAAATCTCATGTCCCACTTAACCTTTGAAGAAGTCACCTGACCACCTGGCCAAATTGGAGGGAAATCAGTGAAGTGGAAAAAAAACAATACACAATGTAATCAGAAATGGAGGTAAAAGATCATTTACCCATGTCATGGTCAGAAAATGATAAAAAGGAGCTTATGATGGAGTCATGGCAAAAGTTACCCTACTACATCCTTCCCCGCTCTGTAAAATGACGTCTCGTCATTAAACCTGTAAACTACGAGAAAAAACTCATTAAAGGGGGAATAACACTTAACATTTTGCAAAATTTCAGATAACTTCGTACAAAATAATAAACATATATTATTAAAATATAGTCTTTAAATTGCATATATGCCAAATCTTACCTTTCTACCTTGTGTATTGGCTTAGATGTCGACGGATTTAAAACCTCATGAGTTTTTGTCCCGGGGATAATATTTACAATTATGGAACATATGGGGTTTTAAATCCGGTCAATACACAAGATAGAAAGCAAAGATTTGGCATAGATGCAATTTAAAGGCCATATTTTCATAATACATATTTATTTTGTACGAAGTACTCGGAAAATTTGCATGGTTTTAAGTGTCATTCCCCCTTTAATACATGTTAAACTACAACATGCTAACTTATACAAAACTGACTTCCAAACTGCATTCTCATAATTTCTGAAAATCAAATGTTATGTTAATAAATCAATTTCCACGCTGTCCTCCCCGCCAATAAATTTGTCGTCCTCGCACTGAAATGCAATATAACAAGAGGACCATGATGGTCCTATATCGCTCACCTGAACCAAGATGATATGAGCCACAGTAATGTTTGAATCAATTAATATTTGTTACATTAAGACTGAAAACTAACTTATGGTCATCGACATTATGTTCCTGTTTCGTCTTTATAGGTCAATATATCTAGTTGTATAGAGTGAAAACAAAGTAAAAAACGAGAATTTTGTCCATTTCAAGGGCAGATAACTCAGCAACTGCTTGTCTAATTGTGCTGAAGTTCAAACTCATCCATGATCTTATGGTGATTAACCATTATATCCAAGATCAAAGTTTTGTCTTGATTGGTCACCATTAATTTTGTGGTTGTTAGGAGTAAAAACAAAGTCGAAAACAGCAATTTTGTCAAATTCAAGGGCATGTAACTCACAACTTTCTCATCCAATCAGACTGAAATTCAAAGTCATCTAGGATCTTATGGTCACCAACATTATTAAATTGTAAGTCTTGATTGGTCAATAATTGTAAATGCCAGAGAGTAAACAAAGTTGAAAAACAGTCCATAACAACAATTTTGTCAAATTCAAGGGCATATAACTCATGACTTTCTCATCCGATCACACTGAAATTCAAAGTCATCCAGGATCTAATGGTCATCAGCATTATGTACAAGTTTTGTCTTAATTGGTCAATATTTGTAGATGCTACAGTGTAAACAAAGTGAAAAAATCGTCGAAATGTCAATTTTGTCAAATTCAATAGCATATAACTCATGATCATCTTTTTAACTGATCAAGCTGAAAAATTGAATCATCTGACCTGTTATGGTCCTCAACATTGTGGCAAAGTTTTGTCTTGATTGGTCAATAATTGTAGATGCTAGAGAGTAAACAGTCAAAAACAGCAATTTTTCAAATTCAAGGGCATATAACTCACAACTTTCTGGTAAGATCAGACCAAAAATCGAACTCATCCAAGATCTTATGATCACTAACATTGTGTCCAAGTTTTGTCTTGATTGGTCTATAATCATTGTAGATGCTATAGTGTAAAAAAAGTCGAAAGCAGTAAAAAACAGCAATTTTTTTCAAATTCAAGAGCAGATAACTCAGGACATTCTGGTCCGATCAAACCAAAACAAAAACTCATCCGAAATCTTATATAAGGTCACCTACATTGTGTCCAACTTTTGTATTGATTGGTCAATATTTGTAGATGCTAGAGTGTAAACAATGTCAAAAGTAGCTTTTTTACATTCAAGGGCAGATAACTCCTGACTTTCTGGTCCGATCTCACCCAAAATCAAACTCATCCAAGATCTTATGGTCACTAACATTGTATTAAACATTTGTCTTGATTGGTCTATAATTGCAGATGCTATAGTGTAAAAAAGTCGAAAACGGTCAAAAACGACAATTTTGTCAAATTCAAGGGCAGATAACTCCTGGTCTGACCCAAAATCAAACTCATACGAGATCTTATAGTCACCAACATTGTGTCCAACTTTTGTATTGATTGGTCAATATTTGTAGATGCTAGAGTGTAAACAATGCCAAAAGTAGCTATTTTTTACATTCAAGGGCAGATAACTCCTGACTTTCTGGTCTGATCTGACCCAAATTCGAACTCACCCGAGATCTCATGGTCATACATGTTTTGACTAAGTTTGGTTAAGATTGGCTAATATTTGTAGATGCTAGAGTGTAAACACCAAATTGTTGACAGACGGACGGACGGACAGACGGACAGACGGACGGACAGACATACGGACAGACGGACGACGGACAAAAAGCGATCACAATAGCTCACCTTGAGTACTTCGTGCTCAGGTGAGCTAAAAACACATATTAATGGATTAAAACACAATGCACATTCACTTAAAAATCACTTAATTATAGAATCTAAAATACTGTATGCCACATCTCTGTCTAAACTATCCACAATACCAGAGGACGTCAAAATATGTAATGCCTCCATTCTTGAATCATGTCTGGTTTGTGTTCTCATCTGGTTCATATAATATGAATCAAAGTTCTTCGGAGGTCTTCTTTCTCTCTGGGACCTTCTGAGAACTGGAGTTGGAGCTTCTCTTCGTTCTTTTTTCCGGTGGTTGTGGTCCTGTTGTTCGTCTGTGTGATCATCACGTGATCTTTCTTCAAATCTTCTGCTTGACCTTCTTGACCTTTAACAACTTCGCTGTCATCTTCTACAGCCTTATCAACTTCTTCCTTATCTTCATGACCACTCTCTGAGCCATCATCCTTCTCTTCTTCATTCTTCTGTGCACCACCTTCATCCTCTTCATCCACACTTTCTTCCATGTCTTCATCTTTCTCATCCAAAACTTCTCCAGTGAACTCATGGGCGTCCCCATGACGGTTTGTAATTCTTACAAAACCATGTCCATCAATACAATCATCAGAATCATCATCAGAATCATCTCTTCTTCTTCTTCTGGTTTCGAAACCTTCATCTTTCTTCTCCTCATCATCTCTATCACCTGTAACTTCTTCTTCATTAGCTACTTATTTCTTTTCCTCCAAGGAACGTCTTTTCATTGGAACTGGACGAATCATTTTCCTATCGCCTATAGGGAACAAATGATTCCTGTGTAATGTTCTCATTACATCACTGCTTTCTGATCTTACTCTATATACTGGAATCTTCTCGTTTGGCTGTTCGATGACTGTGTACACATCTTCTTCAAACCTATCCAGTATTTCGTGTTTGCCTTGGAATGCAGGCACCTTAACAAGAACTCTGTCGCCTATTTCAAAACTAGCTGCTTTCGCTTTCCTGTCATATACTTCCTTCTGCCTTTCTTTCGCATTGTCAAGGTGTTTCGCAACGATGTCTCTCGTCTTTTGCATTCTTTCCTGCAATTCCTGGATAATTCGACGATGTACGATTTTCTTGCTCCATCGCTTGCTCAAACAAAGAATCTATTGGGAGTTTGGGTTTCCTTCCAAACATGATCTCAAAAGGAGAGTGGTTTGTAGAGCTCTGTGGAGTGCAATTGTAGGCGAATACCAGGGGGTTAACATACTTCTTCCAGTCTGCTTTTTGGTTGTTTTCTAAGGTTTCTAACAATTCTAAAAGTGTTCTGTTGAATCTTTCGGGACCAGAATTTCCTTGGGGATGGTATATTGAAGTTCTAGATTTCTCCATGTTTGTCAAAATGCAGAGTTCTTTGATTATGCTGGATTCAAAGTTGGAACCTTGGTCCGAATGTACTCTTGTGGGAATTCCATAATGTAACAAAAAGTTGTTACAGAAGGCATCTGTTGTTGTCTTTGCAGTCTGGTTCTTGGTAGGGATGGCCATAGCAAATTTAGAAAAATGTTCCGTAATTACAAGAATATTTCCAATCCCACCTTTAAATGGCTCTAATGTCAAAAAATCCATGCAAACAAATTCCTCTGCCTCTAACTTCCGCATCTCTGCTGCACCGGTCGATACTTTGTGGTGGAGTATCGACCGGGTCGAAAACAAGGTCACTGTGACGCTCTCTCCCGATGCCTGAATCCGAGGGAGTGTGACTGTCCGCTCAAGAATACAGAGGAACCGCTTAAATGTGGCCCCTGCAAGAAGTGCATTAAGAGAGCACAAGACATGGATCATCCAGACTTCCGAGGAGGCGAAACTCTACAAAAGGAAGCAGGCGCTAATGTTGACTCACCAACACCACTCGTTCCAGTCCGATCCATCGTCGACCCAATTCAGGAACCATCAACATCCTACAGTACGAGTGGCAAACCTGACGTCAATGGCAAGAGATATTTCAGCTGGGGCGAACGCAAGGGTGCAGCAGAGATGCGGAAGTTACAGGCAGAGGATAACGACATTGCACCGGTCCTGAAGGCAAAAGAGGAGGGGACAAAACCCTGTACAAGCGAAACGAGAACTGCTAGTCCAGCTACTAGGCATTATTTACTACAGTGGGACCAGCTGGAAGTAAACCAGGGGATGTTGTTCAAGATATTCCTGAAGAAAAATAGCTGCGGGGATCATCTGCAATTCATCGTACCCAACAGTGTGGAACAGGAAGTCTTGCATCAGTGCCATGATTGTATCCTATCGGGACATCTTGAATTCAAGAAGACCTATGGAAAAGTCCTGCAGCGGTTCTTCTGGTATGATATGAAGGATGATATCTACATCTATATCAAGAAGCGTGATGTCTGCGCTTCCAATAAAGCCCCTACCAAGAAGGCCAAAGCACCACTTGGAGCAGTGACAGCAGGAGCACCGTATGACAACTCCCAGTTACAGAAAGAGGAAACCGGTACATACTAGTTTTGACAGATATCTTCAGCAAATATGCCGAAGTCATAACGGTTCCAGATCAGACAGCGGAAACCTGTGCATCAAGGATCTTGAATGATTTTATCGCCCGGTGGGGTTGTCCTAGATCTATCCTTAGCGACCAAGGGATGAACTACGAGATCTCCATATTCAAAGAGCTGTGCCGTATGCTACAAATAAAGAAGATAAGGACTAGCCCCCGTAACCCGAAATGTAACGGGCAAGCGGAAAGGTTTAATCGAACCCTGGTGAAGACGGTGAAAGCTTACCTATGCGGAGAGCAGGACAAGTGGGACTTACATCTTGGTTGCCTAGCCGGAACCTACAGGTCGACTCCGAATGAAAGTACGGGTCTGACTCCGAATTTCAGGGCAACGGGAAATGAGGTACGTCTCCCAGCAGAAGTGGTGTTTGGAAGCGAAACAGCCCATGGAGATGATGCCGCCTTTTATGGCAAGTGTGTCGACAAACTGATGTCGCAAATGCAACGCGCGCACTGTGTTGCAAGAGCGAATCTAGACGCCGCAGCAAAAAGATACAAAAACATGTATGACATGCGACTAATGCACCATAGTTACCGACCCGGTGACGCGGTGTGGTTGCTCTCAGAGAGTCGAAAGGTCGGAGTGGCAGACAAGCTGAAGAGAACTTACGAAGGTCCCTACCTAGTGAAAAAGAATTTAAACAACATAAATTTTACTCTGCAGTTGGACCGTGAAGGGAAGCAGAAGCTAGTCCATCACAACAAGTTGAAACTGTACGAAGGGACAAAGCATCCGAGATGGATGAAGAGAGCGAAGCAGAAGCTAAAGGTCGAGTAATATCGAAAAAGCTAAAACTCACTTACCGCAAACAGAAGATTCGGAACCAGCTTCATTTGTTTTACTAGTTATGGATGTAGTTAGCGTTTACAAGATTAATAGTGCTTCTATCACATCATACAGAGAGAGAGATGAAAAAGCAGCCAGTGTGAATCGACCAGTTAGATAATGAAAGGGAAGAGAGCTTCGGCTTTAAGCGCTGACTAGAAAAAGATGGACGGAGTAGAACCTAGGCCTGGAAGAGTTCGAAGAGTAGCAGAACCCTACAGTAATTAGAGCAGTCTCGGGATGGGCCATGGGAGCCAGTAGGCAGATAGGTCTGCAGGAGCGATGCTGGAGTCGGCCGCAGCCCGATACGGAGGAGAGCTAAATGCTAGTTGGCCGAGCTACGAAGGGTCGATAGAGAGGCTAGACTACTACGGGCCGTGGGATTTTAGTCAGGCGCTTAAAGGGAAAGTAAGGGTCTTCACACTTGGCGCGGAGAGGAAGATTAGAGAGAAAAGTGCATAGAATTGCGGATTCAGACAAAAGCGGAATAATAAGGATCCATTCGATTAGGGCATGTTCTTAGCCTGCTCAGGCATACATGGCTTTACATTATCTTCTTTCCGTAGGAACGAAGTCTTACCAGAACTACAATCACTTACAACTATGGAAAACCAAATCGACAAAATACGCACCGAAGGTGATGAACTGGACAAGGCCGCCCGAAAGAAAGGCAGAGCGAACTTGTGCCTGTACTGCATGCACAAGGGGCAGAGTATGTGGACCAGAAGTACTGTATAGAAAGCCATATCTTGAGGGAACATTTGGGACGGGACTAGTGCCGTATTACTGCTCATTGTGCCAGTTTTGCTGCCTAAAGGTTGAGAACCTGACCCAGCACCTGGCAGGCTACAAAAAATACGCTGCCTTGGCTAAGCAAGCGGGGGTGGATCCTCTTGATGCGACGTGCCTCAAAGCAAATGAGAACTTCCACCGGTTTGGGCTCAAAGACTACTTGGTCTTTACTAAGGAGGAGTCCCTCGTTCACTGGAGAAAACAGATTGAGAAACGACAGGTCCCAAAACCTTATGCACTTCAGAGAGTGGTAGAGGCAACAATTGGGCAAATGGACGAACCAACTTCCCCGGTGGCAACGACCTAGCAGAGTGTCCCTCCGGTGTCAGGCCCTATGACACCCTCAGCGAACGAAGAACAGACAACCAGCGAACCCAAAGCAGCCTCGACCCCGACGCCCAGCACCTCCGATGGAAGTGAGATGGTTACCATCGACCAAATTAAGAAGACCATACAACCATTCCTAAAACATGTAGCGGCCAAGGAACCAGACAACGATGACAGCCATGAAGACATTTTAGAGGAGATCCTGCCTGGGGCGAGGGGAAAGCAGAAGAGAGCGTTTTCCCTAGAAGTAGTTGAAACAACCAAACGGGCCAGATCTCGGTCGCCCTCACCCTGTGAGGTTACAACCACGGCGATGACAAGGTGTGTGAGGGAGGGTATGGAGCCCCTAGAAGCAGTAGTAAAAGATAACACTAGGGCCCTTAACGCATTCAACCGCACGGTGAAGAACATGGTAGAGGCAATGTGGGATATGACGAGGGCATTCCATCGGCAGATGTTATCTATGTCCTCGACAGACAACGCAGGGAGAACATCTTCCCGGAACAACAACCGGTCCAGGTCGAGAGAAAGACCGCCAAGAAGGAGGACTCCCGAGCGCCACGACCGTCCCAGACGCTGAATTCTCTTTCTGGTCATCATTTTACTAACGAGTCGGTTCTAAAATTCTCCTTCTGATTGTCACTATACACACGAAATGATCCTACAATTCTCCTACTGATTGTCACTATACACACGAGATGGTTCTACGATTCTCCTACTGGTTGTCACTATACACTTAAGATGGTTCAACAATTCTCCTACTGGTCATCATTATACTAGCGAGACGATTCTACGATTCTCCTACTGATTGTCACTATTCTAGCGAGACAGTTCTACAATTCGTTTACTGGTCGTCACTATACTAGCGGGACTGCTCTACGATTCGTATACTGGTCGTCACTATACTAGCGCGACAGTTCTACATTTCGTTTACTGGTTGTCACTATACTAGCCCGTCAGTTCTACATTTCGTTTACTGGTCGTCACTATACTAGCGATACTGTACTACATTTCGTTTACTGGTCGTCACTGTACTAGCGAGACTGTACTACATTTCGTTTACTGGTCGTCACTATACTAGCGAAACGGGTCAGCAATTCGTCTACTGGTAGTCACTTTATGATCGAGACGGTTCTACAACTCAGATGTCTACTAGTCGTTACACCACGAACGAGATGTAACTACGAGCGCTTACGTTTACTGGTCGTCACTACATGAGCGAGACGGTTCTACAACTCAGACATTCATTGATTGGTACGCAACGAATGAGGTTGTACTACGAGCGCTAACGTTTACTTGTTGCTACGACACGAGGGAGACGATTCTAGAATTCAGACGTAAAATGGTCGTAACGTTACAAACGATACCGTTGGATGAATACGTTCAATGGTTATTCGGTCGCCTGTCATTGTGACAGGCCCTCACAGGCAATCCAGGGCCAGCTCTAAGACGAGCCTTTAGTGAGAATAGATGTCACAGACTAACGAAAAGACGAGCTACCACTATCGAGGAGGAATCGATAAACAGAGACAATTATTGACAATAGCGAACAATTTTCGCGCCAATTTGTGCTAAAAATATATTTCTAATGGGAAACCCCCCAACAACGTTTGCCGGGTACCAGTCTAATATTTTGTTTATCGGTCATGAATCGGACATTTTTTTCGTAACAGTGTTAGCAAAAAAATTTTATTTTCAAGCGAGATATAGGTCGATCATACACTCACCCGAACTTCTAAACGGCCACTTTTATTTTTTGAATAAATAGATTATATTAATTCACTTGGCTTGTATGTTTGCTTTTTGTACTTAACAAAGTCACATTCTATCTTTTCGAACAAGAAACAGTAGTGTCACGTCATAAAAGATGCACGTGACGTCATTTTGACCGAAACGTTAAAATTACATGTGTGTATTTTGAATTATGTGATAGATATCGATTCTCTTTTGATAAGTATTCCATTTTGATAGCCCAGTCAGAAAAACATTTAACATGACAAGAATTATCATTAAAACGCGAGAAATGACCTTCGGAATGTTTGATGTTGGGGCTCCAGTCAGAAAGGTCGATATGATAATTTCCTTTTCTATCAAAATCTTAATGCAATCATTCGACTTCTTTTGTTTCTGGGGTAAACATATCGTTTTGATGGTTTGTCGATGGATCAAATCTGATATTTGCGGCTTTTTCACAAATAAGCAAATTTAGGATGAGTGCATGCGTACCGGAAGTGTTCATAAAACACGACGACGGCCACACTTAAGGACTACTATTCGTCAACAAGATGGACAACTTATTAAGCAATTTTTACACATAATTTCATGCATAAACAAATGAAGATAGACGAAATTTTGGCAATCCTAGCCACCCAATCCACTACAAACGGCTAAGAGGCGCTTTAATAAAAGTGATCCTAGGCCGCATAGTCAACGAAATGTCAAAGCTTTAGCACTGTGAAACATATTTGGAAGTCTAAACTGTACTAAACATCCCCTATGTTATCGGAAAATGGATTGGACACAAAATACCTTTCGTGATTATTCAAGAATCACGTCTTGGACTTGTTAAACAAACGGATTCTAGCACTGCCAAAGTAAATGATTTAGAAGACCTGACTCGGCAAACCTGGTATTTCTGTACAGACCATACCCTACAGTATCCTCAAGAATGCATATTATCCACGAGAATGGGATTCTTAGCCATAATAAATGAACACAGAGATCACATGGGATATTAAGTTGTGATACGCGAATTTTAATTTATGGGGTACTGCACTTCTAAATGTTACCATTTCACTAATTTCGAACTCAGCTTCATGAAACTTTGTCATATTTTTCAAAAATGAATGTATCTTACAAAGAACCAAACCAGCATGAGTTTTCGTCAGAGATGTTGATTTATAGGTGAAAGAATGAGGTGGCCGTTTAGAAGTTCGGGTGAGTGTAGATAATGCAGGCGGGAACTAAAACTACGAAACATTGCGCATATGCAACATGCAAGATTGCTTCCAGAGACGGAGACAGACAAGAAATGACAAACGTTTTTTCTTGAGTTTCCCCAGCAGCTTAACCAGAAAAAACATCGAAAAGTCTGAAAGTAAAGTAGCTATGATCATGAAACTTCTCGGGTAGATAGATCTCACCAAGGAGAAGTGCAACGCACAAGGAGCATAACTCTACCTTGCTTATTTTGTAAGATATTGCCCTTTGTTGTAGGCCTACATAGTGAAAGCCTTTGGGGATATCAAAACACATTTAGCGACAAATTCTAGTTTTTTTCTATATTAACCATTTCCCAAACAAGACCGGTTTTGACGTCCCCAACAGAAAATTCTTGGGAAAACATTGAGGCAAAGAAGAAAATGATGATCGACCAAATTGAAGAGGCCTGCTCAGCAGACCAAAAGAGTGTGAATAACGTCTTTGGATATTGATGATCATTCTTCTTTTGTCTCAATATTCTCTTTGAGATAAAACACTAAAAGGATTCACATCCGTTTTGTCATCTGCAGACTTTTTTTCAATTTGGCCAAACATGACATTTTGTCGTTTTGGAAAGGGTAAGCGAGCACGCACGAGCGACACGACGAAGCCAAGGCAGGACCGTATGTGTAAACATTACTTGTTTTAAAACTGCTTATTTCATAGTTACCGATCTTAAAAAGTACACGACAGTGCAGCAACCTTCTTAACTCTGAATTAGAATGTTTCCCAACAAATGATTACAGCAATCCAGCTCTTAAAACGCCATCTTCGGCAAGTTGAATGTGGAAAAACTTCGTGAGATTCACAGCCATTATTTGTACGATAGGAGATTCCCAATCTATTTTTAGACCAGTGAGGCGTGACGATGACGTATTTGTTTATACGACAAAATCGAACGCTATTCGCGAATTTTATAGAGCTTAAAGCTCAATTGACATTACGTTTTAAGTTAAACAAGTAGGTCTTTTAAGTGAAAACCAAACTACCACTAAAGACTTTTAAGCAAATTGTGGTAAAATGTAAACCGTTCTCCTTTCCCGTGTTTGGAGATTTTTTTTAAATTGATTTAGCACTTCCCCAAGAGAAATTTATTGAGTTTTACTAGTAGCGCAGTGGTCTTAAATTTTTGCATTTAGAATTCCCAATGATTTTTTCTTGAGTGGTCGATATCATTGCGGAAAAGGGTGAGAATGTTGGTCTCCAGCATTCGCTCCTTTTCCCCCTATGTTGTTGTATACTGTCAATGTTGTGGAGTTTAAAAACCAGGTACTGCTTGGGAAAGAGTTAATTAGCATTTATCGCGAGGTAAGCTAATGTTTTAAGCTAGTAATCAGAATTGGCAACAGGAGTTTTGCCAATTTTGAGGGGAAGAATGATATGCCCCGTAAGTCTGTTACCTTATTTTAGCATGAAGACAATACGGGATAAATGATTGTGGTCTAAGTGTAAGAGACCATCCTCATCGCTCCCTGTTGTAATCAGGCAACGAGTGTGTTTACTAATAGGCTGTGGAATTTGTAGGAAGAAAACTGACCAGTTACTATCTTTAGATTCTCTCGTTTCGGCGACAACAGCGGCTGATTGCAAGCATGAACACCCACATGCGCCTCAGGCCTAGTCAATTATACAAGCCAGAAAGCGCATACAAGTCGTCACAACAGGTTTTATGGCTTTTCCTACGGAATCCGTGATGCGGGTTCGGTACGAGAACCGAGGTCTGTAAAATCGAGTGTTTTCCGGTTGGTCAAACTGCCCCCGAATGCAATTGTCTTGTATGAGCAGCTAGATAAACGTTTAAAAAACTTATGTTTAACCTGTTCAAGTCATTGTCTCGTCGAATTAGCCTCTCGTTCAAATGTAAAACAAAAGAATATTTATGACTAAATATGCACTGTATAGTCATGATAAGGGCTCAGTATCGAAAGGATTTATTCCAGACGTGTGTGATATATATTAACAAAATACGGACTCTGTTACATTTTAAACGATTACATAAACTTCGGAAGACTAACAACAAAACTGTCCTGGAAACGAACTGTGAGACAATGTATTCAAAATCATGAGAATCGGGAGTGGCAAATAAGACTGAACAGTGACAGTGATTTCCTATTATTTTCTCTACTTCATCCGAGCATTAAACCTTGCATTGTTTATACACTGTTGGATTCCAGCGTCCTTAAAGCATGTACAAACGCTGTGGCAAGACTATGGGCTATGCCAACAGAAATTCGAAGTTACTAATGCGTAAACTGTGGAAAAGTTTATCAAATTGAGATTGTTCATATATTGCATGACTGTGTTTCAACAATGAGAGAACGAGGAGATCTGTATAGAAATCTATCGGTGATAATCAGCAATAGTTTTCTAGAACAGCTACTCGTACAAGACGGTTTATCATGGACTCTTCGTATTATGGGTGCACCTATAGACCCTATTCTTGGAGATAAAGATAATAAGATTTTCTTGCGAAAATCATTTACTTTCATCCTCAAGAGCATAAATCAATATTTTTCACAAATATACAATTCGCATGCCACAAAGATACGGATAACTAAATAGTATCACGGGAACGTCCTCATTACACCATTTTTGTACATAAATATCTGCATTTCATAACTATAGCTTTATCCTAAACTGTTAATATTCTCTATCTTCTCCGTGTACTGCATGTAGTTTTTGAATTGTTAAAATTGTATGACACAATATCTCCGATGATTGGAGGCAATAAAAGAATTGTATTGCATTGTTTTGTATTGTATTGTAGCAATTCCGAGTTTATTCATTGACCATGTTGATGTATAATTTGCACATAGCATGGCTCTGGAATTCCCATACCTAATTTGACTTTTGCTTTTAAGGCAGTGGATGAGTGGATTTTCATTGAAAACTTGCTCAAGGAAAGTGTATCTTCATACAAAAACAAAATTACAAACTAACTCATAGTGTAGTGAATTTCCAGTTACAGGTAAAAGTGCTTTTCAAAATTAAATGTAAGTGTTAGTAGGAATTGAAACAAATAGGGAAAAGGAGAAATTGCTGTAAAGATTTTTATAATTATTTGTCATCATCTCAAAACAAGATTTGTGATTATGAGGTAATATCTTCCCAAGAAAGGAAATTTCTCAAATAACAGAAAATCTTGACAGCTAAATCTTCAAGTGGAACAAATAAATTCAATGACAAATGATCTTTTTATTAACATTGTATTCTGTCATCTGAATCAGTTTTGGACTAAGACCAACCATTATATTTTTTGGAAAAGGGTTTATCGTCAGCTTGTTCAAGAACAAGTAAACACAAAATGTTATCCACACCCTAGACATGACTGACCATTTATATGTTTTATGCTTATTTTCTAAGTCATTGCATTCTTTATAGGGATGTCTCTCTAGTGAGACAGTAGAGGCAGAGACAACGGTAGATACTTTGTTCAGAAGTGCCCATGAAGAACTGTGCCTGTCAGAAAGGGGATTTGATATATCTGTAAGTTTTAAATAACAGTCTTAGTAATAGAATGAAGATTGAAATAGTGGAAATAAAGTCCACTTTTTTAATACAAGGAATTTAGACTTACAAATGTTTTGAGGAAAATACTTTTTGTCCCAAGTTAGTTATGAATCATTGACACATGTTATTAATGTTCAATGTATTTACTCTTTGAAAATTTGAACAAACACAACTACTGTCTGTATGTCTGTTTAAAGGCATATGACTATGATCTATCCCCTGTATGTCTGTTAACCCAATAAAAATTCACTCATTAACATTGAGGTTACAGTGCTCATAATTGATATCATATCCATTAATAAATTTGAACCCTGAACCCAGAATCAATTTACTTGAAATCTTTGGTCGATAGACATGGCTAAGGACGATTGACAAGAATAAAAAATCATTATTCAATGTCATTGTTTTATAAAATGTTTCGTATATTCTTCAAAAACCTCTCAACTGCTGCTTGTTCTAAGCTACAGTTACATGGTTTTCAAAGGAAATCGAAAAGTTTGTCTTTTTGGGAGTTGGCCTTTTTGGTATATTACTCATTTACAAACACCTTGTTTCCACAGCACACGCCTTCTTTATGAGTAAAGCCAAGTATGGAAAAAAGCTTCTGAAAACAGTGATCAATCAAGGAGTTTGTGTACGCTGTATATGCTGGAAAAGAAATGGACCAGGTTTACCCATTTGTCAACACACATGCATTCACAACCACACATGCAGTGATAATTTGCTATTCTTATGGAGAGTGCTATTTTGGAACATTGAATTGAAGACTTGAAGAAAGAGGGGGCTAGGAGTGCAAGATGAATTTATCAGTGCTGTAACTACCACTGATAAATATTGGTGCAAAATACAGTTTCCTTTCTATGATATATGGATAAGCAGGGGATCCCTCACTTTTGTTATTCTGTTAAACCTATCCCAAAACAAGACCAGGTTTTGACTTCCCTGATAGAATTCGCTATGGAAAATAAAATGGCGAAAGAAGAAAATGCTGATAATCAATATTTTCACCTTTTGCCTCAATATTTTCTATGCTATATTGTACTTAAATCATATGTTTACTGACACCTGTTTTGTCTTGAGCAGCTTTTAAATAAAGCACTCTAAAATTTTGTTGTGTTGGAAAGGTTTAACTCATGTCCCAAACAAGAGTTTGTTTTTACATTCCTGTTAGATACGGATTGGGGAAACATTGAGGCAAAAGAAGAAAAAGCGTATATTCAGTATTTCCTCCATTTGTCTCAATTTTTTTGAGTTATTCTGTTTGCAAATCCAATCTTTGTCAATATTTATCCTGTCTTCTGTGGCAGATTCGAAACTGTAACATTCCAAATAACTTGCCTTTTGGGAAAGGGTTAATAGTAATTCAGTGTTTATTGAACTTTGTGAACTTAGTGAACTTATCATGCAATTGAATTTTCTATTAATTTCAATTAGAAATTCATAAAATTGGGAATCAAACAGATGATTAGTTAGTTTTCTATTGAACTTAAGTCCGCTCCATTACCAATCTTATGCCAAGCTGGAATCATAACATTTTTCATGTTCAGCAGCAATTATTAAGTAGTATTTTTCAATTTAGACTTGAGAAAAAAAAGAAAGAGTGAACATATTAAAGTGTTTTACTTATATTCTTATATTTGAGATTTAAAGAGTGAAAAAGCTCATGTTAGGAAATTAATCTTTACATTTTGGAAAAAATGCACAGGATTCAGTCCCTTTAAATTTGACACCCGAGTCATAAAACAGGACATTGCGGACAAACTATGTGGTAAAGGTTATTCATATTTGTGCATTTTATCACTTAAACATTGTAGTCAATTAATATATAGGGGGTTAAGTATGCAAGTAAGTCTAAATTTAAAAAAAAATCATTTGACAAATCCTATATTTTGTAAAAAATTGCAGAAAATCGCTCTTTGACAATAATCATTGTACATAAAATGCAACTTTTTCCCCTTTTTCTCGGAATTGATAGAAATTAATTGATATATTTCATGAAATAAGATATAGTCAGACACTGTTATAGCATTTTTGTATCCATTTTCACGTTTTTCTTGAAATTATTGAGGATTAAGTGACATTCGTGCTTGGCGATTTCCACGCTTTTCAAAGAATGAAGGGTGTAATACTAAAATTCGCATACCTCTGGCTATCTTGCTCAATGGTAGCTAAAATTTGGCATTTGGATGTTTTGGGGGAGGGATAAACATATTTATTGAAGGAAAAATACTGATGATCATCAGCTACATATTTCTGGTTTTCTACCAGTATTTAGGGATAATGCGATGAAAGGGGAAGTACTTGTTCATCTGATTCGGCTTGCAGAGCACATGACGCCCTGGGAATACTGAGGGAAAGAAGAAATTATCAAGAACCTCATGTCACGTCATAATTCAGTTAACTCTTTCCAAAACAAAAAAAAAATGATTCTAATTCAAAACCTGCTTCAGATGACAAGTGGATGTTGGCGAAGATAGACTGTGTGTACTATATGGCACAGAAAATATTGAAGTAAAAGGAGAGAATGCTAGTTATCAGCATTTCCTTCTTTTGCATCAAAGTTTTCACAAGACTTTTTTTACAAAGGATGTCAAAACCAGGTCTTGCTTGGGAAAGGGTAACAGTTGATACCTGACCGATTTGAAAATGGCTCAAAGTAGAGAAGACAAAACAAGGCCAGTTCCACATATGTTCCGGATGTGATTGATCTTTTAAACACTCATGATGAAAATGTTATTTCATTTTGCTTGTTAAGACAATCCCTCATTGTTTTGACATTCCTAAGAGGAAACGCTTGGAAAAACTTTAAAGCAAAAGTAGAAAAAGCTTATCAGGGTCTCCTTTTTCCTCAGTAGTATTTCCTGTGCTTTATCATGCAGTAATCCCTAATTTATCAACATCCATTTGGCATTTGTAACTTCATTCAAATTGGACCACACTTAAATATTCGTATTTACAGTTACTGACTTATTTTCGGGGTAATTTTCTGTGGAAATAACTGTACATGATTAAAATATGGCATTTTATATGTCTCTGTCTCTTGGTAGACCAATTTTTCTGGACTGAGCTGCTAAAAGACCAAGCAAAGTGACAAAGTAGTGAGTTTGGCGCTTTATCGATGTTTGCGGACTCCGAAAGCGCTTTCCGTACAGATTCGGGTTCCGACAAACATCAATGTTTGTAAGATTTCTTTGTTAAACACCCCTCCCACCCAAATCTTGGTAATGTAATGTGGCACTAGGAATTTGTCTGTGTAAAATAAGCAATATTTTTCACCAGTTTCGTGTTTTGATTGCTTCTGTTTTGAAATAGACTGGAACACATCAAATGGTAAGCTGAACCAACTGCCACATCAATTTGGTGCCACAGACTAAAATTCCTTAAATATGATGTGGAATCACTTATAATCAAAAGATTAAAATTCACAAAAGTAGTAATTTGGACTGGTTTCTAAGAAGAACGGCGCAATTGGACCTATTGCTTAGTGCAAAGCTTCATTTTTCTCACTTACAAGGACCAGTAATGTGTAATGTTTTGGCATGTACAACTGAATATGCATAATTTGTCTAAAAACTTGACTTTGAAAACTCTAACGGACCCCAAATGGCTTAATTATAGAACTGGAGGATTCCACATGCAATATGACTTTTCATTGGTATAATCCATCAAACACTTTGGAGAACTCTTCGACTCAAAATGTCGCTTGAATTGGTCGAAGCGGTGTCGCGGACCCGAAATTCAGTCGCGATACCATATTTTTGGATGCCAGCAACTTGTTTATTGACTGTTAGAATATTGTTATATAAGCACATTTCTATTGTATTAGGGCTAAATCAAACAAAAAAACACTTTTGATACATTTGGGAAAAATATCTTCTCATCTAGGAGTAAGGTCACTCGGAGAAGTCCTTCCTGGCCATGGGGTGCTAAAATAGTTCTATAGAATATTGGCCCCTTTTCTGATGACGCCTCTCTCTCTCTCTCTGCCTGAATGATTTTGAGCTAAAGTGTTCATTGGATGCTTTTCAGTGACATTTTTTCTCATTTCCAGGGATACACGTGACCCCCATTTCCAGTGTTTCTATTTTGGCGCGGAAATAAACACGGTATGTATGTTTGAGAGAAAATTGTGAAAAAATGAATCAGATGAGGTGGGTCAATTTGCTGAAAATTTTGCAGGGCAAGGATGGATCTGTGTCATTTTAGGCAAAGTTTTGCTTCTTTTCATTTTGGAAAAGGTGAAAAAATGTTACATAGAGTTATGAAAGAGCCAATCTGGGTGACCTTCCACCAAACATGGCCGCGCCCTGTGTACTATCAGATGTAAGGAAGTTTTCATAAAATAACTGATCATGTGTATCAGATAGGAAAAATCAACCAAGATGTAAACACTTAGACATGTTGGAATTGAATTTTAATGATTTTGTCGAATTATAAGCATTTCATAGTATGACCCAACTGATCATAAATTCGGACAATCTTAGATTTCTGATACTTTGTTTTGGATTTTTTAGAGTTTAAGCCGAGTTTGTCAGATAAGAAACGCAAATTATATCTCGACTATTTCTGCTAAATCATAGATATAAATTTATATCTGTGGCTAAATCATGTCATTTATTTTGCTGTTATAGTCACTACACTCCTCAAAAGTTCTAATTGGCCACTTTTTAAACTCGATTTACTAGAAAATGACTGAAACATAAAAACTGAAATTTTGACAGTTGTTTATCTATTTAATAAAGATTTCGAATAACTTAATTATAACGCCGATTATTTTGTTTTGCATAAGTTATTGGTGAAAAACGCGTTTTGGTCAAACGTGCACGAAAAACACGTGCGCTATTCAAAACTCGTAAATTTTAGATACACCATGTCCTAAAAAGCCTAGAACATGGAAAAAACAGAAAACATTACCAAAACCAAGTAACGCGGCTTTGCTAGAGAGCTTGGAATGATCGAATTTGGCAGGTCAGTTATAGGGGTATGTTGTCAATAATTTATTTGACCATTCTTACTTTAACAGAACATAAATAATCTTCTTTTATGGTTTCTGGTGCCTTTGACAATAATTTTCATGCTGTTAGAATTATCAGTCCTCCCAATTCTGCCTAAAGAGGGCCGTTCTAGGAATTTCCAAGAACCGGAAGTTGATATGTAAATATGACGCTTACAAAGCTGATGAACATCGGATACCCTTTCGACCCGTTATATTGTTAGACTCAATTATAATCTACAAGAAAAAGTTATCAGCGCAATTTGTACGACCGGGGGCAAAATTACCCATTTTCCAGCCTTTTACAGACATATCTGGAAACCATTCTTGTCAACAATGTCATCCATGTGTCATTAATTGATAGGTAATCGCCGCATATTGACATCAAACCACATTCAAACGCGTTCATTATCATTTAAAAGTTAAATTTTAGCCCCATTAAGCATAATGGGTTAGATTGAAGAGATTTCAGACAACCTTTCATAACGCAACATTTTGGACGATCTGTATCATGTTGTTACTCACGAATGGAGAAAAATATTAAGGAAATACACCCTTGTCTGTAAAATAATTATTAGAAAGCAATGTCAAGCCATAATCAATTTTGCCTGGAGAAAATAAGTAATTTGCCTCTGTTTGTGACTTTTCATTTCTAGGGGTGTTTATCTGATGCCATTGTTTTGACAATGTTATGTTTTAAGAAGCTATTGAAATTTTGTGTAAATTATGATAAATAAATATCTCAGCTGGTGATATTAAAATGAATATGGTTTGAACAAAGTTGTAGTCTGTACTTCCCAAAATATGAGATGGCCAAATAGAACTTTTGAGTAGTGTATAATGCTAGGTTTCGCTGATGAAATTCACTCTTTGATATGTTGGTGTCGCTCGTTTACATCAGAGCACACTACCATTCAAAAACATAGGCAAGTAGGTCATTATAGGCCCAAACAATGGCTGTTTAGGTGAGGGTTGTTGCAAAACATTGCCCGTAAAGGCGTAAACCTTTTAGAAATACTTTTTGGTCTTGTATTTCGTTTAAGATCGGGCAGTGAACAAAGCGCCACAACTTGTGTCGAACATTTTGAAAATATTTACTCTTTCATCTACTAATTATAAATTAATTTTAGATATTATCTATCTATATTTTCAGTTAATTAAAAAAAAACATACAAATCCAGGAATCTAGGGTATATTCCTATTACATTTTATTATAACTACATTGTACTTTTTTGTCCGAAATCTGGCGACAATAAGTTGGTGGAATCCAATGATACCCCTGCCATTTGAGCAGATAATACCAAATCCTTCATGTAAACTGTTGCATGAACATGAAAGGGGACCAAAATAAATGGACATAGATGTATGTAGGAACATCTCTGAATAATTAACTTAACTTAATTTCTGAAAGTTACTTTGGAAATAATATATGGTTTGCCATGATTAATCTTAGGATTTACCAAGGACATATGCCTGAGTGGTTTATTTAACATATACTCATCAAAAAAGTTAAGGATCACATATTTGAAATAAAATATTTTACAATTCTTTTAGTAAATTCATTCATGAATTACTGCTAAATAAATGGTAATCATTCCTCCAAAACAAATCATCGGAAGATTGTAAAAATTGCCAAAACTAAAATTGTAAGAGAACTTGACATTGTACTACCCCTGAAAATTCTTGATTTTACAAGTAGTGGGTGGGGTACCATTTTACAGAAACGGCCCTTGTTTCTCAAGTTTGTCCTCTGAAAATTCAAGCGCATAGCCTGCGTGGCCATCTCATGCCTCTATCACTTCAATGTAATGTGAACAGACGCTTCAAATCAACTTCCGGTTCAGGCATGAAGGGATCTAGACAATGCATCTATCGGGACCCGTTTAAAAGCTTCCGATATGTCTGTATGGAGATTATGGTAACGAATTCTTCTGTGATGACAGTCCCACACATGTTTAGTGAGTTTTATCTAAGGAAAGCTTGCTAATCATTCGATAAGTTGCGTTTTTTCTTCTTGAGAACAAAACTAGACGTGTGAAGACGAGCGTTATCGTCCATCAAATTACACCAGATACCAACAGTACACGCTGTTTATGTTCAAACAATAAAAAGCACATCTGAGCTCACAAATTGTGCACATGGAGGCTAGGGGTGAGCCCAAATTCAGTCGTACAGACCGGACGATTTTACATTGACTTCCAACGTCCATAAGGCAACTTTCACCTTGCGGATTTGAGGTCTATTTTTGGATGTGACAGGTGCAAATTGTGACAGAATACCAAACTCGGAAAAGTCGTGGTGTTTCTTTGGAAAAATAGCGTTTTAAAGATTTTTATGGTCCAAAAGACAATAGGAGAAATGGGCCATTTGTGCTAATGTGGGGTGGGTGTGTTAAGATGGTTGTACGGAACTTGGTATCCACCCGAACAGATTGCTGACCGGTGATTGATATAGTGATTAGGTTCTTGTCAAATAATCTTATCCATTCGGTGGTGCTTTTGTTCTTAAATTCATTTTAGGGGACGATCACAACCGTCCACACATGGTTAGAATTGCATCTGAGTTTTTTAGAGAGAGAAAAATTAAGTTATGCAATTGACAGTGCACTCTACTCACGTGAATCCTGATGACAGTGTGTTTGACCATCATTACAGAAAAGATCTCTACTCGTAATGTTCCATAAGTGATGCTGGAAGGTCTCAAACGGTCGTGGGTGGAGGCATAGTGTAAATCCCTCATACAGGGTACCAGAAGTTAATTTATAACTTTTAGTTTTCTTGAATTGAGTTAATAGAGGTTCGAGATAGTCAAACTTGCTATACGTGTGATTTTTCAAAAGAAACCCTCGAGGAGAGGGGCTGTTTCTGAAAGTTGCTATCCCACCAACTACATGCAAAAACAAGCTTTTTAAAGGGCATTTCTATGTCATTTTCTCTTACAGTTTTAAATTTGGTTAATTTTCCAATCTACTGATCAACTGATTAAGAAGATAGGGTACTAGTTATAATGTAACAAACCATAAATAGATTCATGTAAGGAATAAAAAAATATGGCGCTTTGAAAGTGTGGTCCTTAACTTATTTTGAGGAGTATATCTGAACGAGCATCCGTGGTAAATCCTATGATTAACCATGGCGAAACATATGGTATTTTCCTTCTAACATGTAATTACTTGCGTTTGGGACAATTTTATAATCATTGTTAGCGACGCAGTAAAAAAAATTGTACTTGGAAAAGATAACAGTAAAAAGGCATTATTACATTTTTTTTAACAATGATCTTGTGCCGTTTACGGACAGACGCAGACTTGCAGGACACTATATCACATTCGTGGGTTCATAAAGATCTGTATTTGGAAGCTACCAAAAGCATGGTTACTGGTTAGCTTTAGCTTCATGGTAAAAGGAGTAAGTGATCTTTGGTTAGGCCCGTGTGATGTGTCTAAAGTGCTTTTATTGTCACTGTAGTTGTCGTAACGTACAATGTAGGACAGAAAATATTGAGGTTAAAGGAAAACCAGTTTTTTTCTCCTTTTTCCGTAATGTTTTCTATTAGACACATCCAAACCTGGTCTTGATTGGGAATAATTAACCCATTACCAAACAACAAAATTTAAGGCAGTCCAATTTGAAGATCGAGCAGAGGACAATTTCCATTGAATGGAATCTCCAATTATTTGGTCTTTTTGGATGGAAAACATTGTGGGAAATGAAGAAATTGCTTGACACAACCAATTTCTTCATTTTTTGCAATGTTTTCCATGGTCATTATTTTTAGGGAGTCAAAAAGAGCCATTCTGTGGTAATGGGTTAAAGAGTGACGAAAAACCAAATAACTGTATGAAAATGTCGAGATACATTGTTCTTACATCTCCTGTTTTCAATTGGACATTCATGGACTGAAATAAACTGCAGAGATATTTTTTTTACATCTGTAGAGAATGAACCTATGGACTGTCACATTTCAGCATGTATAATATGCAATAGGCAGCACTAAACTTCTCATTTGGAACTGAACAACTATCCATTAAGAAAATTTGTCGGGTACCGGGTGCGAGTCCTGATAGGTAACACTGTACAGTTGGTGTCTATTGACAACCTATGGACTGTCGATTCTAGACAGAAAAAAGGCTTTTTACTCAAATTTTTGCACATTTTACATGTATGCCTATGCAATTGTTAACTACTTATTTAACAACCTTGTATACATTGACTGTATAATTATTATTAGTTGAAAGTCTCAGATGTACTTTGTGATAACCAGCTTTTCATTTCTTGTAGGAATATGTCACATGTGTGTGTTTTAGAATGGTATCACTGCTGCTAAATAGAAGCTACTGAAGAGGGGAATAGGACTAAAGCAGATTGGCACACACTGCAGCAATTAGCTCAGTAAATATGTAGTGTTCCAGGGTTAAAATGAAGTTGCCCAATGAAGCTGGATTCCTAAGCTGGTTCTTCAATACAGGTTAACAAAATAAGAGCAGTTTGATAAATTTACATTTTTCCAAAACTGCAGAAATTCAGAATACTCAAATTAAGAAAGCTGTTGCATATAAGAAAATGCGTGTTGATAAAGATGGGATTATTGTGCAGTACGGAACAGAAAATATTGAGGAAAAAAGAGAAAATCTGTGTTATCAGCATTCTCTTCATGTGTCTCTATGTTTTCCCTTGCATTTTTGATGCCAAAACCAGGCCTTGTTTAGGAAAGGTTAATCAAAATGTATTAATTATATATGTACTGTACTCTATATAGCTGTACATGCATTGGGAATTCCTAGGGTGGTCCAAATTGAAAGGTGCTGTAGATGACAAAATGGATTATTTTTAAGGTATGGTTTGTTATATAGTACAGAAAATGTTGAAGAGAAAAAAAGAAAATATTGGTTGTAGACATCAAAACTAGATCTTGTTTGGGACAGAGTTAACTTGCTGTTTACTATTTCTTTGAGAATTAGAGAATTTTAACAATTTCAACAAGATTCCTTCACCTTTGATTGGTAACAAACAATTGTCTGAAAGAGTTGTTGTAAAATCATGATCAACAGAAACGAATAAGCCATGTGATCGTATAGTTTAATATTTACTAAGTCTATCTTATAATAAAACACATCTTGCAAGTTCAAAGTTTAGCATTCAATGACAACATAGCCCTCCTGGCTATCTCTCTCTCCTTTCCAGACATGTCGTTATATATACACTGCCCAAATAGTAGTTATACAACTGTCCTAATTATAAATACATCAATTAATCATTAACTTTGACAACAAAGCACGAGTTGTACTGGTCACAGGTCATAAGTGTTATGTTCTTACTATGGATTAAATAGAACGAAACAAGATACGTCTGTTTAAATAGCTTTATTAACACGTTGACTAGCACTTTACAAGAAGGAAGAAAACTAATACTACTGATCAATATATATGAGTGTAGGCGGGGCTTATCAGCATGCAGTGGCCGGATGGGCGGGACTATATTACAAAACACAACGATTAGAATGACAAATATGACAATTCTATGACACCTCGGTAACCTGTAATATGTTTGTCCTTATGTAATATGCAATTAGTTATTAATTGAAACATAGAACAATGACACTTACACACATTGAGTTAACCCTTTCCAAACAACCATGACTTTCTGAGACATTAATATATTAATGTGTTAGCAATAAGAACTAGATGGGTTATCAGAAATGTAATAGGAACATAATTTTTACCAATGAATAAAATCAAATAAAATCATTATGATAATACAAGTCTTTGGAAATGCGGAACTTAATGAAATCGATTATTATGTTAATAATAGTCTTTGTTAAATATAAGTTGTTCCAATCATAGCATCAGCGTAACATCTGTGGCATCCAGAGTAACGTCTGTGGGATCCAGTGTAGCATCTAAAATTAGCGTTGATTTTTATTCCAATTGATTCGTATATAGCATCAGCGTAACATCTGTGGCATCCAGAGTAACGTCTGTGGGATCCAGTGCAGCATCTGTAATTAGAGTTGATTGTTATTCCAATTAATTCGTAAACTGGCATGGCATTCCAAGAATCTTTCCACCACTTTCTACACATTTTTATTGTGTATCTCTCCGAGTTCTTGACTTTAACTGTTTTCAACGGCCTAGTGATGTCCATACTAGTATAATCACTCAAATAAAAGAGATTAATCTAAATAAGTTAACACAGGGTGAATTTTCATCAGGAAATATGTTCATAAGACAATGTAATAATAAAGTCCCACTGTCCTGATTGACATCTATAATATCCTCTAATTAATATGCGTTCACTTGACAGGTGCGTAATTCTATATAGACATTTGACATCTGTCCAATAAGTATAGTCTACATGTGATAATTAAGCATTGTCCACTCTTGATAAATCCATCTGACGTTTGGAAATAAGAATAGTTCTGCTCAATAGTTCTTGAAATTGATCTGGAACTGAGTATAGTCCATTTCTGATAATTACACATACTATGTATTTAGACGTTTGTCCAATATGGTAGATCTAGCTGAAATTGTTCTGGAACTGTCCAATGTATAGGTGGTAGGTCCGGAATTGGTTAGGACTGGGTCGAAGTGGTAGATTTGGTAGGCTCAAAGTGGTAGATCTGGTACTGGTCTGAATTTACACTTCATTCAAATTCTAATAAACAAGGCATAAATCTAAATGGAGTGCAACAATTACATTTAGGCAGAAAATTGTCACTGTATGCATTTTGGATTAAATCAACACATTCTGATTTAGGCCTAATTCTGTGTAGGTGAATTTGGGTGAATTAGGGACGTGAAGTAATTTCTTTTTCAATGTTTTTCAATCTTAATTCTCTTCTATCCTAATCTTATCCCTCCTATAGATATTTATGCCCCATTCTGAAGAAAATTGGGGTATATTGTTTTGCAAGTGTCGGTCGGTCGGTCGGAAGGTCTGTCGGTCGGTCGGTCCGTCCGTAGGTCGGTCGGTCTGTCCGTAGACCAAACCTTGTCTGGAGCATAACTCGAAAAGTATTAAAGGTTGAATCATGAAACAGGTATATAGATGTCATTATGGAGAGGTGCAGTGCACAAGAACCGTAACTCTGCCCATCAAATGTTGTTGCCCTTTGTTGAATTTATAACTTGATTCTTGTCCGGAGCATAACTCAAAAACCATGTTATGTAGAATCATGAAACTTAACAGGTGAATAGATCTCATTATGGAGAGGTGCAGTGCACAAGAACCGTAACTCTGCCGATCATATTTTTGGAGTTATTGCCCTTTGTTGATTTTCAAATTTGATTATTGTCCGGAGCATAACTCAAAAAGTATGTAAGGTAGAATCATGAAACTTCATAGGTGGATAGATCTCATTATGGAGAGGTGCAGTGCACAAGAACCGTAACTCTGCCGATCAAATTACTGAGTTATTGCCCTTTGTTGATTTTATAACTTGATTCTTGTCCGGAGCACAACTAAAAAATATGTAAGGTAGAATCATGAAACTTTACAGTTGATTTCATTATGGAGAGGTGCAGTGCACAAGAACCGTTTCTCTGCCAATCAAATTCTTGGAGTTATTGCCCTTTGTTGATTTTTACACTTAATTCTTAACCTTGCCTTTATCTCATATCCGTTTACAGATACAGCCTTGATATCTCACAAATAGATACCTCCTATCAACATTGTTCACATTTAACCATGACCTTGGACGTTGTGACCTTGACCTTGGAGTTTGACCTACTTTAAAAAATTAAACCCGGCATATATCTCATGGCCTTTTACAAATACAGCCTTGATATTTCACACATGGATACATCTTACAAAGACCTTTCACAATTGACCATGACCTTGGACTTTGTGGTCTTGACCTTGGAGTTTGACCTACTTTTAAAAAACTTTAACCTGGCCGATATATCATGTCCTTTTACACATACAGCCTTGATATTTGACACACGGAAGCCTCCGACCAAGACCTATCACATACGACTATGACCTTGGACAATGTGGCCTTGACCTTTGAGTTTGAAATACTTTAAAAAAAATAAACTGGGCCTATATCTTATGTGCTATTACACATACAGCCTTGATAATTGACACATGGACACCTACGACCAAGACCTTTCACATTTGACCATGACCTTGGACCTTGTCCTTGACCTTTGACTTTGATCTACTTTAAAAAAAACTTTAATCTAGCCGATATATCAATTCCTTTTACACATACAGCCTTGATATTTGACACATGGACACCTACGACCAAGACCTTTCACATTTGACCATGACCTTGGACCTTGTGACCTTGACCTTGGTGTTTTGACCTACTTTAATAATACATTAACCTGGCCTATATTTCATGTCATTTTACATATACAGACTTGATATTTCACACATGGTAACTTTCAACCAAGATATTTCACTTTTGACCATGACCTTGGACGTTGTTATATTGACCTTTGACTTTGACCTACTTAAAAAAACTTTAACCTAGCCGATATATCAATTCATTTTACACATACATCCTTGATATTTGACACATGGACACATACGACCAAGACCTTTCACAATTGACCATGACCTTGGACCTTGTGACCTTGACCTTGGTGTTTTGACCTACTTTAATAATACATTAACCTGGCCTATATTTCATGTTATTTTGCAAATACAGCATTGATATTTCATACATTGTCACTTCCAACCAAGATATTTCACTTTTGACCATGATCTTGGACCTTGACCTTGGAGTATGACCTACTTTTCAAAAAAATAAACTGTGCCTGTATCTTATGTGCTATTACACATACAGCCTTGGTATTTCACATATGGACACATCTTACCAAGACCTATCACATTTGACCATGACCTTGGACCTTGTGACATTGACCTTTGACTTTGACATACTTTAATTTTTTTTAGTTTAGCCGATATATCAATTCCTTTTACACATGCAGCCTTGATATTTGACACATAGACACCTACAGCCAAGACCTTTCACATTTGACCAGGACCTTGGACCTTGTGACCTTGACCTTGGTGTTTGACCTACTTTAATAATACATTAACCTGGCCTATACTTCATGTCATTTTACATATACAGCCTTGATATTTCACACATGGTCACTTCCAACCAAGATATTTCACTTTTGACCATGACCTTGGACCTTGTGACATTGACATTTGACTTAGACCTACTTTATAAAAAACTTTAACCTTGCCGATATATCAATTCCTTTTACACATACAGCCTTGATATTTGACACATGAACACCTACGACCAAGAAATTTCACATTTGACCATGACCTTGGACCTTGTGACCTTGACCTTGGTGTTTGACCTTCTTTAATTATACATTAACCTGGCCTATATTTCATGTCATTTTACATATACAGCCTTGATATTTCACACATGGTAAATTCCAACCAAGATATTTCACTTTTGACCATGACCTTGGACCTTGACCTTGGAGTTTGACCTTCTTTAAAAAAAATAAACTGGGCCTATATCTTATGCGCTATTACACATACAACCTTGGTATTTCACACATGGACACATCTTACCAAGACCTTTCACATTCGACCATAACCTTGGACCGTGTGACCTTGACCTTTGACTTTGACCTACTTTAAAAAAACTTTAATCTAGCCGATATATCAATTCCTTTTACACATACAGCCTTGATATTTGACACATGGACACATACGACCAAGACCTTTCACATTTGACCATGACCTTGAACCTTGTGACCTTGACCTTGGTGTTTGACCTACTTTAATAATACATTAACCTGGCCTATATTTCATGTCATTTTACATATACAGCCTTGATATTTCACACATGGTAAATTCCAACCAAGATATTTCACTTTTGACAATGACCATATGGCCTTGACCTTGGAGTTTGACCTACTTTTAAAAAAATAAACTGGGCCTATATCTTATGTGCTATTACACATACAGCCATGGTATTTCACAAATGGACACATCTTACTAAGACCTTTCACATTCCACCATGACCTTGGAACTTGTGACCTTGACCTTTGACTTTGACCTACTTTAAAAAAAACTTTAATCTAGCCTTTATCTTATGTCCTATTACACCTACAGCATTGATATTTCCCACATAGACACCTCCTACCAAAACCTTTCACATTTGACCATGACCTTGAATATTGCAACCTTGACCTTGGAGTTTCACCTACTTTTAAAAAGACTGAATTCAGGCATATATATCATGTCCTTTTACACCTACAGCCTTGATATTTCACACATGGACACCTCCAACCAAGACCTTTTACTTTTGACAAAGACCTTGACCTTGGCATTTGGCGTACTTTTAAAAACTTTAACCTGGCCTATGTTTCATTTTACTTTTACATATACAGCTTTGATATTTCACACATAGACACCTCTTACCAAGACCTTTCATATTTGACCATGACCTTGGACCTTGTTAACTTGACCTTGGACTTTGACCGACATCAAATGTAGGCCTTTGAGGGGGCATATATGTTTCACAAACACACATAATTTATGTACAAGCGTAACTTTCAATATCTTCTATTTGAACTATGTACAATGATAAAGTGTTCTCTCTTTAAGCTAAACACTACATCATCTTTGCATAACATAAACAAATAAGCAAATAGTTTGACATGCACTGACAGTCGCTGTCAGCAATGCTCTGGCAATATTAACGTATCTGTAATGATTTCGAGCCTTTCGCTATATCATTTTTGCATTGAACATGAGCAATCACTCAATTATGTACAAACAATATCAACGTATCTGTAATGATTTCTAGCCAATCGCTACGTCATTTTTGCATTAAACATGAGCAATCTTATGTTTCATTGTTTCAAGTTATACTTACAATACATATTTACAAGGAATTTTGCATGAATTCCCTGGGATCATCTTTGGAAATAATTGTCTTACATTTCTCACATTATTCCCTACTCAATTGTTGATCAATTGGCTCGTAAACGATTTGTGAGTTCCTAATCTCATCGCCTTTAGAGATGTAATTTACAGTCTGATCTGCATCGTCGATTTGCATGTTACATGAATCACTGTCATTTTCAACCAAATTTGGTACAGACATATTGGACTCTGTGTTGTCTAAAGATGATGCTTTATTTTCTGTCTTTATTTCGGACTGGGTTGGATCAAGATCAGAAGAGAACATCTGATTTTCCTCAGTTTTCTATGTCTGATCTGTATCCCAGTCATTCTTTAGAAAACGTACATTGCCTGTCCCGGTGTAATTACGGAGTAAGTCTGTGCTAAAAGTGCACTTATGTACAGTATTCAGTATGTTTACCTTATGTTAATCAAAACCAAATACTTTTTAGTTAACAGAAAAACGTCCATTGTAACAATATTTCGGAGCAGAATTTGATGACCCTACTAAAATCAGCGATTCTATTGTGTCCCGATGCCCAACCTGTCATATTTTTTTACAAAAAAGAAAGGGTTATTAAATAGAAAATACATACTTTTTTGTTGTTGTTGATAGACATAATGTTGTCCTCGTGGATAAAAAACAAAAAGAGATAAACACTCAAACCATTAACAAAATTTTTAATCATAAACCACTGTCCCTGTAAAATAAAACACTACCGTTACGGGATCATTTCATCAACTTTTGCTAACTGTCTACCACTGATTTCGTCATCAAATGACGTCATATTAAAGCATCTCCGCGACATTTTGTAAATGTGACAATATATGGCCGTGATGTCTTTGTGAAGACAAAATACGAAGTAAGTTGTTCGTATTTAAAAGTTATTTTTCTACTTACATTACCGTTCATATGATTAAACAAATGTCGGTCGCTATAATGAAATGTTTACTTTGCCATGCTATTTTCTGTATAATCCTTCTGGTTTCTGTCAAGAGAAACTATGCATATCCCTCCCACGTTATCACCATTATTGAAAAAATGTGTAAATTTTACATTACCGTTACAGACAATACCGTTACGCAAACCAAAATTTTGTAACGGTAGGGTCCATTTTGTAACGGTAATGTCCATTTTCCGTAACGGCATGGTCCATTTTCCGTAACGGTTATGTTTAAAAACCATACCGTTACACTGCTTTTGAAGACAGATTCAAATATTTTATGAATAATTCAAGTGAAGATAAAAGTATTGTAAGAAAACACAAAAGTTGACATTTGTACATTTAAATTTGGACTAAAATCAAAAATTTTATGAGAAGTGTTGATACACATTTTAGAATCTTTTTAGATTTTCAGGTGTTGAAATGATTTCTCCGAAGAGATGAACAACTGTAGCAGTATGTTCATGCATTCTAGCGAAAGCTTTTAACGAGTGAAAATTGTTTGTGTGTTTTTTTTAGAAAATGAAACAATTTTGAGAAGTTAAACTCAACATTTCTATCCGTAACGGTAAGGCTTATTTCTGTCAGGTGCTTTATCATAGGAATGAAAATTTACAAAAAATATCGGTACTTAATTCAGAGCATGTTTCGTTTTGATTTTGTCACATATTTTCCCTTTTATTTAAGTTATTCGACGTTCAATACAAAAATGTGTCTTTTTTATCAAAACATGGCCCTATATGTACGTTTTCTGTAGAATTACTGATGCCTACCATGTAATCTTTCATAATGCATTCCTCGAAGTCTAGCTTGTAATCCTCGTAATTTGATATTATCTTCTGAATTTTCTGAAGAGGTTGAATTTGAGCTAGTACGACGCGAGTCTCTTTCGCTTTTTGTGTAATATACTACTCAAAATTTGCTAAGGATCACTTTTTTAAATGTTGATATCTTTTTAATAAATCTCCCAACCAATGAGCAAAATGGTTTAAATGTTAGAGTTATTAATTCTGAATAAGATTCAACGATGAATGTTCTGATTCCTTTCTTATATCGATAATTGTGTGGCATAGAAAAAGGGCACCCTTAAAAATGAAGATTTTCGTAGATAGGCCAAATCTTACAACTTCTAGAAAAAATCGAAATTTATCATTTTTTTGCTTCTTCAGCATTTCAAGCGATGCTATAGTCATCGGCAGCCTTTTATTGCCCTTTAAAACTTCCTAAGCAATAGCTAAGTACTCGCATGGGCAAATAGAAAAATGCACTTTTAAGCACGTCTTAGAGCTCATAAATGTCCCATGTTACATAATGTTGAGTTTAAATTTTGACTGTTGATTCATATCTGATGCCTCACGAGAAATCTGGCTCTTAAAAAATGGTATGTCGGTAAATTAAAGTTATAACTTTGGTGATAAGCTCAGGTACGGCCTGTTTGAAAACCATAGTTATCACCAAAACTTCTTCCGCGGGCATTGTTTTGATGGAGTTAGACTGAAAATATACTGAATGAACCCCCTGAACGGTAAAACATCGTTTGTGTCTTTTCTCGACCCATGTTTATTGGCAGCAACCAATGAATGGTCATGTGATGAAACTGAACAAAGTCAGTAAATCTGACCACAGCTTATGTTCGCCCACGTGTACTAAAATTACAAAAAAGACATATGGAAATTAATGCAATGCTTCTGGGACGACTTATAAACCCGACGCATGTAAAGAAAGTTGCTGATAGTAGCCGTAGCAGACATTCGTAAATTTTAGTCTTTAGCTGTATTTGACTATGGAGAAAGACTGACCCACATGCTCATGGTAACTACACTTTGGTTTACGAGCAGTATCTAGAATAAGAGCTTATACTGAAGAAGGGGTTTAGAATGATTTGTAAGTGAATTGATCGACTTTTAATAAACAAAAAGGCTGAAATAAAAGGTTGTGGTACACCAATGACATCATTCATGTGACCGATACTACAGGTTGCGGCATTCTAGCTCAATATTTAGCCATGGATCATTTTATTTATGCTTTGAACGATCCGTATGGCAATGTTTTAATCACCTGTGCGAATGCAGGATGCATTTTGCGGACTTGGGACAAGATGGTTAATGAGGTTCCGGAATCTGCCTTGTAGACACAAGAAAAAACAAGTAAAACATTCACATACCATTTTAAAGCATAGAGGGATAGTATTTCGTAGACTTTGTGTAGTTTTTGCAAAGAAATAGAGGAAAAATTGTGTTTCAGAATAAAATCTGAAATTTCGCACGATCTATGGAAACACTCATTTCCATGGGTACCTCTTTTGCATGCCTCGTGACAATTTTCTCCAAAGCATCTCATCATTAAACCCTACAAAATCGTACTCATAAATGGTTAATCTACCAAACAAACTAATTTACAGATTAATATTTGAAATTGTGTAAGAAATATTAATGTTTCAAAAAGTGATCCTTAGCAAATTTTGAGTAGTATATTTCTTATTTCATGGCATATTTGATTTAGAAGCACTGGACTCGGAACTTATTCCCGACTGTTGAGATTCGAACCTTTTTATGTATCTACAGTTTCTTACAGGTCTTGCATTAGTTTCGGTATTTTCTGGGAGTTTCCAGGAAGTTATATTGCATTTTCGTAAATTGTCGATGTGGCATTGCAAAACAGCATCACTGAGCTGGTTTCGAATAATAACATTCTTTGGACCAGTAATACGATATATTACCCAGTATGGAGACAAAGGGGAATCGAATTTTGTGTTCTTTCTCGTGAAGTTTGAATAGAAAACAGCATCTCCTACTTCAAAAGTTGTCTATTTATTATTTGCAACACCAGCTAGGATAAACGAGAGAATCTTTTCCATATCAGGTATATGAAACTTATCCGAATGACAGAAATGATTTACGTTTCTATCTCACTAGGTCTTTTCTTTTCAATCAGCAACTTCCTGTGCAAGTATACACTCATGTGTTCAGTATTTAATTGTTTTTAATCATTTTCCAAATGAGACACAGTTTTGAAGTCCTTAATAAAATAAAGGCTTGGGGAAACATTAAAGTGAAATATTTATTATTTTGTGTACTTTTGTACAATAGAGAAAGGGTTAAAGGTTGGAGGACGACTACTAATATCAGATTATTGTTGTAGTGATGGTGAACATTCTGAGGTATTCAAGAGTTACGTCAAACAACGACAGTACACACTACTGTCACTGACCAATTATGGAACAGTAAAAACTATTTGTCAATCTTTAAATGATTAGTGAAAATAAGATATTCTGAAATGCATTGATTGAAATTATTTTCATGTTTTATTTTATCTGCATCTCAAACATTTTCTTCAGAGAAATAAGATTGGAAAAGTTGACATTCCCAAATAGCTGCATACATAGTAGCGATGTCTGGAAGAGCTTCTAAAACAAAAAAAATGGGGGTGTTCTGTGTTTGATACCCGGTGGCGACAATAATATCTCATCAAACAAAATTGTCTCCCGCCAATGGTTTGATATAATCAACCTATGGTGGTGAGCAGCAGGAGTCTTGGTTAGAGTGTTGTGGTAGTACTGGTATGAGAAAGGATAGGAATTAATGTCTAGATGCTTCATCTACCACGATATGACCAAAGCAGTTGGAAACAGCGTTTAACCTCAATAAACCAAACTTTTTCATGAATCAATTTGTCTGTATTATCGAACAGGTATTATAGAAGGCTGGTTTTGTGAATATACAAGCTGGATCGGACTGACTTGTTTGTCACCAGCTTAGAGAAGGAGGTTGACTTGATATGAAAAATTTTGATACACGGTTTTACATGTATATTTCATACGATATCTATTGAATTTATTTTCTGCCGACCCTTCAGAATCTTGCATTGTGAACAGAGATTCATCCGAAAATACAAAATGCGTGACGATCAATATCTTGAATTCGTCTTATTAGAGTCAGTAATTCAATTAATTGATATACTCTATAATTCCTTCTTTGAAATTCAGAACTCATTGGTTACCCAGAAATAAAGAAATTAAAACTAAGAAAATTATTCAAATGTAAGTCTTGAAATTGTATCTTTGTAAAAATAGTACCCGATTCCCTTTGGACCGCGAATAATGCGTGCAGATTCTGAAAATCCACTCCCTGTTTTGATGAGAACGTCGGATTGCGCCAGAATCTCTTGTTCCATAATGGCGTAATATAGACTGTCGCATGGTGCAAGCTCATTATTGACATGTGTTATTTTTAACGTTACATTCATCGTGTGAAGATTTGTAACACTCGAAGACAACTTATGTCTTAACATTGCCTTATCAGTTGCCAAATAAATAACATGGTTTGAGCTGTTTGCATAATTTTCTTTAAGGAATTCAATTATGTTTTTTTCTTCTTCGGGTTGTGTATACGCTTCTCGAATATGAGCTCCAACAAAAATCTTGGAATTGTTTTCCGTTATCTGCTTGACATATGTATCGAGTTGGTTCTGTAGGTTATTTGAAAGTTTAAATAAGAGATGGTGCAGAATATGCCTGTACCTGTCGATTGATAATGTAGGTATCCAAGGTAACGTGTATCGGACAGCTGGATGGGACGTCATTTTTGTGTCAATTGCAAGGTTGGTAGTCAGTATTACTATATCCTGTTGCCAAAGATCTGTATCCAAATCTAAAATAGCACTGTTATTATGTAAACTTTCCACGAAACGTAACTCGTTTTCATTTTCTTCCCTTAAGCTAGATGGTAAACACTTTGTCCAGTTGTAGAAGTTTGGTATAATAAAGTTAGTGAGAGGACATGGTTTAGTGAAGGAAATACTAAATGTTCTGTTTGTAAGCAGTGTTTATTTCTTTTTCTTGTTGCATTAATTATACTTTGGTATGCTGAACAGAATACTTCATGGCCACGTTCTAAGAAATGCTTGTAGTTTTCATCTCCATAATATTTTTGATGCTTTCCTAAAATGCTGTGGATAGGTAGAATAACTTCCTTTGAAAACAAAATATCGAAGGGGCTGTACTTTTTGTCAATTGAAATAGCGAACCGTATACCACCTAAACTTGTTTCTAAGAGTTTGTCCCATTGTAACGGGTCATTTGCACACAATGTCGTAATAATTTTGTAAATTTGTGCATGGGATCTCTCGTTTTTCCCCTTACTCTCCGGTCTGTAAGGGCTCGTAGCAATATTCATAGAACTTAGGAATTCTTTCATTTGTTTTGAAACAAACACGGATCCATTATCAGTCAGGATTTTTAGTGGACTGCCATAACGCCAAAATATAAGGTCGAAAAATGCTGAAATAATATGTTCTGTCGTAACTTTTTCTGTAGCTATAGCTTCTGGCCAGCCTGATAAGTTGTCCATGAACAAAATGACATATTTCATTTTAGACTCTGATTCCACTAGTGGGCCAAGAATATCTATTGAAACCTCAACAAAAGTTCCCGGGGGCGGAGTCTTGTCAGCAAAAGGACTCGTATGACCTTTCAAATTGTCAGATTGACAAGCAATACACTGGGAATTATAATTTACAATGTCCCGATAAAGATTTGGCCAATAAAATCTTTGTTTAATAGCAGAAAACTTTTTATTATGTCCGTAATGAGAAATTTCATGGAAAGCATTCAGAACAAAATTTCTTAAATGATCAGGCACATATGCTCTTAATCGAGGATTATCACCTTCGGGCTCACTGATGAAATATAATATATTGTCCTGAATTATGAATCTTCTAGTTTCATAAGGGGACAAAGTATTTTTTTTCACTTTTTCAATGAATTTTGCTAAGTCAACATCCTTTAATTGTTCTGCAGGCATGTCTAATTGATTGGTTTTTGGTATTTCAATAGGCGGAAGTGGCTGTGGAGCCTTCGCTGTGCGAATAATCTCAAGGTGTTCAAAGGATGGTGATTGTGAATTAATAATATTGACATCATTTGATGGGGTATTATCTGTTATTTAACTAGTGCATACTCTTGATAGGTAATCCGAAATAATATTCTGACAGCCAGGAATGTACTTGATTTCGCAGTCGAATTGAGATATGTCAAGTGCAATGCGGTCAAGAAGTTTGTTCTTGAAAGATGTTTGGAGAAGTTGTGTCAACGGCTTATGATCAGTCATTATTTGGAATTTATTGCCATGCAGATAGAAATCCATTTTCTTCAATGATTGTCTGATGCACAAAGCTTCCTTCAAAATTGTACTACATTTCCTTTGTGTTCTAGTGAAAGCCTGACTGAAGAAATGTACTGGTTTGTCATCTTGAGTAAGCACAGATCCTATCCAAATATCTGACGCGTCACAATATATCACAAATTGTTTGTCAAGAGAAGGGTGTGAAAGGGTTGGCAGTTTTGACAAATCTGATATTAGTGTATCATAGGAATTTTGACAGTTCACATCCCAATTTAAATGATTATTTTTAAAAATTAATTTGGTCAGTGGTGTAGTTTTCTGTGCATAATTAGGAATAAATTTACGATAGTAACCCATCATACCAAGCAATTTTCTAACTTCTCTTATACAAGAAGGAATTTTCATAGATTTCAAAGCCTCTACCTTAGACTCATTAGGTTGAATACCATTTTCCGAAATCGTGTGGCCTAAGTAAGATATTTTGTCTTGAAAGAAATGACATTTACGTAGTTTTAGTTTAAGGTTGTTAGATCTTAACCTATTGAAAACGAACTCTATGTGTTTGAAATGTTCTTCTTTGGAATTACTGAAAATCAAAATATCGTCTAGGTAAACAAACGTACAATCATGTAATCCTTTAAGAACATCAGTCATCACAGATTGGAACACCCCACTACTTAAGCTTAAACCTTTGGCAGACGATTGCAGCAAAATAAATAATTTCCAGGAATTCCAAAGGCAGTCTTGTGCTTGTCTTCATCTCTTATTTCTAATTGATAGTAACTATTAGCTAAATCTAAGGTTGAAAAATATTTAGAACCACTAAGAGAACTGAGTATGTCATTGATGTTTGGTAATGGAAATGCAGTAGGTTTTATGTGTTTATTCAATTGTCTGAAATCAAGAACTAATCTTTTATCACCCTTATCTTTCTTTGACACAAGCATAGCAGGAGAAAGATAGCTAGAATTACTATCTGTAATCATGTTTGCATCTAGTAATTCTTGTAATTTCTGTCTCATTTCAGCACGCTCCGTAAAAGGTATTCTAAACGGACTCATTTTGATAGGTTTAATGTTGTCAGTAGGAATAGGGACCTTATAATGTGGGAACTTCCCTATGTCAAATTCATGACGAGAAAATATGTCCTGGTAATCATTCACCAAACTTTTCATTTTGTCATTATGTTGCAATTTATCCAAGGAAAAGAAATCTATCGAATTGATTATACATGATTCTGCTATTCGCTCTTTATGACTTTCAATGTGATAATTTTCTAGTCCTTGTAATTTTCCTACACTTGTGCCCCGGCGCAATTTGAATATTCTATTTGAAGCATTGGTTATTTGAATTGGTAAATTGCGACCCTTGTCCACACGAACAAGCGATGACGAAATTTTTAAGTGTGGTTCAGAATGCATAAATCCCTTATCTACTTCAGCAATAAGATAATCTTTGTCAATGTCTAAAGATGGGTTTCTCTTAATCTTTGCAGGAACAGTATAGGTCATTTGAGGTTCAAGTGTGACATCCTTTGATTAACGTATAATTTGTGCTATTTCAATGTCATGTTGCAAGGGTATGAAATGGTCTTTAATTCTGATAGCATTCAAATCAAAGAAGATTCTACATGAGTTTTTGGCTAGGAAATCTCTACCAATAATGACATTTCTACTTGAATTATCAGCAACAATGAAATTGTGAGATATTCTTAACTTGTTGATCTTTATAGAAATGTTTGCAGAACCCAAAACATTAATCTGGTCTCCTGACGCACTGCTAAGAAATATATTTGAAGGTGTTAATTCTGGTTTTGGATTTAATTTGTTGTAAATGCGTTTATTAATCAAACTGAGAGATGCCCCGTATCTATTAGACTTCTGACTACCACAGAATTTTTTAAACACAAGAACATGGTACTTGTTGTTCACCTAAGTGGGAATTGTAAGACATATTTCTCAATTTTAAATCTGATGGTCTGATCCGGCGATCACCAGATTGTGCAAGTTTTTTGAAACGTTTTTATTAACATCCAAATTTTCTTTCAAATTTGAGTACTCTTTGCACTCTGAAATAAAATGCCCAAGTTTTTTGCAAAAATGACATTGTGCGTTCTTCTTGAAATTAGCATACCTGTTTGATCCTAGCCTGTCAAATGAAGTGTGATTTTTATTGTTTTTTAATTTGTTCAATTGCACCTATAGCCTTCCTTTGATACGGCCTGTCACGCTGTCGATATTTATTGCGACTATAAAAAGGTTTGTCTACTTGACGCATGTCATTGTTTTTGAATGGCAATGAATCAGACAATGTCTGATCACAGTCTGTGTCTAGTCCTATCATTGTATTGTTATCTAATGGCACTAGATTACTTTCTTTTACTTTTGGAATTTCGACAATTGACGACTCATTTTCCGATCTTGTTCTTAACTAGAGCGGCGACACCTAAAGGATGTCACATGAAAGAATGAGTGAAATGAATAGAACTTGTTCTACAATCTTGCAATTTGTAGGAAATGTTTGATTTCAAAAGTGGGAAATATATTTGCAATGACACAGAAAACATTGATGGAAAAGGAGACCATGGTGAATTTTCGCAATATATTATTTTCTCTCAATGTTTATGAACTTTTCTCTGATTTACAATAGGATGTTGTGATAATGGCTTTAATGTAAGGTTGAACATAGTGCATGGGAACTGTCACACCTAAATGAATAGTCATGAGACCTAATAGTATAGTGTTTTGCAAATGATTATGTATGGAAACTTTATGGGAAAACAAGAAATACTTCGAAGAGAGGAAACTCTCCTTTCACTAAAGTCTTCTTAAGCTTTAGACAGAAAATTTCATCATAGAAATGTAGCAAACAGATGATAAATTGCATAATCAAGGCAATTTCTCTCCTTTATCAACCATATTTCAACCATTCATAACTGCATTCAACAAAGATATATATGGATCTAGTAAATGTCGATTTTCAAAAAAGTAATAAAAGTGTTTAAATTTTGGATATCTCGTGGTATTTTCATATCGCATGTGACTTTGACGTTACAAGTGTCAACTGCATAGTGGATAAATGTGATGGTATTACATTTTGACCTCAAGATAGCTGCCAATAACACCCACCAGCAATCCAACCTGGAATCAGCAGGATCACACCATAATAGAGCATCATGCCAGTCGCTCTATCAATTGAGCTATAGGAGTTTGTAAACATCTGAAATCTCAGCTTTCTAGAGGTGTCATAGACACTTAAAGATAACTAAAGTCAATACTTTATTACTTTATATGTCAAAGTCCATTGGCTCTTCAAATTACCTTGAGAAATTCAAAGTTACACAGACTTTATAATCATAAGAATAGCACCAGAATTTTTCTTTGACATAAGCAGCAATTCGACTTTACCAATGTTGAAAAAAGGGTCAAGTGGATAAACTATTGCATTAATGTACAAACAAGTTCAAAATTCTCTCTCCACCACAGAAATATTGACTGATTGGGATTTAACACCTCATTGAACAATTTTCAACTTCATTACAGCAGCTGGTGCACCTAACCATGAGTTCCTGGCATTTCTTGCACCAGTACAAAAACATCCAATCCCAGCCACCAGTTGCTCATTGCATTTAAACCATTACCAGACAGCAACATTTTTGACTGGTCAAAATTCAAAGATGTTGCAGATGACAATTTAGTGATTTAAGTGAATGAAATTCAAATTTGTTTGGTCTTTTTGAGTTGAAAACATTGTGGGAAATTAAAATAATGCTTGTTACAAGCAATTTCTTCATTTCCACTATGTTTTTCGGTCTTTATGTTTTGGGGAGTCAAAAGAGTCAATGTCTAGGAAACACATTATCCATAGGGAGATATGATTGACATTTTTATCAGAAAGAAGATCAACAGAACTGGATTCAAATCACCTACCACCTAGATTTATAGACTCTGATGTTGCATACAAAGCTATCCGGGCATGGTCAACCAATGAAAGATGTCTTGCCATTTCTCAATCATCGCTGACAGTGAGAGACCTCATCATTCTGCATAATAGACAGACAAACGATGTGATTAACTCTATCTCAAACACGACCCTTACAGTTTTTTGGAAAACATTGAGAGAAAAGAAGAATTCTGATAATCAACAATTTCTCCTTTGCTCTAAATATTTCTTGGTAGTAACATACACATTTTCTACAATTAGCATTATGTACAGTTTGCAGCTCATTTTTGACCACAGGACCAGCCAAATTTATTTTTGATTGAGAAAATATTAACTTTTATCAACCATTGATATAACACTGAATATAATGCCTTAGCGCCATGAACAAAAAAAAACCTTGCATTTGATCTTAATTATCCTTTTTCAAAGGGGCAAAAATTTGGACTTTTCAAATCAGAAAGCTGCTGCAGAAATGGCTATTTATATCAAAAGTTAAGTACAGCAATCTGTTCTTTTCTATTAATCCTTTTTCCAACCTATTTCTACAAGGGACATCAGAACTATGTCTTATTTTTGGAAGAGGTGTATTACAAACAATAAATGTAGGACAAGTCAACTCTTTCACACAAATGATTGTTACCAATCAAAGCTGAAGGAATCTTGTTAAATTTTTCTAATTCTCATAGAAATAGTAAAAAGCAAGTTAACCCATTACCAGGCACCAAAATTTAAGACAGGTTCTAATTCAAAGATGTTGCAGACGACAAATCATGTGAATGAATTCTAATTTTTTGTTGTCTTTTTGGGTAGAAAACATTGTGGGAAATGAAGAAATTGCTTGTCACAAGCAATTTCTTTGTTTTCCACAATGTTTTCCAAAGACTTCTTATTTTGGGGAGTCAAAAGGAGTCAATGTGTGGGAATGGGTTAACTCTGTCCCAAACAAGATCTAGTTTTGATGTCTACAACCAACATTTTCTTTTTTCCCCTCAACATTTTCTGTACTATAACAAACCATAGTTTTAAAATAATCCATTTTGTCATCTACAGCATCTTTCAATTTGGACCACCCTAGGAATTCCCAGTGCATCTATAGCTAAATAGAGTACAGTATATGTATATAATTATGGTCAATAAATTTTAATTGACCATCTCCTAAACAAGGCCTGGTTTTGGCATCAGAAAGGCAAGGGAAAACAGAGACACATGAAGAGAATGCTGGTAACATAGATTTTCTTTTTTTTTCCTCAATATTTTCTGTTCTGTACAGCACAAAAATCCCATCTTTGTCAACACCTATTTTGTTGTCTGCAGCAGCTTTCTAAATTTGAGTACTTTAAATTTCTGCAGCTTTGGAAAGATTTTAATTTGTTAACCTGTATTGAAGAACCAGCTTTGGAATCCATCCTCATGGGGCAACTTGTTTTTAATCCAGGAACACTCCATATTTACAGTGCTGATTGCTGCAGTGTGTGCCACGCTGCTTTAATCCTATTTCCTTCTTCGGTAGCTTCTATTCAGCAGCAGTGATACCATTCTAAAACACACACATGTGACATATTCCTACAAGAAATAAAAAGCTGGTTATCACAAACTAGTTACAAGCAATAATTTCTCCTTTAGCCTCAATATTTTCTGACCTACTTTGTACATTCTGACAACTACAGTGACAATAAGGGCACTTTAGACACATCACTCTGGCCTAGCCAAAGATCACTTACTCGTTTTACCATGAAGCTACAGCTAACCAGTAACCATGCTTTTGGTAGCTTCCAAATACAGATCTTCATGGACCCACAAGAACATATTAGCTACAAAAACAAATGTGTTATAGTGTTCTGCAAGTCTGCGTCCGTAAATGGCACAAGATCCTTGTGAAAATGAATGGAATAATGCCTTTTTACCGTTAACCTTTCCAAATACAAAATTCTTTTACTGCGTCGCTAACAATGATTAAAAATTGTCCCAAACGCAAGCAATTACATGTTAGATGGAAAATAATATACGTTTTGCCATGGTTAATCATAGGATTTACCGTGGATGCTCGTTAAGATGTGTTAAATAAACCACTCGAGCATATGGCCTTGGTAAATCATATGATTAATCATGGCAAACCATATATTATTTCCAAAGTAAATTTCAGAAATTAAGTTAAGTTCATAATGCAGAGATATTCCTACATACATCTATATCCATGGATTCTGGTCCCCCTCCATGTTCATGCAAACAATTTACACGAAGGATGAAGTATTATCTGCTCAAATGGCAGGGGTATCATTGGATTCCACCAACTAATTGTCGCCAGATTTCGGACATAAAGTAAAAGGAATATAACCCATATTCCTGGATTTGTTTAATTGAATGTTTTTTTAATTTACTGATTAAATATATAGATAATATCTGAAATTAATTTTCCGAATTTAATTAGTAGATGAAAGATTAAATATTATTAAAACGTTCGACACAAGTTGTGGCGCTTTGTTCACTGTCCGATCTTAAACGATATACAAAACCAAAAAGTATTTCTAAAAGGTTTACAGGCAATGTTATGCAACAAACCTCACCTGAACAGCCATTGTTTAGGCCTTTAATGACCTACTTTCCTATGTTTTAGAATGGTAGTGTGCTCTGATGTAAACGAGCTACATATCAAAGAATGAATTTCATCAAAGAAACCTCGGATTATAATAAAGTGACTATAACAGCAAAATGTTGAAAAATAAATGACATTATTTAGCCACAGATATAAATTAATATCTATGATTTAGCAGACTACTTGAGGTCGTTCGCCAATATTGCAGCTAAATCAAGAAACAATGTTACTAGTTATTTGCTGTTGCAATATCGCCCAGCTCCGCCACGAGGAGGCCACCTCAGAGAGCCAAATTTTGAATTTTGAAAACAGCCCAAATGGTCCGAAAGAATGACCGATAAAATAAAATGAAAGGAACTAAAGCGCGAATTTGATTTTCCTTTCATTGCCTCTGTTTAATCATTTAAAAAGATATTATGTGTGCAGGCACATGGATAGAAAATAAAGAAACAAACAAAATATAAGCAAATACATTTATAATTGGTATGCTATGGACTAAGAAATGATTTCTGACATTGAATATTTTATAAATATAGTCTGAAAATGAAGTCGTTGTGAAACACAAATGCCCCAACAATGTTATTTTTCTAAAATTATGACCTTTACCTTCTATAGATAGATTTCTATCATTGAAAGATAATTACATACCAAATTTGAGATTTGTATCTCAAATATAGTCCCTGGACTAGGCTCATTTTGACTGAAACTAACTGAGATGTGGGACAGATAACACAGAGCACCGTGAAGGTGCTAGTTGGAGAGTTTAGTCCACGGGGTAAATACCTTTGGGGGAATCGCCAATGTTAAGTTTTCATATTAAGGGTTGTTAAGGGTTAATGGATGACCTTGAGGAAGATCATATTGCATAAAAAGATAGATATCATTGCAGGTTACATACTAAATTCAAGCTTTGTATGTTGAATACTTTGGGATGACCTTGAAGAAGATCATATTGCATAAAAAAGATAGATATCATTGCAGGTTACATACTAAATTTAAGCTTTGTATGTTGAATACTTTGGGAGAAAAGGCCAATGTTAAGTTTTCATGTTACGTTTTGGACTGGCAGAAAGACAGACAGACAAAATTAAACCAATTTTCCTTCTATCTTTCGATATGCCGGCTTAAAAATGTTAAATGAATTGAAGTTAAAATTGCTTTGAATGCCTATTTTAACTTTTAAAACTTTGGAAGAAAGAGACATTTGCAAATACCAGTAAGCCCAGCTTGACTGTACTTCCTTTGAATTACACTACTTACAGTACACCTATAGTATGCAGACTGATAATTCTAACTTTTGGGCCCAGAAAGAATAGCAAAATTCAATACTGAACCTTAAGGATATGGGCATTTTCTCTATTTTTTCAAGGGCCCAGCCCAAAATCTAAGGGCCCTCAATTAAATAGTCAATTCCAATGAATGGCAAAACAAAACTAGACATCTATCATAAAGGTCACTTAGGTAATACAAATACTACCGCCATTTCACTTGTTTGGACACATATCTTTTGGTCATATACAGGTCCATAACTCAGAAATTACCGGATTTTCGGGAAATTTGAGTCTTACACATGTACTGGTCCTTATTCACAGTTATGCAAATCAGCGAAGGTTGTGGTTTTGACATCCCGAGACTCCCGACAAGACTTTTAGTTTTAATAAAGGGCCATAACTCAAAACGTATTATTTAATCAGATTTACTTGAAATTTGTGTGTTTCAAATGTATTATGTAATCATACTTTTGCCAATCACGAAGTAAATTAATCATTAAGTAAAGGAATTCGGATGTCCGGACAAGACTTTTCTGACAGAACAACCAACCAACAGGCTAAATCTGTTTTGGGAATTATAAATGAATTGGAAGCAAACTTTCGCATCAATAAGTCATTTTTGCATACCAATAACAAGTATTTGCTGAAAAATAAAGAAAGAAAATAAGTAAAAAATCGAAATTTTGATAATATCAATGGCTCTGCGTGAAACGGTTGTAACTGCCTATATGTTTATAGGCAGTTACAACCGTTTCGCGCTAAGCCATCGATATGTGAAATTGAGGCATGAAAGGAAATAAAATAAAAAGTAAGACAGATACAATGTGACATACAACATAATCGACAACATTATCATTGGCTTATCCCAGTCCCAAACCGCAAAATTGTAGGATGATCCAATTTCAAAGTTGATGTACTGTAGATGACAGAATTTTTGAAATTATTATGGAAAATGGAATTCACATTTAATGTAGCTAAAAATATTGAGGCAAAAGAAGATAAGGCCAATTAAAAAATCAGCATTTTCTTTTTTCAACAAGAGCCGTCAGAGACGGACAATGCTCTCCGAATAAGGCATTGTCACAATAAATGTATGCCATGGAGAGATAACATAAAGCTAACAAATTTTGAGCCCCCTTTTTCCATGACATATTTTTTAAACGCAAATTTCAAATAGTTTATTGTAAAGGGCATCTGATTTGCTACTGAAATATGAAATTTCATCAAATTTTGACCATTAGACTAGGAGAATTTAGAGAAAAACTGTAGTTTACCTTAAGTCCCCTTTTCCCATGACGAGGCCTCAAATCCAAAAACCGGGAAAAGTACATCAGCATTATGTCATAGCATTATCAGCATTATGTCATAGGGAGTTCACATGGTAAGTTTCATTTGATTTGGCCCAAGGGTTATGGAGAAATCGCTTCGGACGGACGGACGGACGGACAGACAAAGCGACGACTATATGCTCTTCCTTCGGGGAGCATAATGAAAAGCAGGTCTTGTTTGGGAAAGGACTAAGAAATGATTTCAGGAATGAATGGAAGTACACAGGTCTTGTTTGGGAAAGGGCTAAGAAATGATTTTAGGGATAAATGAAGTACAAACAGACACACAGATATTGATGCCCAACCTGACCACTTTATGATCAGGTGAGGTAAATAACAATTTATTGGACACTTATCTTAAGGTATTCAGCCCCTATCTAAACACCATTTTCTAGCCATGTGAAATGCATCAAATTACACACACTTGTAAATACACTTCAAATAAGTTGATTCACCATGCCAGATTTCAAGATTATGCTTAATATTTAAGGTGATCCACATCTAAAACTTCCATAAATGACAAAATTGAAGTAATCAAAGATCAAATTTGTATGTAATATGGCATAAAAGAAATTGAGACAAAAGGAGAAACTACTTTTGTTTCAATGTTTTCCCAAACCTTTTCTCTTAGGGACGTCAAAACCAGGTATTGTTTGGGAAAGGGTTAAAGAAGACAATAATTTACAAATATTATTTAACTCTATATTCATATGCAAGGGAGGTAATTTTGAACATTTTTGTCAAATATTTCGATAAGTATGCATTAATTCAAAATTCTACACCGAACAAAATGCTTATGTTTATATTTGGAATAGAAATGTTATACAGTTAAGGAATTACACACACTTTTTCAAATTTCACGGCTGGCTCTTTGGTGCTACTTAGGGGTTGGATACCTTAAATCAGGCATTGAACTATATTTCCCTGCGCTTTTTGTCCTGTTGTTTCATCCAAAGCATAAGTTTAATCATAAAACATCATTGAAATATGTAACTAAGAACAAGCTAAACATAAACTTAACAAATTATTTACACTGAATATATAAATTATTATATATATAATATGACCTTGCATCTGGAAAATATTCGAGATCAACATTAATCAACATCAAGCTCATTTATGTAGCCATTAACAGGATCAATACTTAATTCCAACACCCGCCACAGACTGACAAACTGTATCTTAGGCTGGTATGGATCCATGTTGTTCTCAAATGCCTGGAGGGCTCTTTTTCAAGATTCAAAACCATATTATATCGGTATACTTTTTCCTAAATAACAATTAACTATTACACTGCTCCATAGAAAAAACTGAATACATGCAAGAAAGTGATAAATCTGGTGATATAGCCCACATTAAATGACCTGGTCATCAGCATTTCCTTATTTTCTATGTCCAATTTGAAGATTGCTGCAGGGGACGAAAAACGGATATTGATAAACATAGGATATTGTATATGTAGGACATAAAATGCCGAGTGAAAATGAGAAAATTCTGATAATATAATGCATTGTATATGTAGGACATAAAAAGCCGAGTGAAAATGAGAACATTCTGATAATATAATGCATTTTCTTCTTTTGCCTGCCCTCAAAATATTCCCAAACCTTTTCTTTTCGGGACTTCAAACCATGCAGGCCCCAGTTTCTCGGAAAAACTTAAGTACATTCCCATGCTCAAATCTGAGCACCGTGCTCAAATCGCACGAAATCCCCATGAACTTCAATCGAAATTAGCGAATACCCCTCAACGTTGGAGGGTATTCCTTTGAAGTTGAGCACAATGTTCTCATGAGAATGTACTTAATTTTTTTCAAGAAACCTGGGCTTAGTCTTGTTTGGGAAATGGCTAGATGAGCCGATTTTAACTTCTACACATGATACACACATAATTTAGTTACGAATCCTAGCAAAGCCTGCAATGCCCTGCTTGCAACCAGAACTAAATCATCAGATTGGGACAAAATCATGGGCCCAAGGGATGTTTAAATTCTAGACAGCAGGGGGTTTCCTAGCCTTTTTGGGAAAAGGAGTCTGGCTTAATTGCTAGGTTTTGTTCAGTAGATGGTTGATTGGTTGGGGTTTAATAGTGTTTTTAACTGCTATTTTTGATCAGAAGAACTAATTAGCAATGATAATAAATAAGAGAATATAGTAGACATACTTCAGACATTGCTTAACCCTTTCCAAAAGGGCAAAATTTTAGGGTGATCCACATCAAACACTGCCACAAACGGCAAAATGGAAGTTATCAAAGACAGAATATGTGTAAAATATGGCATAGAAAATATTGAGACAAAAGAAGACCTTGCTGGTTATCAACAGTTTCTTCTTTTGTTTCAATTTTTCCCAAGCCTTTTCTATTGGGAACGTCAAAACCAGGTCTTGTTTGGGAAAGGGTTAATGTATTCCATCCATGGCGAGACTTTATGCGATGTCAGAATTTACGGCAACATTGTAAACCTTCGGCAGCGTTTTTTCTGACATATAACTAAACATGCCTGTATAGATTGAATATGTCACACCAGAAATTCTGACATTGCATGAATCCGATTAGGGGTGGACTTCCTAAGATTATCATGACATTCATTTCATTCAATTCAGATCAAAATCAATACACTCATGCTGGCACTCATTCCTTCCGCTCATGCAAAAAATAATGTCAAAAACATTCTCATTCTACTGAAGTGAAGATGTAAATTTCAAAATATTCTAAACTTTACAAGTATTCTATTATTCCAAAAATGATTTTGTTTGACTGTTTGGTGCATATCGCTATGTCAGAGCGAAACTATCGTAAATGCTTTTTTTCTCTCAATTTTTTTTCATTTTAAACCCTTTATCGAGCAAGGATACATTATGCGGATGAAATATTAGACCTCAAAATCGTCTGGAAAACACATTTTTACATTGTGCAAAAGTTTGTATGCACAGTGCAAGCAACATTATCAGTGTGAAACTATTGTATCTACACTAAAATTTTGTAGATACAATAGTTTCACACTAACACTTGCATGTTTATGTTTAGAATGAAATTATTGTATGCGCATGATATAATTAATACGAACACTATTTTGTTCAAAGAAGATTATTTAAGATCTTATTCATACTTTTCATACCTTTTGGTAAAATTACCTGAATAAATTGTTTAAAACCACCAACAGGAAGTAAAGAAAACATAATTTCAGAAAGTAAGTAGGTAAAAGCTCATTTTTTTCCCTAGGAAAATATGCTACACAACCTTTATAGTGCCTTAAAGCAAGACAAATAGTAATATTATTGAAGCATTCGAGTCTACTTACATTCAGATTGTAGGAATATTATTTAGGTGTAGATACAATAGTTTCACACAGACATTTATACTATATGACAATTTTTATAAAATGTCAGTGTGGAACAATTGTAAGTGACATTTACCATAAAAGTAGCCTTTCTCATAAAAACATCTCTTTTTTGTTGCGACTACCTATGTATATTGGCTTAATACATATGCTTGTGGGTTTTGACTTATTAGAGAAATAAACAGTTTTTACCCTCTCCTGTAAAATTTGGAAACTGCTGATACAATAGTTTCGCTCTGACAATAGCGACTTGTTTAAAGATAATGTTCACGGCCAATCAATGAATATCTGCTGCCACTTTCCACTTTAAATTTCTCCATGCTGAAATAAAAAATGGGCATTGAACAAGATGTTTCGATCAGGTTGCCTTACAAGTCTTTTATAGCCACGTTGAAATTCTTGTTCTAATGTTTTTTGGTTGAGTGAGACATTAATAATTATGTGTTATGAAACTGAATTTGTTTAATATCAATTTTGTTACCTTTAAATTGCTTTTTATTACCATTCAATTTCATTGTTGAGATTCCCACATGTTTGCTTATTTGTCTAGAACCATTGTTAGATTATTATATAAGGCATTATAGTGGAGGCTGGGCGTCCCTGCCTTCCACTGGCCTTAGAAGTATTTTGAAGAGACATGAAAATTTATTCTGATTTGCTTGATATCCAGTTTATTATGTTGATAATTTCTGCTACTTTAGCTTTAACACTGCACAACATTTTCCTAATATTCATTTTTGAGGCATTGGTGTGGAGGCTGGGCGTCCCTGCCTTCCACTTACCTCAGTCTTTTTTTTCACTGTAAACATTTTTTCATCATGAAACTGGAGAATTGAGGAAGGCCTTATTTCTACTTTTCAATGGTACTGTTTTCATTTTTGTAAGTTTTTCTTCTTGTTCCAATGTTAGATTAATTCACATTTTTCATATTTCTTTGGATTTCATACAATAGTACTGTAGCATTATCTTCCAGTGGTGTTTTCACTCTGTTCATTACTTGATATTGCTGATTGTCGATTATATTTCCATGACATGACTGTACCTCTTCATCGCTATAAAACACATAATGTGTTTCAGAAACACAACCAACTGCTGTGTAATGACGCGGGTGAAAATTGATTGAAGCTCTGAAGACATACTTGAGATCATTAATTGATACACAGTGGTTTACCAGAGTTTTCTTATTTCCAATACGATTTATATTGATGATTAAAAGAGATGGTGGATTGACAATTTCACGATTAACATGGTGCATATTTTCACCACAGGAATTGCAAATACAAACTTTCTGTTCAAAGGCCCAATTTGATATTTCATCCTGAATTTTCACTTCTTGTTCTTGAAAGTGTAAGAGTTTGATTAAGATCCGAAGTGGCTGAGTTCTTTGTTTGGTATTAGCCAATTTGCAGCTTTGACATGTTTTTGTGAGGAAGCAGTGATTCAGTTAATTTGATGATAGGTAAATGCTGAATATTGTGCAACAGCAATCTATGATGTCTGTATGCCCGATTCATTATTTCATAGAGAGCGCAGAGCGGACAAAGCTTATCATCCAAGCGAATTGAGTGATAGTGATCATGTATGGGATGGCAATCTCGTAAAAAAAAACTATCGAAGTACTCACTATAACAAAGAGCAATAATGGCAGCATTTTTAAAACAAATATTGTTTCCACTATTTTGCAACCCTTTCAGAGTGAATCTTGCTATGTCTGGTCGAGGTTTCAGCATAAGTGAACATTCATTTGTGGATTTGTTGTTCATGTTTGCATCTCTAATTACAACATTCTTTTTGAACTTTTGTGTGTTTTTTTGACAAGATGAACCTTGATCAGACTTGCTTGGTTTAAGTTTGTTTTGCACTGTCTTTTTGTTTTTGTAGTTTTGAAGTGTATCAAAGTCTTCAGGTGTTAAGTGTGGTGCTTTTTCAGCAACTAGATAATCTTTTGTCTGAATCAATTTCAGAATGACATCTTGTACAATCTGATCATCTATACCAGCTATTGAATGTGAAATCCTTTTCCTAAGTTGTTCAGAATGATCTCTGATGCTTTGCCCATTAGAAAGAGCTTCTTCTACTATAGTGTCTGCAATCAAGTTGTTTACTTCATTCCAAAACAGATCACTACAATTGTTTCGGTGGCGGTAAGAGTATTCTGATTTAGCCCTGACAGCCTCCTCGAACGATTGTGTATCAAGAACATATTCTTTTAACCTTTGCATTGTTAAATCCAAGTAATTTGGTAGTTTGCGAATGTGCAAATTCTTAGGACTTTTCACTCTTGATATCGCAACTAGAAATATGCCAGGCACATGAAACCATCCATCCAAATTAACTTCAGCCAATGCAAAGGTTGCTCCCTGTCCCTTAAAACTTGTAGCTGCATCTCCACCTTCGAAAGGAAGGGCAATTCTAATCCGAGGAATCTTCTATTTTGTCTTTTCCTGTTTCTGATTTTCAACAGGAGCAATTGGGACATAATTGTCACATCCAGGTAGTTTTAAAAAAGTTGGTCCTGAATAATTTGATGCCTCAATTACCATGAAATCTGGCATAGTTGGCGGAGTTGATGGCAAACTGAATTTGCAATCGAGTTCTTCTTTTGGCGGCTTTTTGTTGAGTAAATTTCCATCAAATGTGTCCCCATTTATAGAGAGCAAGCTGCTGTTAGGTGGAATCAATTTTCCTCTTCCACAACAATGAATTGGAAGTGTTGTCTTGCAACCTCGAAGCACAGCTGAATGTAGATCTTCAGGAGTTAGAGTAACTTCAACACTGTCATTGTCATACATAGGTCCAATTAGAGTGTGAATGGAACCATTGAAGAGTCCTAAGCTTGGAGCAATATTTCGCAGTAGCATTACACGTATACCTTTACAGGCATACCATTTTGAAGGGGCACCTTCAAAGTTCTTTGCCGAAATAGCCTTCAGTTTACTCTCCTTTTCCACTGGTAGATGTATGGAATCCACCCTCATAATAGGGTTACCAGTATCTTTATTATGTCGTAAGAGTGCTTAAGCATTATCAGCTTCCACACTGTGTCTGCCACTATGGTCATTAGAATGATAGTGATATCCATGGATGATGTTTGCATTTCTCCACTTCTTGTTTACTTTAATGTCTGTTTCTGTAGAACAATGTTTCTTCAAAAAATTGATTTCTTTTTCCCTGCACTTCCTTCCATACCTTAGATTAATAAGAATTTTTCCACTAAACTCTTTGCTGACAGGGTCGTGTTCTAGACCTTTTTACTTCTGTCAAAAACACAGCATCGAAGTCTCCAATCATTAGATTTTTTCTGCAAGTTGTTATTTCTGCAGATAATAATCGTTGCTTGGGCAAGCAAAGTGTTTCCCACTTATCAAAATGAGGTGCAGTTTGCATTTGGCGAAACCTGAAAATTTCCCGAAATCGCATCATACCTAGAAGTGAAATTTTGCTACATTCTTTTGCTTGGTCGTTTTTAAGTCTAGCACTCCAAAGCGGATCAGCAGCTATAGGTAAAATTTGCGCTGGGTCTCCAATTAAAACAATCCCAATCTTCTGAAGATCAATACCACATTGTAGCATTCTCTCCGTCATGAAGGCAAAGATTTGTCTTGAAAGCATGGAGAATTCATCAATTATTAGCAAGAAAAAATTTCTAGGGTCAAAGTTTAACAATAGCCTTGAATATGTTTTGGAGTTTTCATCAAGATGTAAATCTTTTTCATTCAGGTTTATTGGAATGCAAAATAATCTATGCAGTGTTTGTGCTTGGAAATGCATTTGGCTGGATGCAGCTCCAGTTTGGGCAGCAAGTTTAATTCTATCTACCCAAACATGTCTTTCTTGGCCATGTGCATCTGTTTCAGTTCCCAATCGATTGATAAGAGTACTCATAATGCATTTCAGAGTCCAACTTTTTCCAGTACCTGGATTTCCCATCAGAACCAATCTGAGTGGTTTTGGTGGGCAACCCAGTTGTCATTTTTCTTCCAATTGTATTCTGTTTTCTAACTACCAAATCATGAGCATTTTTTTGCTTTTCGTTCAAAGTACATGCATCAAAGTTTTGACAAGAAGTTAATCCTTCTGAATTACTTATACTTGACATTTGAGCATGCAACTCTGAAACAGAAGGAATATGCCTATCTCCAAGCCAATTCTTCATAAAATCTACTCCTTCAGGATTGGCTAAGAGGTCTGGCTTACTTTCAAGCATTGAACTTGTATGTATGTCATCACTTGTGGATGGAAGCACAGACGGATGTGTAGAAGCAAGTTGTACTGATCTTAAGCGATCAATGGGATTCTGATAAAATGGTTCATTCCCTGGAGCAATTACTGGTAAAAAATCTTGATCATTTTCCCTGTCTATTTCATCTTTTTCTTGTTCTTTGGTTTGCAGGCCTGTGTTTATTTCCTTATGCATTGCTTCATCCATTTCTTCATCTTCAGAATTTGAGTCAGAGTCCGAGCTCTTTTCAACATCATCATTGTAATGTTTCCAGTACTTGAAAGACCATGGGGGCAGACCCTTTCCATCTACAAATGTGTGATTAAACAACTAAATCCACCAATTTTTCACTGACTCTTCATCATCTCCAAAAGGTGATATATCTGTAGTTTTATGACAAGGTATTTTCCACAGACATAAAGTTCTGCAAAAAATCCAATAAAACTTGTTACGTGGATTAGCAATTCTTTTGCCATGGCATGGTATTAGTTTCAAAGCATTAATTTGACCTTCCCTTGCATTTTGTCTTCTTCTAAATTGCAAAATTCTCCTTGATTCACCTTCACGCTTAATTTCTTTGACATTGTAAAGGTCGCAAAATTGGTGAAGACACATATCTCTCTGTAACTCTGCTTTCAATTCAAGAGATTGTTTTCCACGTTCTATACAAATGATTGAATTCTCATGACGACTATTGAACTGTCTAATGAGATTTGGGACAAGAAACTCATCACCATCATTATCAGTATAGTCATTCCTGAACATGGAAATGCCAGATATGTTGCAGTTTTTAATATTCACACTGGAAATTACATCGGGTACATTCTGGTTTAGGTGAGTTGCCTGAAAAACTGATGTTGTACCAGCATTTGCATGAACATTATACATTTTCTGAACAGTGCCTCGATTAATTGGTTCGCCGTCATCTAATTTCTCCATTGCTGTAACTAATATTTGGGCTGGTGTTTTAGTGTTGCATACATCTTTAAATGCATATTTTGTAACATATTCAGTTGCAGAGTCTCCAGTATCTGAAAGGTAATGAATGTGTAGATCTACAACATTATCTTCTTTAACTTTATTTTGCACTACATTCAATGCTGGTGGTTTTCTCAAAAAATTCTGGGACAACAGCTTTATCATCTGCATTACTTAAGATGTGGAGAATCTCAAATGGATCATGTCCATTGAACCATTTGTCATTTGATTCAAACTGAAGCTGTACAAGTTTTTTTTTGCAAGGGTCCGGCTGAATAGTTGGTGTATTATTTAATGGTTGAGGCTTCCTTCTTTTGCAGGTTATCACATCTTTAAAGTGCACTGATGAATCATCAGTTTTGACACGTTTTTTTAACAACGGCGCATTTGTCAGTCTTGGCTGGTTGATCATTTATCCCTGTATGTCCCAAATGTCTACAAGTACCATTGACAACACTGACATAAACAGTATCAAGTGTTGAAAATTGACCAGTTGTAAGCGCCTGATCAATAACTTTCGCCATGTTAAGACGACAGGTAGTAGACTTTCTTTCAAAAACAAAGTCAAATGTTTTGTTCTTTCCATCTGCAAGCATACCTGCATTCCAGTTTGTATAGAAAGGTCGGACATAATCTATATATTCTTGTCTGGCTTGGTCCCAGCAATCCAGTACTTTGGCACTGATGGAATCCAAGACAACAGGATTAGATAGATCTTGGTCAAATTTCAAGGCTTCATTTTTCGAGGTTTGAAGACAACCACCAATACGCTGCCGTAAATTCATCATATAGTCACTAAACCTTTCACTGAAACAAAGTCGGTGGGAATGGGGATTAGCATTTGCTCCCCATTCAAAACGAGTGAAGTAACTATCAACACCATTTCTTAGTCTTGACAAAAATGTAGTGTCTAGTTCTGCCATCAGTGCGCACATAAATGAAATGGTACTAGGATATTTCAAAACATTTCTTTGTCGTCCCATCATAAATTCTTCATCTGAACTAACAAAGAGATCTTTTGATCCTGGACAAATTTGATGAATTGCAGGATGGTGATTGTAGGGTGGGGGTCTTGTTTGAAAAAGCATAACTGACAAAGGTGTCTTTTTCTCTCGCCAGGTAACGACATCTTCCCAATCCCTTTGAACAGCAATGGCATCATCTCTAGCCCGTTTCCAAAAGGGTGTTGTGTCAGGTATAGATGATTTGAACATCATTAGATTTGATACAGTCCAGTCACGGACTCTTGCGTTATTTAGTAACTCCTCTTTGAGTGGTAATCCATCCTGATCAAATGCGCCACTTTTCATTGCTAGTTTCGCTTTTCCTCTACTATGATGTCGTTTTATCATACTATGGATGAGAAATTGTAGTTCTGTATTAACCATAACTCTTGGCTGTTGACACAACCATTTCAGGTAGGTGAACTAATAGCTACCAGAAGAGTTCTTAATACTTCTAGGACGTTCCTGATTTGGGCAACCATCCCCAGTTAAAAAACATCTGGAAAAGTCATTGGCAAATATCCCGGAGTGTCCTCAGCTACGGGAATTTCTTTGTCAATGACTGGCCCAGAAACTCTATGTAGCACTGTGTTTTTGACACCCTTTGCAAGAATTTCTTCTGGGTTTTCTCATAAAATACTTTCAACTCCGCCTTGTGCAACACTGCTAGACTCTCCTTCATCATTACTGCATTCTCTGAGTAACAGTTCCAATTCCTCACACATGAGGTAAGTCAAATTCTTGAGCTCGTCTTCCATTTCATCATCAGAAAGATTTTGAACAGCTATACTGGTAACATCACTGCTAAGATTCAGCCATCCTTTCAGCACGGCATACTTCACAATATCTGGTTGAGTTATACGTTCAGTTATTGAAGTGCTTTCATTACATTTGTCTTTATAACCATCAGATTGAGAAACAGCTTTTCTGGTAGACTCCATCTTCTTATTACTTTCAATTACAAAATCTTGTAATACTGTCCACATTATTTCATAAGGCTTTCCCTCATCCTGGTTGTTACATTGTGAAAAACTACTTTCAAATGATTCTTTAATTGTACTTGCAATCGAAAATCCAGAATCTAACCATTCAGAAAAAAGTGGAAACGGTATCCTTTTAGTTGAACGCTCATGGAATTTTTCCGGGCTTATTTTTCTTAGACCTAATGGTATTGTAGGAATACAGTCATCTGAAAGCTGGCTGGCTAGAGTGGTCATCGCATCAACTGAAAATGGAGTGTGAACTTTGTAACAATAGCGAAAGAATGGTCTTCTTGTACCATATACTGGGCAGGTTACTTCCCTTTCCATGAATTCCTTTGCATGTATTATTTTCGACATGTTGATTTTTGCTTCGGTTATACTACCGTCTTCATTCCTAGATACCATCACAACAAATGGCAATTGATTGAACTAATGCCATGGCAGACATTTTGTCTTCACTGGCTGTTTAATTGCAAAGGAAATTGTTCCAAACCGTGAAAATGGTATATTGTTAATTCGCGCGCGCAAAATAACAATAACAGCATGGATTGGAGAAAGAACAAGTTTCTCAGCTTGAGTTAAGGTGTCCATAAACAATGCTTATTGTTGTGATGCATCATCTTGGAAAACATCTAGTGCCATTAAATTGTTCACACTGTATGGATTAAGGTTTGAAATATTATCCTGAATTGGTTCCTGACTAATCACCGATTCTTGAGAATCAGAACTTTGTTCATTAGATTTTTGTTTGTGCAATGGAGTTACAGTTCCATATTCGTCAATTGTACAATATTTTGAACATTCTGTACAAATTCCGGTTACTGACTTGTCATCTGTGAATAATCTTGCTTGCGCAAATTCTGTGTCCAGTATTACACTACTACTGGATAAATCTTTTGACTGTTTTATTGCTCTTAAAAGGGAGTTGTTCTCTAATGGTACATCTTTGCCAGCCTCTGGTACTTTGATACACTGATCAACCTCCGACTCAAATACGGGTGCACACATACCGCAGTGTGAGCAGTGAACTATTCTCATAGCATTATAAACTGAATGGACATCTTGGATGCCACATAGATTTGATACAGAGTAATTTGCATATGGATCTTCAGGTGATAACTCGCTATGGTCAAGCCATGGTTGACATACAAGAGCTTCACGAGGTCCATTTCTATTGAGAGTGCCGGCTAACAAATTTGGCGCAAATTTCAGTCGTTGAAACCGCGAAGTGGAACCCCTTTTCCCTAATTCAACATGCCCACCGGTTATACATTTTGTGCAAATAACTTTTGCAATGATGTTATTCAGTTCAAGATTCGCAGGTGCATACTTAGCCATAACTTCTACATCTTGAACCTCGTCGCTATCTGAGCGAGTGGTTCGGAAAACTAAACTAACTACTGGTGAATGTCTGTAAGCTACCCAATAACGGGGAACGTTTTCAAATGATAACAAGGGAACAATGTCACTTTCATCATCGCATGTCGTTTTGTGGAGAAGGTTACATGAAAACTCCACATGAATTTTCCTTCCGTTATACCTATAAGATCCAAAAATAAATTTCTTAGCAGCTTTTTCACCTATCCAGCGTATTTTTTTTTGCAACTTTGACAATTTTTGATGAAACATTCAACAAAGTCTGAATCTTTCAATGCTTGAATTTCACTCAACTTGTTTTCTGGGATTTCATTTGAAGCAAACTCTTGCTTAGAAGATGATCTTGAAGTAAATTTAACATCATAATTAACTTTTTGGGGGTTGGTTCGGTCCTCATTACACTGTGGACCTGCAAATTTCTCAATTTTGTTTAAATGTCGTGTATAATTTTGCATAAGGATTCCTTGTACCTTTTTCTGTAGTATTTTATTACATCTTTGCCAAAATAATACAGTTTTTTTCTAAATCTAATGAATCTTGAAAACATTGTGGTCCCCTGTTCGGTTCCAAACATTCCTCTTTTAATTGTTTTGAATTCTTGGTGTCGAACTGATTAACATCATGCAAGAGCGATATGAAATGATTTTCATGTGCAAATGCTGAATCCAAAGAAATGTTTTTCAAATTTGCAATTGATATAAATCTGATCCAGGAGTACCAGCGGAATTTTAATGATGTATTTCCTGAAATTGGTGCACCCCTAGTTAAGAAATTGTCAAGTCTTATTTAATGATAGGTATTTGAATCCTGATATGAGAATTTTAATATGCATTTATTTGCATTTCTGTACATCCAAGGTCCTTTTGAAACATCTTCATTATTAAGATCAGTGGACAGAGATAACACATTGATTGGAGCAATATCCATTAAATACTGAAGTGTTACATATTTCTTTGCTTTGATGTTTTCATTGACAGAGTTGTTGTTTTTTGATAGCATTTCCAATGTATTATCATTTTCTTTTCTCTGTGTTTGATCATGATCAATATTCATTTCTATGTTGGTATTTACCCCAGTTGATAATCCCTGGTCATGGGACAATTTCCTTTTCTTGAAATTCTTCTGAACATTTTTTCTTGGTCTACCACGCTTTCTGTTTTCTTTGTCATCCATCTTTTCAAACTCTGCAACAATAAAGAAGGAGATAGTTCACATGAATAACCTAGTTTTAATACAAGTTTTATTTTTCAATTTTGCAATAAAACTTAAATCCGATATATAACCATAATTTAATTGAAATTATGTAGGCATTACAAGACTTGGTTTTCCTGTAAGCTTTTTGCTTTAAAGTGTCCGCTGATTGGCAAAATTAGACTATTGTGTCGAAAAAAAAAACACCTTTGTAACAACCATATATCAAAATTTCTACAATTTTCAAACATTAGAAGTGTTTTTATTTCGTCTTTTAAATTGGATATTTTGGTCTTTTCCAATCTTTACCGAAGAAAAAACTCTTAACTTTCGATTTGAAGTGATGACCGGCAAAACAATGACGACGTCATGGCGGGGAAAACGGCAAGTCATGGGTCATTTCCCGGAAAGCATGAGATTTATGACAAGGTTAAATATCAGACATTTCTGTCATAAAGCGACTTCCAATATCAATACTAAAAACATACTTAGTAAATGTTAGATAAATTGTTTAAACAGTCAAAGAATACATCGTTAGTGAGTGAAGGAATGTACCAAAGAACGGTTTAAGTTTGTCTGTATTACTCTGTTTATCGATAAACGGATAAAAACAAGGACTTCGATTTATGACAGAAAAGTCGCACACTTTATCTTTGTCAGAAAGCTCATGCTCTAGATTGGGGGCAGAGTCAAGTCATTGTATGATGTCATTTCGTGGCGATTTTACGGAAGTTGCCAATCTTTATTTTCTTTCGAAAATAAGTATTTCGTTATCCAAGTAACAACATAAAGAAAAGCAAACAAAACTTTTTAAACAATCGAGTTTGGCGGATCTTTTATAAAACACGTTAATTTAATGATTTCCTTCCACTATACGGTGAAATCAACTGCCTTTCTGGGTAGCCTTTAACACTAATGTCATTGAAATATGGTTATGTTACAAATTTGAGCTTTTTTTCATGTTGAAGACTGAGAAAATGCTTATGTTCAATTTCAGACTGTTTCGAAAAAATTGGAAAAAAAAAGTGCTCGATATCTGGACTCACTGAATTGGACACATTGGCCAGAATGAGATTAACCCTTTCCCAAACGACAGAATTTTAGGGTGATCCACTTCAAAAACTGCCATAAATGACAAAATGGATGTTATTGAAGATCTATAGGATTTGTGTAAAATATGGCATAGAAAATATTGAGACAAAAGGAGAAACTGCTGGTTATCAGCAGTTTCTTCTTTTGTTTCAATGTTTTCCCAAGCATTTTCTATTAAGGACGTCAAAACCAGGTCTTGTTTGGGAAAGGGTTAAATCAAATTTGGCTGCACAAAACAACTTAAGTAAAATGGAAAATAAACATTACTAGCCAACTATAGTGTCTTTAAATGCAGTATGAATGCCGGACAATGTCCTTTTCAATGCTATTAAAGGTAGCTAAAATAGATAGGTAATTGCATAGTGATTTTTTTTTAATTTTGGGGGAAGGGGGTCAGGGCCAATAGGAGGGGAAAAATTTACACCCTAACACCCAAAAAGGGGATTTCAATCATGCATGCCTATACTCTCAAATACAGTGTTATAAATACCGGTACATTAAACTTATTTGCATACCGTAATGAGACATTCAAACAACCATTTAAGGTAGAAGACCCATAGTGAAAAATACCACGTTCTAGCCATATGATGCATCAAATTACACACACTTTTAAATACACTTCACAAAAATTGATTCACCGTGCCGAATTTTCAAGATTATGCTTCAGGAAGAAAATAAATTACAAATATCATTTTACTCTATTTTCATATGCAAGGGAGGTAATTTTGAACGTTTTGTCAAAAATTTTTCCTACGCATGCATGAATTTAAAATTCTAAGCCGTACAAAATGCTTATGTTTATATTTGGAATGGAAATGTAACACAGTTTAGGAATTACATGTAGTATTTACTGGCATTTTTCAAATTTCGTCGCTGGCTCTTTGGTGCTAATAAAGGGTCTTCTACCTTAAGCTGTTAGAGGCGCCTAGAATTCAAATGTCATATTATGATTTGATTTTTTTCTTTGCAAATTAGTCTCAGGAGGTGTAATTGATCTGAAATGGGGAAAAGGTATTTTCCATGGAGAGGACAGGGCCTAATAATACCTTTTTTGGAGAAAAAATCACTAGCATATAATACATTACCCCATTTAAAAAATGATATGACCCATTATCATTTCCTATAAATCCTACAAAAATGTGGTCAAAGCATAAGATAGAATTACAGTGATTCAGTTTAAACTTATTTTTCATATATCATACATGGTTCATACAGAAATTACATACCCAAATTTAAGGACTTTTTAAAGTCTTTTTAAGGGCAAAATTATTATTTCTAAAGCTCCCAACATTTAATGAATGCTATTGTCATCAACCAAATAAGTGAAATAACACAGCAGCACTCTTTTAGTATGCCATTTTTTTCTTACAGATTTACTAGTCAAAACTTCTAACTGGCCACTTTAAAAAACAAAGATAACTTTTTCTGTGGTAATTTTTATGAAATTTTCTATGTGAATCTTTAAGGAACATTCCTGGTGCTTTTTGCAAAAACTAACCGTTGCTTCATGGCATTTAAAGTGCAACCTGGAAAAAGCCCATAAAGCTCTGAATTCGCACATAGCTCAGAATATTGACAAAGTTATGATTTTATTACCATTGATCGTAAGCTGCATCAAAGATTAAAAAAAATGGAAATGTTTGACAATTGTGTATTGCATATGGCTCCAGAAGGAAATGCAGGGGGTTTCCTAGCCATTTTGGGAAAAGGAGTCTGGCCTAATTGGGAAATTTTTAAAGCGTAAAATAGCTCATTTTGAGCTAAATATGTATGCAAAACAATCATTTTTTCGATAATAAATCAGGCATTTTTGAGAGATTCGGAAATATGGAAGAAAATTTACTTTGGGAACACTGCATTTTGCTTTGGGAATGCCTCTGTTTTCAGGAGGTACAGAAAGCATAGAAAACCCCCTGAAATGTAAGACTGATTATTGCTGGAGACATTTAATTGATGTTTTCCAATTTTTTTCCTGGTATGGGTTGCAGCTAATGATTCGTGGAGCTTGAATTGTTGTGAGTGTAATTTCGAGCTCTATTTGGATTTAGAGCTTTTGAGCGTTAACCTTATTGCATACCCAAATTCAATAATTTATGGCGAAATATCATTGCAATACATGCAAATAATGCTAAGAAATTCCCATATCTAATTTCAGTAAAATATAACAACTTTTAAAAATGTTAGTCATCTTTAAGGTATATGACCCATCATTAAGAACACCACTTTCTGGCCATGCGACATGCATCAAATTACACACACTTGTAAACACACTTCAAATAAGTTTATTCACCGTGCCGGATTTCAAAATTATGCTTCAAGAAGAAAATTATTCACAAATATTTTTACTCTAGATATATACATATGCAAGGGAGGTAATTTTGATCATTTTTGACAAATATTTCCATAAGTATACATAAATTAAAAATTCTAAACCGTTCAAAATGCTTATATTTGTTTTTGGAATGAAAATGTAACACAGTTTAGGAATTATTTGTACTTTTCAAAGTTTGCCTTTGGCTCTTTAGGTGGCTGGTTAGGACTTTTGACCAGTATATTAAATTCAAAAGTTAGTCTTTTAAAAACCAGAAGACATCAAGGTCTTCAAGACTAGAGTGTCATTTTCAAGGGCTTTTTAAGCTTGTATGAATAGTGCAGATTAGAATAGTACAGTACCAACCAAATATATTTTCAATATTCAGATCATTGAAGACAGGTAGATAATCTGGGAGCATATGACCAGGGCTCTAATTTCCACTAGCGTACTGGCAATTAGCTAATTAAAATTAAAAATTGCTTATTTTAGATTTTTTGGCTAGTAGAAAAAAATCCCCACCCACAAGTTTTATCAATGCAGCCTGAAAAATCTTAAAAAGCAACTTCCAAATTTTGACTAATTGATTTTGACTAATTGATTTGTTATACTAGTTTCTGGACATGCCCTTTTAATTGTGCACCACATTATGCTTTTATTTTTCAAAATTAAAACCTGTTGAATATATATACAAAACCAGACAGCGAGTGAATTTACCATTTTGCTGGCGGTTTCAAACGCCACTACCAAAATATTGCGTGTCAATTTTGGCGGGAAATTCTAGCCCTGATGACTCTACAAAACTTAAAATGTTATGTTGAATGGTAAGTCTAGTAAAATATTATTCGATCAGGTAAAAGTTTGATGTCCAATCCTGCCAAAAGGTGTTATGACAGTCACAATGATAAAAAGTCTTAGAAGACAAAATAGTTGCTCAATGCCTATGCAGTGTTTGTCAAGTGTTAAAAAGCATGAATGATTTGTCAATGTACAATTAGTCTGACTTGTAGATGCTCTTAAACCTACTCTTTTAGTCATCTTCAGGTTCAAGTGTCACATAAACAAAGCATTTCCTTGCTCTTTTCACCTATTTGGTAGATTACATCATTCTATGTTCACATCGAGTCATATTCTCTCCGGAAAGCACAACTTTTAAAGTCACTTTGTAATGTTTGCTGACAGGCCATAATGAGTCAAAGATTAACGTTGGAGTATTTTGATCAGAGCAAACACGCACAATTTTGAACACTTTGTCTTTGTTCAGAAGCAGCTGCTCTCTCTGGATGGAGTTTGCTTTTTATGATGTGATAGGCTACCAGTACTCCAAAGTTTTAAGTTCTGTTTAACATGCTCACTGTTCATGCAATATTCAGGAATTATGTTGTGATGCCTATCATCAGTGAAATCACATTCTGTTGAGTATCCAGAAATTATGGTTATGATGAGTTGTCAACCAATCCAATCGTTACATTCCAATTATAACAGTTTCCATGGAGTAGTTAGAGAGTGTGTGATGAGCAAACTGAGGCCAATTGTCAATTTCAATCTGTAAAATTTGGCATGTTCCTAATGTAGCAATATGCAAAACTAGCATCTTTGATTGTCTTGTCAAACTTGGACGTTCCAAAAGTTTTCTAGCTCACGATCCCAATTTTGTAATGATCAAGTTCAGATCAAACTGTTCTGTCAAGATTGAGTAACAAAGAAACACTTTACATGATACTGCTAATCACTTTCTGGTTAGGGCTGTGACACATGTATTGTTGGTCTGTTAAATCAGGTGTCTGTTATATCAGGATGTATGTCATGCCTTCTTTCGTTCTTTAAATCTGTATCCTCTAAAATCGTATTCAGCCAGCTCAGGTAGATCAAGTCTTTCTGTAACTGTTGATATCATTGACTATGTTGCCTTCTTTGCATTATACAAAAATGACAGCAAATTTGATGCCATTCGGATAAAATATGACTACATGTGCACCAAGAACAATGCACTCTAGTCTATTGTCTAAGTCAAAAAGACATACAAAAAAGTTGTTTATATCTATTAGACAGGATCAAGAAGATAACTGATTGATTGGATTGTACCATTGAACATCTACAAGGCCTTTAGAAATCATCGACATATTATGAGTGAATAAATTACATTGCATAGTTGGCATAGGTCTTGAAAAACCCTTAAATTTGACTGTATAAAACTCTTCAAATTGGATCATATGCTATAATGAATTATTTCATTTCCTACACATCTACTTTTACCTCCAATGATCTTATGTTAAGAAATATGAAAACAGAATGATACTAAACTTGATACTACATCACACTTTTATTTCTGCGAGGTAAGCTGAGGTTTCCCCAAATCAGCTGAGTTAAAATTCTTCAAAGCATATCCCTGCTGCCTTTCTCTTTGCTAGATTTAAGATTTTATTTTTGCACTTTAACAAATAATTTTGGTCAATATCCTGGGCTAGAATTTCCTTGAAAATTTGACTGGCAATATTTTGCAAGTGCTTTTTGAAACAATTTGCAAAAAGATAAATTCACTCGCAAAGAACCCCTTTTCAAACATGCTAATTGATGAACAATGATATTAATATTCACAAATGACAATTATACCACAAAGGAATGTACATTTGCAATGAAATATCATTTTCTCTTGATTTGTTTCAATGGCGAAAAAATCTTGCAGAAAAAATCTCTAGCAATTTTCATTTTTGACAGCAATTGCCAGTATGTTAGTTGAAATTCGAGCCTCAATATCTTTACATGTATTCAGTGTTAAAACAGTATTTTTTATTTCTGCAGTGCTGTACATGACTGCAGAATTAAAGCCCCTGCAGAACTAGACATTTAAAATTAATTGCTTTGACACCATATGCTGTTGGAAATACAGGAATCCGAATACATTATAAAGCAATTTTGTACAGTGTAAACTAACTTGCAAATTTAATGGTTTTAATCAGATTTCAAACTTTCTTTCATTTTGGATGTTAGCGCACAGCTTTCCCCAACTATGGGCCCTGACCCTCTTCCCGCAGAATAAGAAAAAGAAACCATGCATTCATATAGGAAATATAGATATAGTATAATTTACCAAAATGAATGTTACAGAGACAGATCCCCACCACACACTGCGAAGGCGGCAGTTTGAATTTTCTCTACTTTGATAGAAGTCATAATTCCCATAATTCATAATCTATTTTTTAAAAAAATGTTAGAGAAATTTATTCAAGTTTTAATATACCCATAAATGGTCATTGAAATTTACAAAACATTTTTGAGCGTCGTCGTAATAGGTTTCCGAACATTCGGGTGCAATGGTAAACATTCCGGCTCGGCGGTGGAAAGTTTCACCGCCGAATGTTTTTGACTTCGCCCAAATAACTCCAACATAGCATGAATCTCATTAAGGGTAGACTACCTTAAGCCTTTCCATTAGGACAAAATCATTGATCATTCCATAGGATGTCAGGCACTTTTTTTCTCAATTTCGCAAACGAGACGCAAAGATTTTTCAGGGTTGCCACCAATCAGTAGAAATTAATTTCAGACAAAATTTAATGAGAACTGTCGCAAAGCCCCCACTAGCAACTGAAGTAGTGATTTTGTTTCAAATTTATGCGGAAGAGTCCTGGGACCCACTGGTTCCCAAAACAATGAGTCCAATATTGAAACATAGAAGTCTTTGTAAGCCAATGTCAATTGCAAATTGAAAATGTTAGCATTCTGGGACTCGCTGAATAATTTATCATTGAGTCCTGATAAAAAATATGAGTCTGGGACTCGGGACTCGCAGGTAACAAAGTCCCTGCTGAAGGTCTTGAATTGCTCCGCAGCCATGAGATTCAACTCACTGCCAAGTTTTGATTGGATTACTCAATACACACTGATGGTGAAGTAGCAACGTTTTTCGCTACTGCCGAGTTCACCACCAGTGATACATGTGTTTCTTAGAGCAAGAAGAAAGGAAAGGGAAGGAATGCCAGGTTAGGAAGATACTGGCAATATAAACAGATACATAGTGCAACCTGTAACCCTTCCACCCATTGCACTTAACTCATTACATGGCTGAGTTTTTGCCATATAAGTGAGCACACAACTCAGGCCGTGAAACTCCGATCAAGCTGCAATATACACTCAGTCATGCAAGATCTAACAGTCACCAACATTCTGTGCAAATATTCAATTGATTGGCTAATATTTGTTGTGAAAAAAGCTTGAACGGCCATTGTGATAGTCAAAGGCAGATAACTCCAGACGTTCAATCACAATTATTTCAAGAAATGTGAGAGAGGGTCACCCCAGGATCATTCCTGTAAAATTTGAATTAAATCCATCCAGTAGAAGAGTTTAAAGAAGTTGATGATTGCACCGAATTGACAGACACAACGCCATGATAATAGCCCCTGGTCTAAAAGGCTAGTGGAGCTAAAAATTTCCAAAGTTGCAACATGTATACTTTTCCTTGATGCTTGGCAACCCTGCTTGTACATCCAAGTTTTGCTTTCTGAGCAATCTGAAGTTTAACAGTGCTTCTGGAATAAGTTGCCCGAGTTGTCCGACTTGTCCGTTTACCTATTTATATAGGTCCGGACAAGCAGATTTTGAAGGCTAGGTAGTCCGTGGACAAGTGAAAAATCTGGTTATAATAAAAACTCTTTTTTTTTTCTTTTTCTCACAATATTTTCATACAGTGTAATAACTGATAGTTAAATGTACAAATTTTATTTAAGCCAATTGTTAGAATTTCATAATAGATATGCAATAAACATATGAAGCTAAACAAAAAGTACATGTGACTTGTACGGACAAGTTGATTCTTTATACGGACAAGTCAATTTTGGTTTAACGCTTGCCCGTGGACAAGTAGATTTTAAAAATATTTCAGAAGCACAGAGTTCTATTTTGGCAAAGGATTCATAAAAGTAGAAATATTCTATTATGAAAATTCAGATAATGTAAGGATACATACCCATGTCATGATAAAGCTGGACTTTATGACAGCAGTGGCAACACCAACAAAATTATAAAATCCTATTTCCGAAAAATAAGGACTAGAATTTAAATATAAGATCCATCGCATAGAACACTGAGTTGGTAATCCGTTTAGGTGGCATAATCTAATCCAAGAAATGCCGTAATTTATCCCGCTATTTCTAAATTGCGCGTCCTGGATGAAACACTGGTGTGTGGTATAATATACTAAGCACAACAATATAGGGATAATGAAACTCCATGCTAAATAGAAATTAAAATTTTAAGGTTATTGGAAGCTGTTATACTTTTATTGATAAAACTATTATTACTTTTGCTTTGTGTGAAAATATTGTGCAGTTACAGGTCGTTGATTTCATAACATAGGCATATACTCTAAAGAGGGGTTAGCATTGAAAATCACAAATGGGCCAATTTTGTGCATACACATGCAAATTCCGCATTTCTTGATGAAAACTAAACCGTGCATATTCCCAAACAAGTCCTTAGCTGTGGAAAGATGGTTCAACGTTATCGTCTAACTGACCGCCAACACTGGCAGATGTAGGAAAGCTCGAGCTTGCAGTTTACCAAACTAATGTTGTATTGAAGATTGCTGTGTCACAAAGCGTATAATTGTGGGGTTGCATTGACCAAGCAACTGATCGGCACGTTATTCTGTTCTTTCGCAATCTTAACGGTTTTAAGTTCACTGATTAAAAATAACCGGCATCAACACACTGGGATCTTTCAGGACCACTTTGAACATGCAGGCATCCAAATACAGGAATAATCTTAAGAAACACAGATTTGGACCCTATAAGTCGTATACGCAGTATTGACACTATTATGTGATTTTCGAAACAGACGGTACTGCTACATACGCCCGAGGATTTACCAGTCTATAATAGTGTGACCGAAAACCTTTTGAATTTTTGTTCTTTAAGATGTTAGGGAACAAGTTTATTGAAGAAATTAGAGTAAGTTTTGGAGATTTCGTGGTAAAATATCAAACCAATTTCGATATCCCTATATTGTTGTGCTTAGTATATTACAATAAAACAAAAATGTTTGATTGAATAAGATTCCAATCTTATATGATACTTATATCACTATCATTTTGGACCTATTGCAGGCACTTGAGCACGTATCGATTGATTCCTGGCATTTCTCTCACCAGTACTACAACATCCAATCTGAGCCTCCAGCAGCTCACAAAAAAGGTGTCACTTCCCCTGCAAAAAAGTTCATTTAATTAACACATTCCCACACATTGCACTTTTTGACGCCCCTCAAGATACAAGCTTTGGAAAACTTCTGGAAAATGAAAAAATCGCTTGTGACAAGCAATTTGTTCATTTCCCACAGTGTTTTCTGCCAAAAAAGACCAAACATTTTTGAATTGTATTCAACTGAAATTGTCGTCTGCAACATATTTGAATTTAGACATGTCTAAAATTTTGCTGTTTGGGAAAGGGTTAAGTTCAAGAACTGTTCTAGAAGTGTCATTTGACGTTCTAGAACAATTCTGAACTTAAATGAATTTTTCGCATGATTGGTCTTTATAGCCATTTTGGAAAAAGGAGTCTTGCATAATTGGGATTATTTTAATGCACCAAATACCTCCCCTTACAGAAATGAAAACTTTGCTGCAAATTTGCAGCAAATTCGCCGCGAATTTGCTGCAAACAAATTAGTTCGCTAGAAGGGTTTGCCGGAACTTCGCCGATGTTTGCCGCTAGCTGCAACCTTCCTGCAATCTTCTGGCAAACACGTTTCAGTTTGCGACAAGTTTGCCAGAAATAAGAAAGTTTGTCGGAACTTCGCAGGAAAGTCATCCATCAAATATTTTACATGTAGTTTGCAGGAACTTTGCAAGAAGCCTATCTTGAACATTATTGAATATCATGCAGTTTGCAAGAAATTTGCAGGAAATTAAACTTGTCCAGTGTTCATTCAAGGAGCTTTAAATACCTGTAAAATTCTTGCATATCGTCGGTGTAAATGCAAAACCTCGTGCGTTGATTCTTGCGATTTTCAAAGTACAAACTCGTGTGTCCATTTAGACAATTCTCGCAGGTTTTGAGATAATTTTACCGATCAGTATCAATGATACTTTAATTACGAACAATATACATCCAAATTTCAAGTAAAACATTTCAGTTTGGGAAAAGTTATTACACTTTTTCCCTCCCCTTTAAAATTTTCCAAAAATGAGATACGAGGTTTTGCATTTACTATGACGATATACATATTGAAACATGGATAGACTCAGAATTCTGAACCAATACATAAAGACTGACTTCATTTTGTTTTCAGTGTATATCTATAAATTATCTTCATTTAGTCCGGGGTATGTGTACACTGCCAAATATAAGTGTAGAATGTCCATGCTTAAATTTCACGTTGACAAGTTTGTTATTTAGAATGGATGATAATCTAACAAATTCATGATACGACAGAGCAAACTAGATGATTAAGGTACTAAGAGTTCGGTTTCCAATTTGCCGAGCCCTAATAGCTCAGTCGGTTACGTCGTAGTCTGTCAACTCAGGTGTCGCGTGTTCGAACTCCGGCTCGGCCAGTATCCATTCTGACATTTGACCAAAGTCATTTGTCTCTCACCAATGGGTGTGAATCATTTATGTGAGAGAGCAGCTGGAGGCTCGGTTTGGATATTGTGGTTGTACTGGTGCGAGAAATACCAGGAACCCCCGGTTAGGTGCTCCAGCCGCCGCGATATGACCATAGAAGTTGTAAATGGCGTAAAACCCCAATAAATCAAATTGGTTTCCAATTTCTGAATTTATCCAATAATTATTTTAGTTGCCAAATAACTCATCTACAGAGTCATATAAGCTCAGCCATTTAACTGTTTTTTAAAGTGACATTTCAGAATTTTTTCTCATAAATTTCACTTTCATTTTTTTTATAAAGAGCATATTTTCTTACGAAAATTCTGAAAATTTCAAGCCAAAATATTGCGCCGTTTACGAGAAATATATATGTTTGTGTTAAAATTAAACATATTGTTGTCCACAACAGTTCAGATGTATATAGAATTTGTCGTTTCTGTCTCAACTTTGAAGGCGTGTTTATCGCCTATCATCAACAACTTCAAAAAACTGATACCATTTATACCCATTAGAAAAATCAATCTTGTCATCAAGTCATACTTTAAAAAATCAAAATGAGGATGAAATGTCCCTTTAATCAGTGTACATCATAATGTGCACACATGTACATGTTACATGTACATGTGTGCACATTTTTACACAAACATGCATGCATATATTTGTGCAAAGCCTTTGTACCCTTCCCAAATGGCATAATGTTACACAGGCCCCAGGCCCGTAGGAAGCAATTTAATATTGTGTGGTGGGCTAAAGCCCAAGTGTCTGAATATTCGTAGGCGGGCAGATTTGGATTTTCCCTGAATTTTCAGTGTGAAATAAGGAAAATTCGGCATTTTTGGCCAACATTGGGGGCTTAGCCCCCCCCCTGTTCCTACGGGCCTGTCAAGTCCATAGGAAGCGATTTTCATAAGGAAGGAGAATCTGGCCCCTGTCAGAGCCAGTGACTAGATATCGGAGGGGTAAAATTAGATTTATCCTAAATTTTCAGTGTATTTAAAAAGAAACTTTCGGCATTTTTGGGCAACTTTGGGGAGGGGCTTAGCCCATTCTAGCCGCCCCCCCCCCCCACCGTCGTTTCTACTGCTAGTGCAGGGGAGAAATAGAATATTAATAAGAATATGATTTTTGTATGTCATGTCACAGAAAATAATTACTTTGTTAAGGTCAGATGATAATGCTGTTTATCAGCATTTCACTCTTAAATATATATACCCTATGTCAATATTGGGTCTTGTTTGAGAAAGGGTTAATTCATATCACACATTTTAGTTGGTTTTGGAAGTCCTCTTCACTGTCTTTTTTCTGTAGCTTTTAATTCTAATTAGTCAAAATAATGCCTTGAATAAACTGAATATCCCCATTTTTTTATTTTTTAATTTTTTTTTAGGGGGGGGGGGGGAGGAAGGTATATATTCATTTATTTGTAATATCCGTTTTTATTGTATTGTTTTGTGAAATAAAAATAGAATCATGCCCTTTTCATGCCTTAATTGTAAGCTTCGCGTCATGCTTACACTACAAATCGTTTTTCTCTCAGACTGTGGGGCTGTGCATCTAGTCTACTAAATGAATAAATCCAGTCTAAACTGAGCATGCGCAAACGAATATTTTCAAACCGATTTCAACGAACGATTTTAAAAAGAAGAACGAAGTCAGTTTAATTCATCAAATAACGTGTTATTTTCAACAGATTGGTCGAGAATCGAGGTATAAAACATTGTTGTTTATGCATATTTAGTCTGACTGCATGACATTTGGTATAGGCGAAGATATTCGCAGTTGAATCGAGACCACGCTGGTACACAAAGGAATTCTATTTTTAGAACAGTTTTAAACTAAGGGTGCGTTCCACTGGGCTGTCCCTTACTGTTCTAACTGTTCTGTCCAACTCAAGCCGAATGGAATGCTCACGGAACAGAACACGTGGGGGATTGTCTAAAACGCAGACAAAACTCTGCAGGCCGATCTAAAAATAAACCTTGACCACCTGCTGTTTGTCGTTTATTTGTCATTTATGGTCTCTTAAAATTGATATTTTTCTTATTTTTGCTGAAATAATTTGATTTTTCTTACATGGTTTGATTAGAAACGTTAATTTATTTCAACACGGCGCAGTTTAATCCGAGTCTTCTCTGATGTAAATACGCTCTTTGATATTTTGATTTTTCGCTATTTACATCAGAGAGCGTTGCTCTTTGAAAACAGCGGAAAGTTCGGTAATGTTACAAGTAACTTGAAGCTTTGTTTTAGTGTATCATATCAAATCACTCGGTAAGACACTGTAGGGTATAGATCAATAAATCATTTTTTGTCATACCTGACCAAAAATTTCATTTCAAATCGGCTTGCTGGATGAGTATAACCTTTGGTTTTGAAAGGAAGGTCAAGGTAAACAAAGGCTGCTCAGGTGAGGGTTGTTGCAAAACATTGACTATTAACCTTTTAGAAATACTTTTTGGTCGTAATTTTTTCAGCAGCCATAACAATAAATGGTTCATTTATCGATATCATCAGGGGTTTTAACGATAGCGTTTAAGATCGGACGGTGAACGATGCGCAACAATTTGTTGCGAACTTCTTGATTTTTTCAAAGAGTAATGCTCTCTGATGTAAATAGCGAAAATTCAAAATATCAAAGAGCGTATTTACATCAGAGAAGACTCGGATTAGGCGCAGTTGAAATCGAAAGTAGCCATGTTCAGGGATAAAGACTGACAATCTTAACTTAGGGGCCCAGAATAGCAAAATTTGATTCTTAACATTAAGGGTATGGGCATTTTCTCTAAATATTCAGGGGCCCAGCCCAAATTCTAGGGGCCATGGGCGACTGGGTCCCTGCTAATCTTTATCCCTGCATGCTGGTGATGTCACTGTTCTGCTTGCACCACCTTTTCTCCGGGAACAAGCAGAACATGTTCCGGACATTGTTCTGTGTCATTCCATTGAGGACCGGACTGTTCGGCACACTCTGAACAGCCAATGGAACACACCCATAACAATGTCATTCCATTGAGGACCGGACTGTTCGGCACACTCTGAACAGCCAATGGAACACACCCAAAGAGAATTATTCTGTTTGCAAACGACAAACGTAACAAATAACTCTGTTGATGTCATATAATGTACAACAATGCCTGTATAAGTATATTGCTCACTTTGATCATAGGCGACAGCCTAATTTACAAAAGATTCCGCAGATTTGTTGTTCAAGTTTAACATACATGTAGTGCAAGAGTTGTCTCCCTTGCCAAAGCACATGGCAATCAAGCATCTAGTCTTTTATAAATATTCTAGTCATGTACTTGTTATGCCCCCTTTCGAAGAAAAAGGGGGTATATTGTTTTGCAAGTGTTGGTAGGTCGGTCCATCAGTCGGTCGGTCTGTCCGTAGACCAAACCTTGTCCGGAGCATAACTCGAAAAGTATGTAAGGTAGAATCATGAAACTTTACAGGTGGATAGATCTCATTATGGAGAGGTGCAGTGCACAAGAACCGTAACTCTGCCGATCAAATTTTTGAGTTATTGCCCTTTGTTGATTTTCAAACTTGATTCTTGTCCGGAGCATAACTCAAAAAGTATGTTAGGTAGAATCATGAAACTTTACAGGTGGATAGATCTCATTATGGAGAGGTGCAGTGCACAAGAACCGTAACTCTGCCGATCAAATTTTTGAGTTATTGCCCTTTGTTGATTTTATAACTTGATTCTTGTCTAGAGCACAACTCAAAAAGTATGTAAGGTAGAATCATGAAACTTTACAGGTGGATAGATTTCATTATGGAGAGGTGCAGTGCACAAGAATCATAACCTTGCCAATCAAATTATTGGAGTTATTGCCCTTTGTTGATTTTTACACTTAATTCTTAACCTTGCCTATATCTCATGTCTTTTTACACATACAGCCTTGATATCTCACACATAGATACATCCTATCAACATCGTTCACATTTGACCATGACCTTGGACCTTGTGACCTTGACCTTGGAGTTTGACCTACTTTAAAAAAATTAAACTTGGCTTCTATCTCATGACCTATTACACATACAGCCTTGATATTTCACACATGGACACCTCCTACCAAGACCTTTCACAATTAACCATGACCTTGGACTTTGACCTTGGTGTTTGACCTACTTTTTAAAAACTTTAACCTGGCCGATGTATCATGTCCTTTTACACATACAGCCTTGATATTTGCAGTGTTTATTTTTAGTTTTGGGGGAAGGGGGTCAGGGCCCATAGGTGGGGGAAAATTTGCGCGTGAATGCCCAAAAAGGGGAAATTTCAATACATGCTTATACTCTCAAATACAGTGACATAAATGTATTTAACTTGCTTGTTCATCATAATGGGACATTCACACAACCATTAGAACTGTTAGAGATGCTTAGAATCTAAATATGATTTGAATTTGTCTTTGTAACAAAAAAACTAGTTCCAGGAGGGGAAAATTTAACTCTGAAATGGGGGAAAAAAGTATATTCCCCAGCAGGGGTTCTTTTTATGGTTAGGGGAAGGGGCCCGGGGCCCTTGATTTGGGGAAAAATGCATCAAATGAGCTCTTATAGGGGAACAATTTTCAAGCATTATTTTTTGCTTGAGTACAGAAAATGCTTCTAAATGTTTTAGAAAACAAAGAATAGAGATTTTGAAAGTAATCTATAAGCTTATAAACTGAAGATCTTTGGTTGTAAATAAATATTCTCCCATGGAAGAAAATTTTAAAGGTTAAAACATTGATTTATGAGAGGAAAATTACAATTTAGGGGAAAAATTCCCTGAGGGGAAGGGACAGATATTCGGCCCAAATTTCTTAGTAAAAAAAAACCCTGCCCAGAGAGGGGAAAGGGGCCCAATAACGACCGTTTTTTTAAGAGAAAAATCACTGATTTGACACATGGAAACCTCCGACCAAGACCTATCACATATGACTATGACATTGGACCTTGTGACCCTGACCTTGGAGTTTGACCTACTTTTAAAAAAATAAACTGGGCCTATATCTCATGTGCTATTACACATACAGCCTTGATATATCACTCATGGACACATCCTACCAAGACCTTTCACATTTGACCATGACCTTGGACCTTGTGACCTTGACCTTGGACCTTGACCTATTTAAAAAAAAACTTTAACCTAGCAGATATATATATCATGTCCTTTTACACATACAGCCTTGATATTTGACACATGGACACCTACGAAGAAGACCTTTCATATTTAACCATGACCTTGGACCTTGTGACCTTGACCTTGGTGTTTGACCTACTTTTATAATACATTAACCTGGCCTATATTTCATGTCCTTTTACACATACAGCCTTGATATTTCACACAAGGTCACTTCCAGCCAAGACATTTCACTTTTGACCATGACCTTTGACCTTGACCTTTGAGTTTGACCTACTTTTAAAAAAAATAAACTTGGCCTATATCTCATGTGCTATTACACATACAGCTTTGATATTTCACTCATGGACACATCCTACCAAGATCTTTCACATTTGACCATGACCATGGACCTTGTGACCTTGACCTTGGAGTTTGACCTACTTTTAAAAAAAATTAAACTGGGCCTATATTTTTCATGTCCTTTTACACATACAGCCTTGATATTTGACACATGGACACTTACGACCAAGACCTTTCACATTTGACCATGACCTTGAACCTTGTGACCTTGACCTTGGTGTTTGACCTACTTTTACAATACATTAACCTGGCCTATATTTCATGTCATTTTACACATACAGCCTTGATATTTCACACATCATCATTTCCATCCAAGACTTTTCACTTTTGACCATGACCTTGACCTTGGAGTTTGTCTTACTTTTAAAAAACTTAAACTAGGCATATTTCTCATGTCCTGTTACCTATACAGTCTCGATATTTTACACATGGACACCTCCTACCAAGACCTTTCACATTTGACCATGACATTGGCCTGTGTGACCTTGACCTTTGATTATTACATACTTTTAGAAATATTTAACCTAGCCTTTATCTTATGTCCTATTACATCTACATCCTTTATATTTCACACATAGACACCTCCTACCAAGACCTACCACATTTGACCATGACCTTGAATATTGCAACCTTGACCTTGGACTTTGACCTACTTTTAAAAAGACTGAAACCAGGCATATATATCATGTCCTTTTACACCTACAGCCTTGATATTTCACACATGGACACCTCCAACCAAGACCTTTCACATTTGACCATAAACTTGACCTTGGCATTTGGGCTACTTTTAAAAACTTTAACCTGGCCTATGTTTCATTTTACTTTTACATATACAGCCTTGATATTTCACACATAGACACCTCCTACCAAGACCTTTTATATTTGACCATGACCTTGGACCTTGTTAACTTGACCTTGGACTTTGACCTACATCAAATGTAGGCCCTTGAGGGGGCATATATGTTTTACAAACATCTCTTGTTTTTTTTTCAAATTCAAATCCTTTGTTGTGGGTACTCATTTGAATCGTCTCGACGAGACGATACAAATGAGTACCTACAACATAGGGTTTGATGATCACTGACAGCATTATTGCTGTTTGCAAAGTCACCACCCCCTCTTATCTAGAGCCCTGTACAATGTTTGGCACCATAATTTAGATTTCGGATGAGTTAGATTTTCACAACCTATTGACCATAAGTTCTTTTTCAGTCTTAAAGTAATAAATATTAATTGAATTGAACAAAAGTGTTGCTCATATCATTTAGGTTCAGGTGAGCGATATAGGACCAGCATGGTCCTCTTGTTTAAATCAATGTTTACAAATGCCCCACATTATGAGAAAAATGTTTTTGTTCACAATTTAAACCTTACAAGTCTGTTTTTGTTTATTTCCAGGGTAAACAGAACCTTACAATGCTGGAGATATGAAGACTGTTGGCTACTACGTACAGCAACAGAGAAGTCCAATTTTGACATGAAAGATAAGAAAAACGTCGTTGAAATTAAACAACTTTGACAAGTAACTGTCCGTCAGCTCTTCTAAAATACTTAAAGTTAAACTGAAGTGTTGAACATCAATGTACATCTAAAGTATGGACAGTCTGGACTAATACTAACCTTTAATCACATGTACATGTACAGACAAGTTTTGTAAGAAGTTACAAAAAAATTTAGCTTCATCTACTTCTAATGGTCAATCAAATGCTTGTTACTAAAACTTTGCTATTGGGGACATCATATTGGTGATTGATTTAAATGTACGACCTGAACAAGCGGAAAATTGGTTGGATCATGTAGACCTATCACAGATAAGAAACTTACATGGGGACCGAGATCTATATATACCAATCAACAAAACTCTGAAGAGACCAGTTGACCGCCTGTGTCCACTTGTGAAACAGCTTGGTGTAAATATGGGCTGTAGTAATACCCTATAAGTGTAAAGTGTAACAGGGCCGCAATGTATTGCCGGAGTGTTTTAGTGAATGTGCTATATTATTGCCCAATAGAATGAATATCAAAGTGTTAGAAAAATCTGCAGTGTAAATAAGAGATACAGAATTCGGAGAAGAAGGACCTGCACAATATAAACTACGAAAGATTCTTGGACAACAGACTGCGAATTCGTTTCTACAAATCGATTGAAGATTTGATACACAGAATTAACAACATGCCGCATCGAAAATCAAATAAACAGACTTGATGAACACAAAATAATGTCAGCCTAATAGACTTGATGCATCAACAACCGATATTGATTTAAGGTAGAATACCCGTAATGTGGCCATTTTGGGATTCACAAAACATCAGGGTTTTTTTGCCGGCATCATTACGTATCCGAAGCTATTCAGGCTCGGTCGTGAACATTCGGTGATGGAAAGTTTCATGGCCAAATGTTTTCGACATAGCCTAAATAATGCCGATGTCTCGCGAATCTCATTAGGGGTGGACTACCTTAAAAGTGTTTATTGAGAATCTTGTTCTTCCTGGTGAGGAATGTTATTTGTTTTGCTTGTGAAAATGAGCTGAGAAAGATAACTTTTATCCGAGAAATATGCCTTCTTTAAAAACTGTTATCTAGATCTACATCAACTTCTGTTAATTTAAGAAATTAAAAGTTTCGGATAAGATTGTAATGAATTGGTATTTAATTAATTAGAAAGTTGCGGCATACAACAAAATAGAAAAAGAAAGGATTTGTGTATATAGCTTAGAAAATACTAAGGCAAAAGGAGAAAATGCTGATTATCAGTATTTACTTCTTTTGCCTCAATGTTTTCCCCAGCCTTATTTAGTAGGGACGTCAAAACCAGGTCTTGTTTGGGATAGGGTAAAGCGAGGTTTCTTAAGAAAATGTGAAACTGATCACTATCACCAAATGTAATCAAAAGCTTTCCAAGGCCTTACTTTCATTTAAAGCCTCTTCCGGTTTTAGTGAGGAAGTATTTGGTTGAATGAAAGGTGACTTATTTTACTCTGCATCCAATCAAATAGCTTTCTTGTTTGCAGGAAGATTGGAAGAAATATAAACAAACCAGTTTGCTGGAAAGTTGCAGCAACGGTTTGCTGCAACTTTGCGGCAAATAGTTTGCGAGAAAACTAATTTGCATACGAAAAACGAAGTGGCCGCAACTTTGCGGCAAATAGTTGCGGGAAGTTCGCGAGAAGAATTTGGACGAGTTTGCAGCAACTTTGCAGCAACAGTTCGCTGCAACTTTGCAGCAACAGTTTGCAGCAACTTTGCGGCAAATAGTTTGCGAGAAAGCTAATTTGCATACGAAAAACGAAGTGGCCGCAACTTTGCGGCAAATAGTTGCGGGAAGTTTGCGAGAAGAATTTGGACCAGTTTGCGGCAACTTTGCAGCAACAGTTCGCTGCAACTTTGCAGCAACAGTTTGCAGCAACTTTGCGGCAAATAGTTTGCGAGAAAGCTCATTTGCATACGAAAAACGAAGTGGCCGCAAATTTGCGGCAAATATTTGTAGCGAATTCGCCGCAAATTTGCAGCGAAGTTGCCGCAACTGTTTGCGGCAGGGCTAATATTTTGGTAAGGGTCATTGGATTTCTGTGCAAATCAGCATGGAAAACATTCAGACAAAAGGAGAAAATGTTGATTATAACAGATTATCAACAATTATTCGTTTTGCCTCAATGGCTGTGCATTCCCAATCTTGTTTTTTGCACACCAAACGTTTGGACGAGGGTTAATTAAAGGAAAGCAAAGGTGTCTTTTTCATTAGCAACTGTACTAGTTCACCACCAACATGGTGGTTAATCCCATGACTCAGAATTTCAGAAAATCTGAATTCTGTTTGAAGCAGAGAAGGTGGGAGAATGTCAGGAAAAAAACTGGATGTGATAGATTTATGAAAAATCTACTTATAATAAAGATATTGAAGATCAACCATTTATATCAGCTGATTTTTCAAAAGTTCTCCAAGTATATCTAATGTGTGAGCAATCGAGACCAGTAAGCATCAATATTAAAAGCCCTTTTCATAACAATTTCAAAATATGATTTTGTGCGCAAATTAAAGTACGAGGGGCGTTCATTTAAGATTTCCCCTGGCCTACTTTCAGTTGAAGTAGGAACTTGAAATTGTACACATACATTACAATATACCTCTATAGGTCACATGACAATTTGCAGCTCTGAAATGTAATTTGTTTCTCATTTCTGTATGCTGAAGTTAAGTAAGGTAGCGTGATGGAGCAAGCAGTCATCAGATTCCTGTATTTGAAAGGTCGCACTCTAAAGGAGGAATTTGATGACATGAAAGAAGTTTGTGGTGATGATGTCCCATCATATGAGGTTGTCAAACACTGGTATACTCTGTTCAAGTGTGGACGTAAGTCTGTGGAAACAGCCCTATTCCTGGGCACCCACAGTCTGTCATTGATGATGCCACCATCAAGTCAATGCAAGGTTTCGAGCACAATCTACGGTGTTCTACAGAGGAGGTCTCCAAAACTGCATTCAACGATGGGAGAAATGTGTCTCTCTGGCTAGAGGCCATGTAAAGAAAGATTAATATTTGTGCCAAGTTTCAATTCTCTCTGCTAATTGGAAGTAGGTCAGGGGAAATCTTTAATGAACGCCCCTCGTATCAGAAGTATTCTGATACAATGTGGGAATTCTCCTGCAAAACTGTAAAAAGAGTACTTCTGTTATTTAAATCAACAGATCCTTTACCAGTACTTTCTAGATAAAGTGAAAATAAACGTTTCAAGGGTTTGAAATGGAATTCAGCACAACTACCTGTGGTGAAGACTGATGGAAGACCTTTTCCCTCATTTATCTGGTAATTTATAAGAGCTTTAAGTTCTTTAGATCTTTGTGCCCAATATTGGGATGTCCCCCTTAAACATGCTCCAAAAAATAATTTTTTTTGGGCAATACTGCTATCACCTTTTTGAATTTTCTTTTTTAAGTCATCAAGAGACAGATGCTCATCATCAATTTGCTGTTTCATTATTTATGTACTTTGTTCCAAAGTTCTTTTCCTGATAATGATGTTATGCACAATGAACTTGGAATATTTGTGTTTAGCAACTCTGCCATCTTTATACCACATAAGATGTTCAGCCCAATCAGTTATAGAAGAAAAATTTCTTGCCCTATCTATGTGAAAATCTCCTAATGTGTATGGGAAAAGGCAAGGGAAACAAAGAGTAAAAAAGTATTGAGTGGTAAATTCAGACATTGGCGTAGTGGTTTGTGATGGCAAAGGGATAACTACTGTTTTAGTATTTTGATTTTGGATGATTATATTTTTAACAGTTTCCTGAACTTGTTGCTTAATATCTAAAGATTGTTCAGGAAGAGTGACACTTGATGAAGTTTCTCCTGCTATGTCATCAGAGTTTACTTGCTCTGGTGCTGGGCAAAGGTTATTTTCTTCTGAAATTTCACCAGCTGTATTAATAGTTTCAATTTCAATTTCACCATTTACAGGTAATAGAATTAATCTTTGTCCAGTTATCATGATGTCACTATATGCTTCATTATTTTTTTAACCATAAGAGTGCGTCTTGAACATTCTGTCTTCGGACATTGAAATCTTTACTAAAATTGTTATCGCCTTGTTTTCTCACACGCAATATAGAAATATCTTTAGGAAGTTTTGGTAAAATAACAGCTGGCTCATTGACTTCTTGTGGGAATGTTACACAATGACCTTTTGCTGATGTTCCTCCATGTTTTAACATGTGAATATGCATAACTGGAGCCAAACGACTTATCAGCTGCTGTTCTACAATAAATAGGTTCTGTAACTGTTTTGGGACAATTCCAGGGTCCATTTTGTTTTGTGTTGAGAACAATTTTATACTATTTTTTATGCAAGAAACACCTATGGCAAATGCCGTCTGCTTTTAATTTCATTTCTAATCTACATTCATTGCATACATTGCATTTTTTTTAAATTATAGGACATTTGCTGTAATTCAAAAGCACGAATGTTGTCCATGGCTGTATTATACTGATTATTTTCTGTTGAAGGTGGTGGAGAAGGAAGACTTGAAACATTGATGTCTTGTTTCCTCTTTTGCAAAAGCACTTTGAATTTTCGATTTTTGTGGGTCGGTTTGAATATTGGATGATTTTATTTTGCTTTGATCTAAACCAGGCTGTCTGCATTCCTGTATGAAAATGTCATTAGGTGGATTGGATTGCATTTGTACATTTTGTAGTTTTGGTAAATGATGAAATGGGTCATTTGAATGTAGTTTTCTGCTTGTTTTAAGAGGCCTTTTGTTGGTTTTGGTTCCTTTCTTTTCAAGACTTAGCATGTTCGTTTTGTCCTTTTCCAGATTGGACACAAATTTTACATTTTTATAACACTTCTCGGTTTGTTTTGTATTTTTCTTTTTTGTGTTTTACAATGTTTCCTTTGTTTTCTGTTTGACAGGCATCTGTTTGTAAGTCAGATGGAGTTATGTGTTCTTTGGGGGAAGGCAATCTTTGTGGAATAGGATTTTTTTGTTTAAAACAGGGAGAGTTGTTGCTTGTCAATACAGTGTAATGGTTATTCCATAATCTTAGGTTAATTGCTGCACTATTTGATATTGGTGAAGAATACTGGGAAAGATGAAAACATTCCTTTCGTTGCAAATTTTTATTAAAAACAAATTCCTTCAACCATACATCAATATCGATGTACAGGAGTTCAGAAGCCACTCTTACTTCACAGTCTGTAGCCCATCCATGATTGAAAATCATATGTCTCATGCAGGTATCAGGTGTAGTATTGTCATCCAAAGAATGCATCATTTTAGCTAAATCTTGATAAATAATCCAATTTTGAATAATGTAAGTACATATAACAGTACGGTAATGGTTGCTGAAATAAAATGTGCCATGAAGACATAAACTTAAACAGTCAAAAAAAAACAATCACCATCACCTCGAGTTGGTATGTTGGTGAACAAGTTATTTTCTATTATTTCTGTGCTCAAGCTGTTCTGTTTTTCAGCATAATGACTTAAATCATGTAAGGTTTGATGTTTCACAAATTGATCTAGATTACAAGAAGTTTGTACATATTTTTGACCAACCTTATGATTTGATTGAGGAAGATCTAGGTTTCTTTCTTTAGGGTCTATAGATCTACATTGTTTCATACCTTCCGTTTTCAGTGAACTTTTGGCATAAGAGTGGTGAGCTAGATTATTAGAGGTTAGGAGCAAATTTGTTTGACCAACTTTTCGATTTGATTGAGGAAGAATAGTTGGTGAATTTCCTGTACCTGGACAATTGCCTTTCGCATGTACATGAAGATGTAGTACCACTTTGAGGTTTGAGATCTTGGATTCTTTCTTTAGGTGAAAGCATTTATTTTCAGCTTCCGTTTTCAATAAACTTGCAGCATAAGAGTGATCACAGACAACATCAGAATACTTTCTTTTAACAGCATAGTTATGTTCCAAATCAAATCGGCTTTATTTTTGCAATGACATGATTAATCACTTGAAATATTAATAAAAATGAACTATTTTTGGGAAAAAAATATTATGATGCAAGAAGATGTGTTAAGAAGAACTTGTTAAAGTTAGAAAATGACAACCAAAGACAATCAAAACACTATTACTTCAGTGAACTTCAATGACCGGTATCACAGATTCAATGAACTGAAATATCATATATTTAAAAGGTGTTTTGTCAGAATAGAGAATAATGTTATGTTGCTGTAGATCAATATAAATGCAAAGAATTATGTAATACAGATCAAGCACCAATGATGAATATCTCCCAAGTCATGAAAGGTAAACAGTGTATTTAAATCCTGTTTAAAAGAAAAACAATGTATTTTTTGTTGGTAAAAAATGAAATGGATTTAGAAAATACTTTATTGTTGATGATTCTGTTGAGTAGTATAGTTTTTATTCCAGAATTTAGCCGTAAAAGAATTTTTTCAGAGGTGACAGGTAGATGACAGCTGGGTTTGACAGCTCAGATGCAGACGATAAACAAATAGTCACGTGATAAATGACGTACTGCCTTGTTTTTATTTTTTATTATTATTTCTTTTAATTTTATTACAATTCAATACACATTTTCGATTGTAAAATAGAGACAACTCACCATTTAAAAGGGAAAAAAATAATTCCATTTGTCGATGAGTAAAGGAATTTCCCTTTTCAAAAATGACGTAATGATTCTGCCAGAGAAGCGGCAACACTCGGGCCAGAGAAGCGGCAACACTCGGGAGATTCTTGTTGGTTCAGCGTGGATCTTATGCGTTTTGTCATTACAGTCCAAATTTGAAATTGTCGTTTAATTAAAAGAAACCACATTGACACGACGAAATAATCATGTAGATAATCGACAGAGGTCATTTTGTTTCTCGAATGACGATATTGTTCCAAAAACGAAATACCGATGAGGCAGGTACTCCTTACAGTCAGTGCGTGTGACGTAATAGACTGGATATCAAACGTCTTCTTTCGGTACGGATTATAAGGCAAACAGAAGTAGGTAAAATACCACACAGTCAAGCAACCGAGGCGTTCCGAATGAGCAATAAAAATAAAATAAAAAAAAAGCAAAGATTGAGTATTTTTCATTGAACGGTATGTGAGATTTGAATGATTGATTATGTCGATTTCAATTGTACGCGTAACATATAGGTGGCCTTCGGCCCCGGGCTCTTCGCCCATATAAGGCTCAAGCGACTGATCTCAACTTGCAGCAGACGAGAAAAAGAGATTTTCAAGATGGTATGTGTTACAATAATAGCATGGGAAATATTTAGACAAAAAGGAGATTCTTTTCATTTTTATCTTTTGTAACAATGTTTACCAAGCTCTATAAATAAATGTACAAGTGAATATTGTGGAATTTATAAAAAAAATCGATGAAAAACAGCAGTTATTACGACATAAAAACCAAATTTGATATTTCTTCTACCAAAGATCTACTTATGAAACTATTAGTATTTTAAATTTTCTGGGAACTCGATAGTCGAGATCCACGTAAGAAATTCATATACTAATGGACAAACGTCTGGACCGTGTCTAAAAGTGTAAATAATTCAGTAACCACTTGAGGTAAGTCCATCAAAATTTACATGCATCATGTGCATATACTGCTACACATGTCACACCAAAAACTAAGTATTTCTTCAGCAAACTTTGTCATATGGTGCCCCTGCTTTTTTCACATTCTGGCACGTTCAAAGCGTGGATTTTTGGGGATTTCAAATTTCTTTTGTCGATTGACAAACCATCTATCGGGAAACAGAAACACATAAAAAATGATTTCAATACCATTATCCGCTGCTATGCGTCCTTCAAAGGAGCAACGCTTATAAGCTATAGGACGTTTGCAAGCTGGAGATCCAGTTGCAAACGTAGCAAACTTTCTAGGCGTTCCAATGCGTATTGTTAGGATGTTGCGTGCTAAATATGCTGCCACTGGGTCCGTTGAGGACCTTCCAAGGTCCGGACGTCCCAGAGAGACGACGTTAGGTCAAGACAGGCATATAATTTTGACGCATTTTCGTAATCGGTTTACTGTTCCCCGTCCTACTGCCATTAGAGTTTTGCGTCTTACGTGGACTTCGACTGTGGACATCGGACGTGGACTTTTTATTGGGGGCCATCTCAGCATTTTCATTTAACGGTACAATGCGCTGGTTACGGTTTTAGTGCAAAACAAAGCAAAATTAATGTCATTCTAATGCATATTTTATAACCCGATTCGCTCGAATCTACACCAAGCTTTCAAAACATATAAGACTTTTTGGATGTGATAAATATATTACATTTTCAGCGAGCCGGGGCTTTATGTCCGTGGAGCTAATGCCACAGCCCTATTGTCGCCGTCAGCGTCGCGTCGGCCTGGCGACTTCACTTGAAAAACTGAAACATTGTCTATATTTCAGGCATAATTATAGATTCAGCCGTGATTTTTCACATATGGATATTTTCTTCCAATATATTTCATTTGGGTCTTTGACCCTTGAGCTTGTGACCTTGACCTTAGAGTTTGACCTACTTTTAATAAACTTTTAACTTGCCTATGTATTAGGCACTAATAGACATAAAGCTTTTATATTTCATACATAAAATTATATGCCTCCTGCCAAGTACTTTCATTTGGGACCATGATCTTTGAACTAATGACCTGTTGACCTTGACATTGGGGTTAAGCTATTTCTTGACAAACTCACGTATAGACGAGCTACGTTGTCCGCGGACAACTCTTGTTTTTTAATTGTTTTCATTCATTAGACCTTTTTTCGAAGTTGGTCTCCACTGTCCGAGGTCATTGCAGAAGCAGCTTGATCACGGAATGTCCAATGACAAATGACATAGGTTTTGTCGCTTTCCTTCAAAGGACGTTTGACTTACTCTTCGGATGAGTCAAATACTACTAACCTCTCAGCATTAAAAATGAATCTTCGTTTAGAGTCGGTTTTCTTTTCGTTTGCAGAACGGTGCCTATACAGGGACATCCTTTACGGACAAAGTGATGATTTTTGTGCCATGTTTTTATCATGTCTACAAACTAATCACGCTAATTAAGTAATCTTCATTTACGAAAGGAGTTTCTTATTGGCCATAAGAAGTTGCTAAAATGGACTTACCTGTCTACCATTAAATAAATCAATTACTAACCAGTTCGGACAGTTCCCATGTGAAAAATTTGTCTATGAAAATGCTGATGGTATTCCAAGTTTTCCACTGGCACTAGATGCTCGTACAGAATTAATTTTATTGATAATTCAAATCTAGTAGCGTCGGCAATAAAACGTACTTTCGTAAACAAGAAATTTCGGATAATTTTTCGATATTTAGACGTAAATGTTTTTGTTCCGTCTTTCGAGAACTTTAATCGCCATTCTATTTGAAATACGTTACAAAAAGTCGTACTGGGCATTGTGGTAGGCCTACAAAATTGCACCCCAAAATTTGCAACAAAATCTTCAATAAATCCGCTAATATGTGACCTGTATAAACGTTTGACGAGGCAGTACAATTGCCATGAATATTCTAAAAGTGGTCGATTGTTTAAAACAACATTCAATAAATTAACTGTTATTGGTAACAAACACATTAAAAAAATCCACTAAACCCAACAAATTCCTGACCCTTTTGCTTCAAACCAAATTCAAATCGGGCGCATGTTAACAAATTTATTGAAGATTTTCTGCAATTGCTGTTTTTGTTGCTGCTACTGTTGTTATATGATTCCCCACTGTTGCTGTATTGTAGAAAAGGGAAAAGTAGTCTGTCGATGTAAGATCAAATAAATTGAGCAATGAAACCATGTCAATTTACGCAAACTGTATCTGTTTGTACCTTTCAATGTACAAATCAAATCAACTGATTGATTCTAAAACAATAAACACGAGGTTATTCACTTTTAACTGTGACCGGTACATTTTTACATGCACCGTTATGTTAAAAGGCTGAGACGGCCCCCAATAAAAAGTCCACGTCCGATGTCCATTGTCGAAATCCACGTAAGACGCAAAACTCTATTAATACACCTGACCGTACGCATATCAGTGCTAGAACCGTCAGTCGCCGTCTTCGTAGGGCAGGGCTTCGTTGCTCACGTCCATATATCGGCCCTCTATTAACCAAACCTCATCGGCGTAGACATTTAAACTGGGTATGCCATAATGTGATAAGAAATTACTGAAATCTTTGCTGTTACATGTGTAGCAATATATGCACATGATGCACGTACATTTTGATCGACTTACCTTAAGTGGTTATCGAATTATTTACACTTTTAGACATGGACAAGACTTTTGTCCATTAGTATATTTTTTGATAAAAATTTAATATTGATTGTATTAATATTGATTGTGGTTATTTTAAAAAAAATAAAGTACAAAGTTTGTAAGTGACGCCAAATAGCAATGCATTTTGTTCTAAAAATAGATTGAGTATCCCGTAATGTTTTGATAGACCATCGGTGTTGTTATAAAGTCTCGTAACTACGGATTGAATCAAGCCGTAGTTACGAGATTTTATGACAACACCCACGAAATACTATTGTTTGTCCGAAATAACGTCACTGTTTACTTGATAAACTCGTTCCCTATTCGGGTTTTGTTGAGGAAATAATTAAATATTTTATATTTTTCATATTTTTTCAGTTCCACAAAAAGTCGTGACAATGAAAAGACTTCGAAAGATAATGTTGTGTGTAACATTGATAAAAGCGATCATGTTGTTGGTAGTTGTTTATACAATGCATGGAGGTAGGTTAAAATTATCGTACTCTTACTGGTGGTGAACTAAAACAATTTTCGCTACAACAAGGTATAGACATTTTGCGTTTAAATGAGAGTTATAGATTTTTTTCTAATGACAATGACCTTGTTCTAAAAACAGACCGGGTTTACCAGTTTGTATTGACAAACTGTTGGTGTTGTTATAAAATCTCGTAAAGTTCTACGGCTTCGATAAAGCCGTAGTTACGATATTTTATAACAACACCGACGGAATACATTGATCGCGAAAAAACGTCCCTCGCTTTGGCCGAGTTCACCACCAGTGCACTCTTACACAAAACAACATTGGTTGACTATACTAACGGAATTGACTGAATGGAGTTTTACATCCCATTTAAAAGGGGCCGTGCTAGGTTGTCGGAGGTAAAACATATTTTTCTAGAAGTATCGTATTGAATTGTCAGCCTGCATAGCTCAAGTATTTCTGTCAAAAAAAATTTCAAATGAAATTCATCTGGTCCTTCTAGATCAAATATGTTCAATATACAAAATGAAATTCATCTGGTCCTTCTAGATCAATTATGTTTAATATACAATTATAACTAGCTGACCCATCCTTAATATTTATAGTTTTATTTGTTGGAAACTGGACCTTGATAAATCAAAGCGAACATCGAAGTAAATGCGATGTCCAGCATTTTCTTCTTTTTTCTCCAGATTTTTCGCTGTTTGGGATAAGGTAAATTAAAGAGCCGAAATGACAAAAATCGGAATTATTTCGGGATTCTTTCTATTTGAAAGGTGTTTAATATATCAAAATGGACGTTAAGAAAATAATGTTGTACAACATGATTACAATAGCACAAAAATGTTGAGACAAAAGTTATTACTGGTTATCAAAAGTTTATCCCTTTGCATCAACATTTTGCACAGTCGTTCCGGTAAGGGATATCATATTTGGTAGCGATAGGATGAAATATTTTCATCTCGAAAAGGGTAATTTTCGTGAAGAGACTGTTTCCATTAGTGCAATATGAGCGTGTAATAAAAAAATACATTTGAATGTGTATTGAATTCTTTAGCTATATACTTTTGTATAGTTAAACCCTTTCCCAACCAACAAAATGTCCGGGTAATTAAGGTGGACCAATATAAAATAAGTTGCTTTTAACAAAACAATGCATTTCAAATTCAAATTGGTTGAAAATATGTATTTCATAGCATAGGGGAAATGCTTATTATAAGCAATTTCTCCTTTTTCTCAATATCTTCCCAAACTATTTCTTCCCTGGTATTCAAAAAGCAGGTCTTGTCTAGGAAAGGGTGAGAGTCGTAAATTATTTTTATACATTTTCAGGGTTAAAATATAACTCGCCTCGATATTTAATTCTAATTCAACCCTTTCCTAAACAAGAGCTCAAAATAATCATCAACATCACCATCTTCATCGGCATCACCACCGTCGTCTCAAAGTCGTTTATATGTCTTGTTTTTTACTTTGATACCTTTTATATTGGTTAGCAAGTTTTCGATTATTCTGCCATTGTACAGCTGGCGATTATTGACCTAGCAGAGCATCCCATTCGATTAGCATTGGCTGCTCTGACAGGTCATTTATCGTGAGGTATATTTAGGAAGAAAGACACCCACATAAATGATATTTCGGTCAAGGTAATATCTTGCGTATAATATTATACTTGAATATACCGGTAAAACTGGCATCTATGCATTACCAATGACATCAAAGTAAACATATTTCATTGCCATAATAATATATTAACATGGACATTATACAATAAAATGGTAAAGTATTCACCAACTAGTTTCAGTTTGTCTTTGAATTTACGCATCAACCCATCCGATAAGACGAGACATGCGTCTCCTCCAATCAGATGAGTTGAAATGTAATTTTCTTAGTCAGTTCTTATAATTTAGATATATATAATAACATGACATTGTCTCGTGATATCAATGTTATCTGGCGAGGTTGGGAGAATTTATCAGGACGAGGTTCTTATCATTTTATCTAAGCTGGTTTATATAGGCTTTACCTTTATGGAAGAAATATGTAGAAATATCTGAAATTACTACTACTACGATAGTATTCGATAGTATTTTTTATGAATGAAAATGATTGTAAACATTGCGCATTAATTTGTTAACGTGCCGGAAGTTCCATGAAAGGCGGGGCTTAAGACAAAATAGTCCAGTTTTTGCAGAGTGAAGATGACTTTATTACTTACTAACTCTTCACAAAATCAATACATTTTAACAGGAAGAGATACTCATTACATACATAGAAAATTACAAGTTCTTTGTACATTTACGCTCGACTTGAAAAAGTTGACCTAGCTCGACATGAGATTCGCCACTACGGAATTAGCGAGACGAAGCGTGTTGCATTTGCAGCATTAATTTTGGTTTTGTGCGCTTGGAAGGACGCCAAAATTCATGGTTCCTACGTGAAGGACTGCTCCATAAAACATTGGATTTATTTTCATACTATTATTAGTGGTTGTGGTTAGATTCAGTGCTGGGATTGATAAATTTGGCTGCAAAACGAGATCAGTGGGTGGAGCTGGAGGTACGGCAACTGTCAACTAATCAGGCGACGTGATTGTCGCTGATGGGACTGATGAGTTACCAGTTACTTGTGGGTAAGTTTCCAGGGTGTGTGACAGTATTCTTGAACACTTTTTTTGTGTTTCTGCTGATATGCATTGCTTGAGTAATTGATTACCGACTGGACATTTTATGTCCAGAGATTTGCATAATCTCAGTCGGGGGGACATTGGCATCTCGTAACTTTTGGACGAGGTGCTTTCTAGCCGAGTGATTTGTGAGGCGTTTATCACTCAATTCCGCCTTGTTCGACACATTTTTCATTAGAGATGCAATTTTTTTCACGCCAATTCTCTGGAGAAAAAAATTGATCAGAAGCACCAAGCACAGTTTTTGTGTTTGGTGCTAAATAAAAAGGGTGATTATCATTAAAATCAGTTGATATCTTTGAACTATATAGTTTATAAATCTCGATCACTAATGGCACTAGATTACTTTCTTTTACTTTCGGAATTTCGACAATTGACGACTCATTTTCTGATCTTGTTCTTAATTTAAATTTAAATTTTGCTTTTTGCTCCCTAACTGCCAAATCTACAGCCGTTTTAAAGGTTTTTGGGTTTTCTGAAATGAGTTTGAATTTTATTTCTTGGTCTAAAATCCCATCAACGAAAAAGCCGATAAAATATCCGAATTTAAATCAAAACCCTCATATACCTCGCATGTTGAAGAAATAACTCTTTCGGCGAAATTTTGAATATTTTCAGGTTCATTTTGTTTTAGATTTTTCAATTTTGTAAACAGATGAAACGTGTCCTTTACTTCGCCAAATCTGTTATGAAGCTCATTGTTAAAATGTTCCCAGCTACAATTTGGATTTTCCAAAATGCACCTCGAAATGTAATTTGAAACATTCCCCTCACTATATTTATATGTAGTTAATTTTTGGACCGAAAGAGAAAGATTATTGATAATTGACGCTTTTTCAATGCTTCTTATCCATTCTTCGAATTTTGAAGTTTCACCACAAAATTTTGGCACAGAATTTGCTAGATTTAATTGGGCAATCTGATATTTCAAATTTTGAAAAAGGTGCACAAGATTAGATTTATCCATGCTTTTACGAATGAGAAATCAATGTTAAACTCTAACCTTGTCTGCCTGTCCGCTGTCCATCTTCTCGGTAGACTGGAAAACCATTTTTCCTCCCAAAGTTGTGTCCGTGGTCACGAGCACCAAATCAATCGCTCTGTTGTAAAATCATGATCAACAGAAACGAATAAGCCATGTGATCGTATAGTTTAATATTTACTACTTACTATTTAAGTCTATCTTATAATAAAACACATCTTGCAAGTTCAAAGTTTAGCATTCAATGACAACATAGCCCTCCTGGCTATCTCTCTCTCCTTTCCAAACATGTCGTTATATATACACTGCCCAAATAGTAGTTATACAACTCTCCTAATTATAAATACATCAATTAACCATTAACTTTGACAACCAAGCACGAGTTGTACTGGTCACAGGTCATAAGAATGACACATATGACAATTCTATGACAGAGTTGACTTGTCCTACATTTACTGTCTTTGTAATACACCTCTTCCCGAAATAAGACACAGTTTTGATGTCCCTTGTAGACAAAGGTTATAAAAAGGATTAATAGAAAAGAACAGATTGATGTACAATACTTTTGATATAAACAGCCATTTCTGCAGCAGCTTTATGATTTGAACAGTCCAAATATTTGCCCCTTTGAAAAGGGATACTAAAAATCAAATACAAGGTTTTTTTTTGTTCATTGTGTTATATATAGACTTTATATTCAGTGTTATATCAATGGTTAATAAAAGTTAATATTTCTCAAACAAAAATAAATTTGGCTGGTCCTGTGGTCCAAAGTGAAAGGAGCTGCAATCTGTACATAATTAATGCTTATTGTAGAAAATGTGTATGTTACTACATAGAAAGTATTTCGAGCAAAGGAGAAATTGCTGATTATCAGAATTCTTCTTTTCTCTCTGTGTTTTCAAAAAAATGTAAGGGTCTTGTTTGAGATAGAGTTAATCACATTGTTTGTATGTGTATTATACAGAATGATGTGGTCTCTCACTGTCAACGATGATTGAGAAATGGTAAGACATCTTTCATTGGTTTACAATGCCCAGATAGCTTTGTATGCAACATCAGAGTCTATATATCTAGGTGGTAGTTGATTTGAATCCAATTCTGTTGATCTTCTTTCTGATAGAAGTTGTCAATCATCTCTCCCATGAATTATATGTTTCCTTCACATTGACTCTTTTGACTCCCCAAAACATAAAGACTTTGAACAACATTGTGGAAAATGAAGAAATTGCTTGTAACAAGCATTATCTTCATTTCCCACAATGTTTTCAACCCAAAAAGACCAAACAAATTTAAATTTCATTCACTTAAATGACTAAATTGTCATCTGCAACATCTTTGAATTTTGACCAGTCAAAAATTTTGCTGTCTGGTAATGGTTTAAATGGGATGGGCAACTGGTGGTTGGGATTGTATGTTTTTGTACTGGTGCAAAAATGTCAGGAACTCATGGTTAGGTGCACCAACTGCTGTAGTAAAGTTGGAAATTCTTGAATGAGGTGTTAAATCCCAATCAGTCAATATTTCTGTGGTGGAAAGAGAAGAAGTTTGAATTTGTTTGTACATTAATGCAATAGTTTAAATCCACCTGACCCTTGTTTTTTTCATCATTGGTTAAGTCGAATCGCTGCTTATGTCAAAGAGAATAACTGGTGCTATTCTCATGATTATTAAGTATGTGTTACTTTGAATTTCTCAAGATATTTTGAAAAGTCAATGGACTTTGACATATAAAGTATTGACTTGAGTTATCTTTTAGTGTCTATGACACCTCTAGAAAGTTGAGATTTCAGATTTTTACAATGTCCTATAGGTCAATTGATAGAGCGACTGGCATGATGCTCTATTATGGCGTGATCCTGCAGATCCAAGATTGGATTCCTGGTGGGTGTTATTGGCAGCTATCTTGAGGTCAAAATGTAATACAATCACATTTATCCACTATGCAGTTGACACTTGTTACGTCAAAGTCACATGAGATATGAAAATACCATGCGATATCCAAAATCAAAACACATTCATTTCATATTTGAAAATCGACATTTACTAGATCTTTTTTGAATGCAGTTATGAATGGTTGAAATATGGTTGACAAAGGAGAGAAATTGCCTTGATTAAGCAATTTATAATCTTTTTACGCTACATTTCTATGATGAAATGTTCTGTCTAAATTTTAGAAGGTTTAGTGAAAGGAGAGTTTCCTCTCTTTGAAGTAGTTCTTGTTTTCCCATAAAGTTTCCATACATAATCATTTGAAAGACACTATACTATTAGGTCTCATGACTATTTAGTTTGGTTTGATAGTTCCCATGCACTATGTTCAACCTAAAATTAAAGCCATTATCACAACATCCCTTTGCAAATCAGAGAAAAAGTCATAAACACTGAGAGACCAAAATAAGATATTGCGGAAATTCACCATGTTCTCAATTTCTATCAATGTTTTCTATATTATTACAAAATATATTTCCCACCTTTGAAATCAAATATTTCCAACAAGTTGCAAGAATAAGTCCTATTCATTTCACTCATTCTTTCATGTGACATCCTTTAGGTGTCGCAGCTCTGGTAACAAGACAGTATCAATTTATACGATTAAGATTATTAAATAAATTCATTTGGTTAAAGAGAATGAAAAAAAGTCAGCAGAGCAACAAGTACCTATTCCTCAAGGACCCATGTATTTTAAACAATTTTATGAAAGAAATGGTGTTTGAAAATAAAATCTGGCAAGATTGGTATTGCATAAATGCATTCAGTCAGTTTCGCTGTATAAAAACAGACTTCAAATCTATTACAGTTAATTAATTCAAAATGGGAGTATAAGTTACGAAACGTAATTTGGACAGCGAAAAAACATATTGGTGTTTGGTGTCAATGTTAACATGTTACTTCATTGATTGGAATATTAACTCTTTGGAATGAAACTTTATCCGTAATACAGAATATGAATTGAAAAGGCTTAAAAGATATGTCTACATATGACAATTTTAATCTAAATAGCATATGCATATTGCAAAATAGGAATGAGAACTAAGACAAACAAGGGCCCGACAATTTTGTATCCAATTTTACATCACTTAATTTTCTTTTTTACAATTAGTTGTGGAAATGTATGAAATTTCATTCACCCTAAAACGTAAATGCAACACATATTATATACTGAACGGCAAAAGAAACTATACAGTTTTAGATTAAATTTATGTTTTCTTATTTCAAAGCAAACTTATATATTTTACAACTATAAATTTGCACATCTATTTTTCAATAGAACAAATGAATTCGTTCGTTTTACTGGCTAAACAGCCATGTACACCTGTATATCTTTGAATTCATTAAAATACCCCACCCACATAACGGTATTTAAGATATTGACATATTTTTCTGTTTGTGTAGTCTTCGTTGCTAGGCATATGATAAATCAGAGTTATTTTCTACTTTCCATTAAAAAGGTAAGTACCTCGACGTCGGCAAATACTAAGTAGTCAGCATGTTCATACCGGTACCATAACGTTTTGTGTTTCTAAGCTAGTGAAGTGATGCAATCAGACAACAGTTAATTTCTAAAACACATTTAGATACTTAAAGAGCTGAAAATGTGAGAAAAAAGGGGACGAACCATAAACAAGAATGATAAATTCGTGTGTGGCACTAACGTTACGTAACGTAACGTTGTCCAGACAGCTGCAGGAGAGGCACGCGAAATCGTTATTGAAATTCTGAACCGTTCAACGGTTAATTGGAAATATTAGACTCGGTGCTTTGCGTACGACAGCCTGAGACCGTCAGTGCTAGACGAACATGACGTCATCGCTCAAATTTGACCAATATGTCACAAGTTTGACACAAACCGACTGAGGAACCCCGACCTTTATGACAGGAAACAGCTTAATGTTAGTTTCGTAGGCAATATGAGACGAATGTACAGAATAACTTGTATAAATTTGAGAATTCTTCACTTGATGATTGCTTCATAATTCAATAATTCAAGATCAGACGGCTGATCTTATCCATATGAGAGTGCTTTCTATCAGTCGGTTCTCCAACTAGAGACACGCAAATATTAACTTTAGATAAAATTTATAACAAATTCTGATCATCTTTATTCGAATCAAGAGGTGAAAGATTGCCTGGATTTTTCGATTTGACCCCATTGTAAATGAAACGGTAATAACAACATCAAGAAATTGTGAAAGCTCTCTTCTAACCCCATATTTCTTATGCTAAGTGGCAATCATACATCTATAATACAATTAATTTCACGGAATGTGAATAAGTGTTGATAACTTCAAATAAAGGTAAGGTGTAAAGTTTCTCTTGCTGTTCAGTATATTTAAATGAATTATTTAAACAATGTGTGTATATCGCTTTCAATAGACTATAAATTGGCAAAAATGCTACACATTTCATATCAATTTACATCTTCATGTTGGACACCGTGCATTTATTACGTAAAAAAGTGCAGAGCGCAAAACAACGTGCTCATATTTTCAACGACCTCGTGTAATAACCATGACTCGTTAACTATATAGATTGTAGTAATACAGGGTTATTGGTACAAATAATATTTGCACATTATACGGAGCAAATACCACTTGCTACCTCGGGCTCGTCATTATCCTTGTTTGTCTTTTTACAATAGAAGACATCCAGTTTAGTCCAGAGGATAAGGTATTTTACCCATAACTACCGATAAAGATTTGTTTTTCACTTCAATTTTACTCTTAAATATCCTCAATCCAAGGTTAACGTACACGTTCTCACAGTATTTGTTTGTATCTAAAATAACACTTGCATCTAACCGGTCACGGTAAGAGTCTGGATGGAATCTCTTTGTTTTTCTATTGTATAAATTCTTGTCGATCTTTTGCGAAACCGGCTTTGAATTTTTAATGTAATCAGTCATTTTCATATTTAGAAAATTGTAAAATATTTTGGCCGTCCTTATGGGATCGTAGAAGTCCTCGTATTGTATGATCTTGACCCTGTCTGGGAAAAGAACCTTTAACTCCAAGGCGCTTGCCAGGTCGTTTTCCATTCTCCTACACAAAACTTTTACGTCGTTAGTTATATAACCCGGTACTTTTGAACGTGTTCTGTAATACCATCCAGATATGTTTCGACTGCTAATCACTGCTCTCGGGTCACGAAATAATTGTATTAGTTTCAGGCGTTTATGATTTTCTAAAAGGTATCTGGCATGAGCGGTGTCTAATCGAATAACCTTAGTAGCCCGATGTGTAGTACTATTACAACGTCCAATCCATTTATCGTAACAAAGTCTTGTTTGATTAGCCGGACAATTGCCGCATTGTGCCGTTGTAATAACACTACCACTACGAGAATTATCTTTCTCACATTCCGTGCAGTTCTTAAATGAATTCATGCACTTTTTGAATACCTCTCCTGAAATAGAACGACATATAGTGTTATCAGATGAATTTGATTGAAAAACGTATTTTCAAGTTGATTTTGGCATAAAGTATGGCCTCTAGAGAGAACTTACGTTTTTCTAAAAATTGGCCCTGTGACCTATTCCATGACCAAAGATGACCCAATTTGGAACGTGTCTAAGATTAATCAAAACAGTTGTCTTGGTCAATTTTCAGATTGATTGGGCAAACTTGTCAAGGACAGATAACTAAGCAGTTTCTAGTCTATTCGTGCTGAAAATCAAACTCATCCAAAATCAATATTATTCGAGTTTCGTCTTAATTGGTAAATATTTGAAGTTGATAGAGTCAAACATGAATTGTTTGTGAAACACGAATGCCCCGAAATGACCACTTTCTAAAATGTTTACTTTTCATGTACAGGACTAAAAAGAGTTAAATGTTGAGCTTGAGGAAGGTCATATTACGTGGAACAAAAAGGTTTTATTTAAAGGAAGTCGCATACCAAATTTGAGCTTTGCATGTCAAATACGTTTGGAGAAAAGGAAAATGATAAGTTTTCAGAGAGACAGACGTACGGATGGGCAGACGGGCGGATTGACAGACAGACGGGCACGCGTAAAACTACATGCCCCGGATATTTCGATATGAGGGCATAAAAAGTTCGAAAACAGCAATTTTGTCAAATTCATTACTCCAGACTTTCTTGTCCGTTCAGATCTTAATTCAAAATCTCCCGAGACCTTATGTACAGATTGTGTCTTGATTGGTCCATAACTGTAGATTTTATAGTGTAAACAAGATCGAAAACGGTAAAAAGCGGCTATTTTGTAAAAGACAAGGACACATATACTCTAAAATTTCTTGTCTGATCAGACTGAAAAGCAAATTTATCTATCTTATCGTCTTCAACTTTTTGTCAAAGTTTTGTCTTGATTGGTAAATAATTGTAGATTCTAGAGTGTAAACAAGGTCGGAAACAGTTAAAAACAGTAATTCTGTCAAAATCAAGGGCTCATAACTCTAAACTTTCGTGTCTGATCATACTGAAATTGCTGTCATCTGGGGTCTTATGGTTTCTAACATCGTGTTTAAGTTTTGTCTTGATTGTTTAATAACTGTAGAATCTATGGTTAAAACTGTCGAAAACGGTTTTTGTCAAACTCGAGGGCAGATAACTCTCGACTACCTATTCAGATCTGACTGAAAAGTATACTCATCTGAGATCTTATGGTCTCAAACAGTGTGTCAAAGTTTGGCTATATTTGTCTAATAGGTTCTAAAATAGGTTTTATTGATAGAATTCTTTTTGAAGAGTGTTGTTAAAGCGTATTTAACAGAAGGAGGTGTTTGATGTTAAAGATCGTTGCTTTTTTTATGATAAAAAGGTTATATTACCTATATCTCCATTCACCTGTAAAATTGTCTTTAACGTTTCGGGATAGATTCATTGCTTATCATCATTTTCAAATTAAATTTCTATTTCGTCCCACAAAAACAGCTTTTTTAGTGTTACACGTTTGAATTACTCTACAAAGCTTTAAAATGCATTTCTGTCATGATTCTTCCTTCTGTCACAGTTGATCGAGCGATGATGTCATTAGAAAAATGGTAAAAATGCACAATAAGATAACACCTGTACTTATATAACAAAAGTTTCTGAATAATTCGAAGAAAGGGGTGTCTCAAAACTTCCCACACATATATTATCTTTAAACTCTGCAAATAAAAATTAAGAAACATGCCCGAAAATCATAATTATCCAAAAATCTGATATTTGGTGTCAGAGTTGATATGTTTGGTTTGGATACATTGGCTGGTCTGAAATTATGATTCTTTGGTAAAATTGGTTGAATTTTCTTAAGGTCTTTGTTTGATATAAAGCTTTAACTTATCAGTTGTTAGAATTGATTATGTTATCTTAATTGATTACCGTTTCGTACATTACACACATTGCAAGTTTGATTGTCATCTATATGTAAATCATTAATACAACATGAAGTTTTTTGTTTCAGCTAACCGTTAATTGCAGGAGTATATCCAATAGACTGACATGGTTGTTCAATGTTTACTGTTTACTGGACGGCAATGTGCCCGTCGTGCGTGCGTCCGTCCGTGTGTAATCTTTTTAAAACATGTTCTACAAAACTTCTGGACCAATTTCAACCGAACTTTACAGGAATCTTTTAAATTCATTTAAAAAAATCCGTGCAAAACTTTTTTTTTCATTTTTTTTTAATTTTCAAAACTACTGCACCAATTTCAATTTAACTTCACCTGAATCTTTAATTGTAATAATTTATTTATTTATCAATTCATTAATGTATTCATGTTGCTGACATACAATGCATATGATTATATGGGTTTTAAGTCTGTCATTTCACCATGTTTTCTTATTCTAACACAGCGAAAACGAAAATCGGTTAGAATATGTATGATGATAGATACTTGACTGCGCATGTTATACATTGTACTTATCAATATGCCTATGAAAAAGTCGAAAGTGGCATCCTTATACAAAGTATTAGTTTGCTTCGAGTACTCTAAAGATATTGCATCTTAGGTGATAGGGGTAGTATATCGAATATGTTTTGTCAGATGGTGAATATACTTTTCACTTTTGTAATAGTCGACCCTGTTTTCGTCAGACATGTTTGCAAAAGTATAACCTGAAATCATTTGTACAATTTGATCCCCAATATCAAGCTGGGTAAATTGCGTATAAATTTCAGTCGACAATAGATGATGTAACCTATTGAAAAATAACTGACGGGTGTGATCATTAACCTGACAAAACATGAGTAGGTGCTCTGCTATTCAGTCTGTTTGGAGATCACATATATGACAAACCACGTAATACGGCCTACTGAAATATTTTCCTATAAAGGAAATAACCGTATAACAGTAATTAGTATAGTCCCCGTATAATCGAGAGAAATGCCAAATATTTGCCACTTTAATTTCATTTTGTATGTAAATTAAATTTGCTATATTTACGTCTTTTAGTATTTTTGAAGTGTAACTTATGTTAGCTTCACGGATAATTGATCTGTCAATTATGCTTTTCCATGCGCATTGTTTTGGATAAATACCATGATTTAAGTATTCATTCCAGTAGTCCAATATTTCGTACTTACCAAAAAGCCTAAAGATATATGGAACGAAACCAATTGCTTTACTAGGGTTTGTTTTGAAATTGTATAAGAGGTTGGCAAATACCATTTTAACGCGATTTATCGTGCCCATGTTGCAAAGCTGACAAATCAAGACAAAACTTGGACCCAATGTTGGGGATCATAAGATCTAGGAAGAGTTTGATTTTCAGTCTGATCTGGTCAGAAAGTGGAGAGTTATGTGCCCTTGAATTTGATAGAATTGCCATTTTCGGCTGTTTTCGACCTGTTTTACACTCTAGACTCTACAATTAGGAATTAATAAAGACAAAACCTGGACACAATGTTTGGGACTATAAGATCTCAGATGAGTTCGATTTTCCGTCTGATCTGATCAGGAAGTCGAGAATTATGTGCCCTTGAATTTGAAAAAAAAAAACCGCTTTTTCGGCTGCTTTCAACCTGTTTTACACTCTAGACTATACAATTAGTAAATATTATAATGACAAAACTTGGACACAGTTGGGCACCATAAGATCTCGTATAAGTTGGATTTTCACAACGCTATTGACCATAACTTCGTTCTCAGTCTTAAAGTCATAAATATCAATTGAATTGAACAAAAGTGTTGCTCATATCATTTTGATTCAGGTGAGCGATATAGGACCATCATTGTCCTCTTGTATTCATATTCTTCTTTGGTCCACTTGTCATTCGCGTGTCTAGCACGTTTGAGACAATTTTGCTGATTTTTCACCGCGTGTCGAAATAAAATGGAACAATTTGGCAAAATTACACATGATCAACTTGTGGAATGCTGTATGACCGGTCCTTAAGTGAGAGAATGAATATGCCATAGAATGGATTGAGTTTGTCAGAATTATACTGACGATCGAGAAATGGATGAAACTGAAACTTTGCTTCATGATGGAAAGGTGGCACACTTCTATTTGTGTCAAAAACCTAATGTTCTAGATAGGAGTCCCTTTTGCAAAAAAATGGTAGTGTTTGTGAAAAAAATCTTTTAGAAGGAAATATTGGGGGGATAAGTGAGCAAAAATAATTGTTTTTAGAATAGTTTTTAAAACACTTTTAAAAAGCAAATTACACTTAAAATTTTCAGAGCAACTAAAAATTGCAAAGCAATTGTTGATAAAGATAAGACCTGTATATATGCATATACACACAATATAGAAAAAAAAATATTGCCACGAAGAGGGAAAGAGTTAATTATTAGAAATTTCTTTAGCCTCCATGATTTCTAAGCTTTTAACGATATGATCTTCAAAATTCGTAGGTTAAATCTAGAGTTGTCTATTTTTAAAGTTGTCATCAGAGTAAATGTAGATAGTGATTAGATTCGAGTACGATGTGCCTCTTTTAACTGCCTTGGTAATATCGCGCAGCTGGATCACCTAACCGTATATTAGTAATATTTTTCTCAACAGTACAGCCAAACTATTAAATCCGAGCCTCCAGCTTCTCTCTCTCACTTAAATGATTCACACCCATTACTGGCCGAGCCGGGGTTCGAACTCACTGTCACAGACTGAGCTATCCGGGATTGGCACTTCTGTTGTAGAACTTACATCGCTAAATTATTTCTTACAAACAATTAATTCAAAAACGCAGTTTTCATGTATTGTTAATTAGCTGTGTTGACCCCGGTCAGAGGCTTAGCCTTTTTTCATATTATCCATCTTGTGATCAGTGGAAGGACGTCCAGCTTATTCAATTTGGATATTTAATTGCTGTGATCAACCTTCTTCTTCTTCCGGTTAAGGTCAGGGTTCTTCATAGAATGTATATCTGACCTAAGATGGGATGAGACAATCACCACTTCCATTGGTAATGTGCAACTAAAAGTCTATAAGGTACAGTTAAAACTATGCACACCCATCAACCGGTTACTTGCTACTGGGTAGGGCCGCAGCATGCTGTGGCAGGGCGACCCTGAGCCCCTGAGCGTAGTAGCATCTGAGACGGCTATAGGAAGGTGGTTCCAAATCAAATGCCTTACTAAAATCCATTTTAAGTATATATCCGCTTGTTGACCATTTTCAAGATTGTCGTATGCTTCTTGGGTAAGGCTAATCGATTGAGATTGACAGGTATGTTTTGCTCTGAAGCCATGCTGGTACTGACGAAGTAGATTATTCTTATCCAAGTGGCCCATGATGTTTGTTATCAGGATGCACGCCATAATTGTTGATGCTATGCAGATTAAAGAGATTGGCCTATAGTTGCTGGCTTTATACTTTGGACAGCTTTTTATAGACGGGTGCGACTGTTTTACTTCTCTAATCTTTGGGGACAATACCTGTTTCTAGAGAAAGGTTGGAGATGACCTTGGCAATAGATCAACTGTATATCTTGTAATATTTCTTTACATTTCTGGTAAAATATGTTTTTGGAAAACAATGCGACATTATTAGAAAACTTACGTTCTGCTCTGTATTTTTTGCTATATTGAGCACAATTTCCAAATTTATTAATGCCCATTATGTCGTCTGCATTAGCTTTGGAAATTGACAAGTCAAACGTTTTTACATTTTGGAATGGGTGGGATACTGGTAAATTCCATATTTCATATCTTGTTCAAACAACCATGATGAAGTAATGGATTGGATAACGATTTATTAAATGAAGTCAAATCATTGCCGACAAATCGTGATGTTATTTCTATATATCTTCACAATATATCATTTAGAACCTTATTAAATCATGAATTTGCCTATTAAAACATAACTATATAATACATACAAATACATAGATATATAAACAACAAAGTTTTAAGACAGATTAAAGAATAACAAATCGTTACTATTACCTACGGTATTGGAAAACCAAATATTTCAAGTGTAATATCGGTAATCACTGACGCGTTCCGTGTGTTCCGGTAATTACTATGCGTTCCATGGTGTTGCGGTATTTCTATGGACCCAATAGTTCTTTCGCGGGGGAAAACGAACATTTACGGAACACTTTGCAATGAACGAGTTTCTTTAAATATTAGCAAGGTGTCAAACTGTTACAAGATACGCCCGTAACACTGCTTTATGTCGACAGGGGGACCAGGTTGGTAAAAGTTTCATGGTCCTACCTATTATACTTTTCGAGATATGCCCTGGACAAAAATGAAGCATGAAAAATAACAAAGGGCAATAATTCAAAAATTAGGCCAGGTAGAATTATGGTTCTTTTGAACTGCACTCCCCTTTGATAAAATCTATACACCAGTGAAGTTTCATGTTTCTAGCTATTATGCTTTTAGAGATATACTCCGGACAAGATTCAAGTATGAAAAACAACAAAGGGCAATAACTCAAATAATAGGCCAGGTAGAGTTATGGTTCTTATGCACTGCACTGCCCCTTCTTGAGATCTATACACCCATGAAGTTTCATGATCCTAGCTACTATACTTTTAGAGATATACTCCGGACAAGATTCAAGTATGAAAAACAACAAAGGACAATAACCCAAAAAATAGGCCAGGTAGAGTTATGGTTCTTGTGCACTGCACTCCGTAATGATAAGAAAAATATAACTGCCAAGTTTTAAGTCAATCGGAACTCAGGTGACAGTTATGCTCCGGACAAAGAAGTGGACGCCGCCGGACACCCGGACGCCCGGACGCCGGACGTCACGGGTGATCCCATAATACGTCCCGTCTTCGACGGGCGTATAATTAGCATAGTAAGAGATTAAAATGTGCCTTAATACGTCGAGTGTTCTAAAAATGCATTTGGTTGAATGACAAATTTCCATACCCATATAAGCATTACAAAGCAAAACCCCAGTGCTTAGAGCTATACATTTCCGTATATGATCTTACGGGAAGATTCATCGTCTTCAGTCGATCTACGTGTATTAAAGGGGCTCGTTCTATGTGTTTATGCTTCCGAACTGTTCGGGAACTCATATTTGTGCATGGAAAAACAATTTGCAATGCATAAAAACCTCAATCCCGGCGAAAAACATCTTTCCTTTGCTAAAGATCAATCCTTTACAAGCGTGTTTACACATTCTATTTTTACTTCAAAACAAGACAATGTCAAGGTCAACGAGACACACCACGCGGTATCAACACACCGTACACAACCGGCTGTGTCGATGACTGTGACCTTATTTGCGAGGAATACGTGAAAAGGTTTATTTTGTACAAACACTGAACTTTTATACGCGTATTTATCAACTATAGAATACCAAAGATCCTTTCGTTTATTTGTAAAAGTAAATTCACTTCACCTATCATGCACATGACATCAGATGCCGAATCTGTCTTCGCTGACTTCCTACGCAGCCGGTTGTACGGTGTGTTAAATCTCGCTGAGCACAGATGACGTATCTCTGACGTAATTGATTTTGAAGGTTGGGCATATGTAGCCGTTACAAAACAAAAACAAGGACGACCAGCATGTTATTAATTGACTTGGATTTTAATGCTTAATAAAGCTCGACGAGTGGTAACAATGGACATAAATGATCTACCCCTTCAGGTTGGTAAGTTCATACGTTATTTCTGGTTTGTAATTATTGTGCCATTTCCATTTTCGACAGCCTAGCTCGTCCCCCTTTAATATACAAGCGCGGAATCAGGGACTTTTCCCAGGGGGGTCAACCCATTCGCAGATCGAGACGGGGATAAAAAAATCCTGAAAATCATTTCATCGCTGCTTGTTTGTATTTACTTCTTTTGTAATGTACATGGGTCGAAATTTACAAAATCTGCATGAAGTAGTATAGATCTAATCCAGTTCCGATCTACTTTTCATCGCGCAAGAACACAATCTATCTGCGTTCAACGTTTTCACAAGGTAAGGCCGACTAGTGATTCTGCACGCCCTTAGAAACATGGCATGCTAAATTTGTCCTCCTTCAAGGCAAAAAACGTCGACCCTAGTCTGTCTGCGCTATCTGTGCAGCCAGACTAGGGCCGATACCTTTCACTTTTATGTAATTTTCTAAATCCGGAAAGTTTTCCCTATCTTATTATATGTTCATTGTTCGCATACAGTATCTGGTTGACCTATGCTGAGTCTGACAAGATTGTCAAAATTTGGATTTTGTAGTTCGGATAAGGCCCCTTTTAGCGTGACGGGTCACATTTATTACAATCGACATGCCACATATACAAATCGTTTTACTTTAATAGATATTTCTTGGCATGCTTTTGTACATCACTTGAAAAGTGAATGTACAGAAAATTAGTATTTTTAAACCGATGTTGGAAGTTTAAGACGATTTTTACAAGATTATTGTATCTGTCTCGACACATTCATATGCTTGAGTTGCGAATGAAACTTTAGTCGAGAAAGACACCACAATATGGATTTATTCGAGTAAAAACTGTATTCTTTTCAGCTAAATCACGCAATTCAATTCATATATAAGTGAATCGGGCTTGAAAATGATTTAATTCTCGAACCATTGCCACCGATCCATCTAGCAACACTTAAGGGGATAAAAGACAAAGAGCTTAGTACAATGATCTGACAAAAGTTTAGTGCTTATCAGGGAGAAGAAAACAAATCAGTCAATGTAACTGCCGATGATTGACAAATGTGATTTCCACGATAAAAAGACACACAAGTTGTCACTCAAGACCGAGAAAAACACTCACCTCCTCTCCAACTCGCACTTATAAATTGGTTAAAATGTTTCTTAATGTTACATTTGTATAAATCTGATAGAAACTCCAGGGTGTGCTGAATCGATTTATTTGATGTGCTCGATCTGAAATATACAATAATAAATATACAATAATCTAACATTTTTCACAACAGACTTGGTTTTAAAGTTTCAATTTGAAAGTTAGGGAAAATATTAAGAGTAATACAATTTGCTCTTTCAATTATGTCCAACGTAGATATTAACAGCTTTGGGTTTGATTTAAGCATGACTACGCTACATAGACACTTTCTATCTCTTCCGATATATTAAACATATGTTTGAACAATTCGAGATGCCAATAAATCAATAAGTTTTGTAAAAAAATAAGATAGAACATATCGAGACAAAAGGGGAATGGTAGTTATCATCATTTGTTTCGTTTGCCTCAATGTTTCCTATGGTATTTTTGTCAGGGACGTCGGGATAATGTCTTAGGCTTAGATGATAGCATGCTAAATTGATAAACATACAATGAGGTAAATTATTTTAAAGAAATATCGTGTTAATTCTTTGAGTGGTTTTCGTATATCATTTTTGACCGTGAGATATCAAATCAACAGTATCAGTCTAGTCATTCTAAATCAAAAGTTTACTTTCTGTTACCTATGCACATTTTGAATTCCTTATACACTTTAGAGGAAACTCAAGACTGGCAGAAAACGATAGTTGATACATGCACCGGCGCTAATATTTATATATTTAGGCCGTAAATGTAACATGTAACTAGACTGACTCTGGATGCTTACCCGTTATTTCCAATTGAAGACATCAGAAGTTGTAGTATGAAGAAACAGTTTAACTTTTAATATTTCAAACAGTTGATATCATTACTCAAGTGTCTAGAATAGAGAATGTTTGAACCCCACCTATCTCCTCGTGAAAATATATACCACCAACTTCTATTGGCCTGTTGAACATGCTTGTTTATTGGTCTCAAATGTCTTAAGAACAATTCCACCAAACCACCAAAATATATGAAGTGGGGTCCGGCACGCATAGTCTCAGATTTTGAAACTCTTTGAATGGGAGACATATACCCCAAAGCACGAAAGACAGGGTCATTTTTTCGATTGAGACTATGTTTGTCATGGTAACCAGATAAAGGCTTAAGAGCTAGGTTCACTAACCCCTATTTTTCGCCCAAAAATATGAAAAAAAGCAAATCCAAATCACTTCAAATACTAGAATCTTTACATTTTATCCAGAGTGTTTTAAATAGAAGCTGTTTCTTCAATACGATAGAATCTTTACTGTTTATCCAGAGTGTTTAAATAGAAGCTATTTCATCAATATTATAGAATCTTTACGATCGATCCAGAATGTTTAAATAGAAGAAATGGACAGCGGCATACAACCTTTGTTTAAAAAGAACCTGACATCTTTCTTTGTATAGGTTGTAACTTATAGGAAAAGAAACTTGACATGCATGATAAGACACACATACAATCTCTGAAGTTGATACAGGCATGTCACATGAATGAATAAAAAAACCTTACCATGATCTTCTCATTGTATGTTTATTTCTTTGTCATTGTAAAAATCAGGAAATTTCAAAACAGAATTTTCAGTGTTAACTCAGTTGTTAAAATTGCCTTATTGTTTTAGATAACTTTCAATGGCTCTGTGCTTGTTAACCAAATTACTTGATTTCTTAATTCCAAGGGGCTGTATCTGGCAATGTTATTAGATTGCAGGGGAATAATTTGAAGCTGTAGTGGTCAAGTTTCTTACAAGAACCTCCAACACATAGTGTTTGTAAAACAAAAATAATTGTGCATGAAACCTTTGATGGAAAAGAAGAGACGAAATTGAAAATTTTGAGGAATTTATGTTTTCATCATTTTGTTCCTGTGTAAAATTGTTGTACAAAACACTTCATTTTAAATATGTTTCTTTCATTGAACACCTCAAAATGACTCGCTATATCTTGGTATATTTGAATTTGTTTTGAAGCAGAAAATGTATCTCCAATACACTGTAAATAGGAACTAACACATTGTTAGACCACCAGTTTTTAGACTTGCTCATGTTCAGAGATAAAGCAGATTTTAAATTCAAGTTAAGGAAATTATACATTCTTTAGTCTTTTGTGGATGGAAATCATTCTGGGAACCGAAGAAATTGCTTAAAGAAACTGCTTGTCACAAGTAATTTCTTTTTTTTTCAATGTTTTCTAAAGCCTTTACCTTGTGCGGCATCTAAAACATCTTTATGTCATATTTGGTAATTTTAGTACAAATGATATTGTTTAAGAATTATTTAGCTTTTTATAATCCGATATATGATTCCAACTAATTGAAAATGTGGACCTTTAGAATTTAGAACATTTTAAGGAATAGAATAACACTTTACATACACTTTTATTCAGAGCTACAGATAAGAGGGGCGAAGGATTTTCAAAATGCAATAATTGTTTCATTTAATGTTCATCAAACCCTATGTTCCGGTACTCAACGGAATTTTCTTATTGACATGATTTAAATGAGTACCCACAAAATAGGGTGTAGATTTGAAATGAAAAACGTAGAATGTCTTTACCCAACTTCTGTTGCTTTGTTTATTGTTATGTATTTTTGGCTCAATAAGTGCAAAAATCTCAAGGATGTGCTGTTGTGATTGTCCATTGTCCGTCAGTCTACAATTACAAAAAAAATAAAAAAAAAGCAATAAACTGCTAAGCCATAGAGCTGTGATTTTTTCTTTTGATTTAAAGTAGGCGAAAGTTAGCTTGCCTAGAACTATACATTTTTGTAAATAGGTTAATCTTGTTTAATTTTTTTCTCTTATGTGTAGCGTTGTCTCATCATGTGTTGTATGTTACTCTACTTATGTGGGACATCTTTATATCCTTACTAAACAACAAAATTATGAATTTGGATACATTCAAAGATGTTGCAGATCTATTGCAACTTCAAGACAATACAAAATGTCAATTTTACATTTATTTTGGTCCAGCTTCGTGGAAAACTTTGTGGAGATTAAAGAAATTGCTTATGACAACCAATTTCTTCATTTACCACAATGTTTTCCTGTTTCCAAAGCTATAATCTTGTTGGGAGTCAAAAATCGTCATTGTTTGGGAATGTGTTAAAATGTTGTATCTGCATAAGGCTATGAGTTTGAAATGCCTTACGAAGCATGGCTGAACAATCCTCTCGGGTGAGCAATTAAGGAACATCTTGCCTCTGTTAAAATGAAGAGACCCAAGTTCTGATTGAATGTATATTTAGTTATTGATTCATTAAGAGAACTCAATGTATTTTTTCGTCCGTATTTAGGCATTGCCTATTTTCATATTATATTTCGGACATATTATTGTTGTATTGGTTATACAAATTCGTCAGAATCTACATGCTTGAATAATTTTCTAAACATATCTTTTAGACCGTCCGTGGTCTACACGAGAAATATGTGCAGAATACACGAATTATGACGCTTACGGAAACTACCATTCTGCTCGATAGTGTGTGACTCCTTGCAAATTGTCATGATTCTGCGTCACCATTTTTCAATGCATGTGTCAGGGTAAAGTGAATTTGATTACAAAACAAATACCAATGCACCTCGAAACACTTAAAATAATCGTAATACATAGGTCTATTACCAGGCCCATAGGAAGCAATTTCATATTGGGTGGGTTGAAACCGCTTTGTCTGAATATCGGGGGTGGGGGCTAAATAGGATTTTTCTTAAATGTTTGGCAAACATTCGGGGCTAAGCCCCCCTAGCCCCCTGTGATTACGAGCCTGGGTCTAGATCGATTTGCCATGTGCAATTTTTGTCCTTAACATATTGAATGGAGAACAAGACAAGACAATAAAAAAGAGAAAAAAATAATTCGCAAAAAACAATGTTTCAATATTGTACATGCTACGGAAAAATGATTGTTAACAAGATGTTTTTGTGAAACTCAAATGCCCCCAAAAAGGCCAATGTTAAGTTGCACGTTAAGTTTTAACATTAAGTTTTCAGGTAATGTGATGATAAGGGTGAACGGATGTTTTTGAGGGAGGTCATTTTGCATGGAACAGAAAGATATCATTGAAAGAAGGTTGAGCTTTGTATGTGGAATACTTATTGAGAAAAGGCAAATGTTAAGGTTTCACGTTATGTTTCGGACTGATATACAAACGGACAGACAGACGGACGGACGGATAGACAGACAGACGGACGGACAACATTAAAACAATATGCCTCCGATCTATCCATGCTGGGGCATGAAAAAAATAAGATAAGTATTTTTGGTCTTAACAATGAATCATAAGCATTAAAGATACACCTTTATAAGCACATGAAATTGTCTACTAGTTCCACAAATCTATATTTGCGTTTTAGTCTTAATGCTTCCCCAAACAAGATCTGGTTGGATTGAGGCAGAATAAAGAAATGCTGATATCCAGATTTTCCTCATTTTATATCAATATTTTCTGTGCTATATCAATCAAATTCCTACCTTGATCAACATTCATTATATCGTCTTCATCAGTTTCAAGCTAGAAAAAGTCTAAAAAACATTCCGGAAATGGTTTACAAGTAAATCTTAACCAAAATTAACCCTTTCCCAAACAAGACCTCGATTGGCCTTCTTAGTAGAAAAGGCGCGGATAAAAATTGAGACAAAACAAAAATATGCGGATATCAAGCATTTGCTGATATCCAGCATTTTCTCCTTTTGCCGAAACATTTTCTGTGTTATAGTGTACTCAAATCCAAATAGATTGTCGTTTCGGAAAGAATTTTAAGACTGATACAAATTGAAAGGGGCAGCAGACCGTGAGAGAAGTTTGTTTAAATACATCTTTAAGTGAAGGAATGTTTGAAAAAAATAGTCTCGTACAAAAATGCCCAAGTCAAAAAGTCAACTTGTATTTGCAATCTAGCCTTCACTTTTTTATTCCATGTACAAAAATCAATTGACTACTAATTTTAACAGCCACAACAGGGTCTTAAGAAAGCATTGATCAGGAGAAAAGGAGAAAATGAGGATGTACATCATTTCCCTATTTTCCTTGGAGGTTTCTGTGGGACTTATCTTTTTATTTGTAATTATGATTAAAATCAAGACCATAGATTGTAATTTGTGGCACCTAAGAATGAGAGTCAATATATCAATCATTTTTTGAGAATGGAACGGGAAAGAAACACAATTGCTTTTAAAATAATTTTACCATCATATAAAGCAATTCAGCACTAAAAATGGAAAGCTTGCAAGTACAGAGAGAAAGACAATGTCTTTTTACTTATAATTTTCTCAATATTTTTCAAATCCTATGGTAGATATTTCAAAACCATTTGCAATGTATTTGTTTCAAAGACTGTATAAACATGTCAAAATCCTTTTCCACCCAAGACATGGTTTTAGTATGCACATTAACATGGGAAAACATAAAACTAAAAGAAGAATATGATGAAAAGAGTGAAATGAATAGAAATTGTTCTGCGCTTTGCAACATAAACAAGTGCATGTCGTATTGCGATTTAATACAGGAGTCCTCCACCGGATAACAAAAAGTCATTTCTAATAATATATCTTCTACTTACTAGATCTATTACTGTATACAAAGTTTGAAATTGCTAGCACTTTAGGTTTGGGAAAGTATGTCCCGAACAAAACTATTAGGGTAAACAGATAACTCGTACCAAGTCAAACTCGTACCAAATCCAACTCGTTCCATTTTAGTCAACTCGCTCAAACTTTTAGTCAACTCGTACCAAAAATGGTAAAATGCAGGAGTCAACTTGTACCTTTTCTATCTCGTTTCGTTTCCCCAACAAAAAATAGCTAATCTTGGTATTCCATACTAGAGTGGCCGGTAACTATGAGTGTCCGGTATAGGTGCAGATGCATTCTGCACTTCGTGAGTTAAATATCTTTAGAAATGGATTTTCCCAGATATAACGCCTATCTGAAACCCTAGATGGAGGTTGCGGCTAGCGATTCTTTGCGATTTCAGGAAAATCGCCAGAGCCGTTTTGGAGACTCTCAAATCAAGGCTATAACCTGCTAAAAGGGATAAATTCGCCGTGTAAAATCTTTCAATCCATGAAGCGAACAAGTTATATTCATTTCACTCATTCTTTAAAATTTGGCTATTTAATATTCGAAGGAGATTTGGAACAAAAATTAAATATCAATTTTGAATGGTCAAGAGGTAGAGTGTCAGTTTCATAAACAAGAGGTTACAAGTTTCATCCCCGGTATAGCGGACGATAATCGACCTGGCAGAGCAGCCCATGCTAATCGAATGTAATGCTCTGCCAGGTGAATTCTCGTCCGCTATAGCATGTGTTCATAGAAAACAGAATCATCGTGTAAAATTGTAAACTGTTTAACAATAAATGATTGTCAATCATGACAATTATGACAGCTTGAGTCCAGAATGAATAACACAAGTTTCAAATTTCCATCCTAGCTAGATCTACAATGAAACTTTGTCTAAAATAAAATCAATGTACTGATGTATATTCTAATATTTAAAATGATAATCCATCTGTAATCTGCTTTTTGATATCCATTTTTGTTGCTCATTTCTCTACATTTCTGAACCTTGCCATTTTCAAAAAGTTTAACTTTTTTGTTACTTATTTGATGTAACTAGACCTTGCATTTTCCAATATTTAGTGAACGAGTATTCAAAAAAGGTATATCTAGATCTACATGTATTGATAAAAAATACGCAAACTGTATATAATCTAATGAGCTTTATTTCACCCAGATGTAACAGATTTATAGCGGACGAGAATTGACCTGGCAGAGCATTCTATTCGATTAGCATTGGCTGCTCTGCCAGGTCAATTTTCGTCCGCTATATATAGATCTAAAACCTTTTCCCAAACAAAAATTGGTTTTGACTTTTCCTCTTTTCTTTCTAGGGAAAAAATAGTAGAACCAGTTACCTTATGGAGTTTAGTACGCTGGCACTAAGGTTTTAATTCTATTTTTTGAAGAAAAACGGAAAAACGCAAAAACAATGTTGGCGAGCGTTTTTCTTTTTTTTAGAGAAAAAAATACACTAAGGAGATTGGATTACCGCTAGACGTACACCGCTTAGGCATCTACACAAATTCATGTTTAGATAAGGGTTAGAAGATAAAATAATCACTAGTGTGTATCGATGAGCGATTGTTACTCAATACACACTGCTGATTATGTGTAAACTTGACCAGTGTTTATGCAGATTTTGTGGAGAAAAGATGTACCTGATGTAGAAGTAAAGTTTGTAAAATTATTGAGACAAGAAGTTGGCATTTATCTTGTGAGAGAGTATTCCTTGCCTCTCCTTATACATAAACGAATTGAGTGTATGTCGGGTGTACGTCGAGAAACAGTGTACGTCATGAACTGATGTGTATTCGGCGCAAAGTGGTGTTCATCGGTTCATATCGTTACCTGTCAGTCAGATAAGGACAGGACGTTTACATAAACAACGTTACAGTACAAAAAACATTAAGCACGGGATGACAGTTTGTTCATCGGATCTGCAGTACAACGTGGTAAAGATAATAGAACTGTGGACGCTCTAGTGTCATTATAGTTTCTGTGCTGCTGTGGTTGTTGTTACAGCCCTGTATTTTGTTTGTTTGTCTGACATCGTGACGGATCACATTTCTTTGAATTAGATTTGTTCATTAAAATACCTTTATTGTATTTACTCACGTCTTTACACACCGTTTGCGCACGATGTCAATTATCGCTACGCACCGCCCCATGATTTTATCGCAGGGGTAGTATAAAAGAAGATAAAAGCGAAATATAGACACTAACATCGACTGTATTTGACACTGTTTAAAACGTTTTTAACTTAAAAAAAAACATTTCCACGTCCAGTGTTGTCGGTACATACTTCAATGGCAATGGATTTTGTGTTAAAATAGACTTGGTTTTATCGTTATGTTTTGATATAGGCATAAACCGTCGGTGTTGTTATAAAATCTCATAACTACGGCTTGATTCAATCCGTAGTCACGAGATTTTATAACAACACCCTCGATATACTATTCCTTGTCCGAAATTAAGTCACTGTTAACCCGGTAAAATCATTCCTTATTGTGTAAGTCAGACAGTTAGCCTACCCACAACCTTTACATACCAACCGATCGGTCTAAGAGGTAGAATAGATATTTTTAGGATACAAAATTAATCTAGGTCATTGTTCGTGAAACCCTATATTGTGCGACCTCAATGGAAATTTCTCTTCGAAAAGAATTCAATGAATGTTCAAAACATAGGGTTTCGGTATGTTGTCAGATAGCTGATTTATGTCTGCCTTTGATGCATATGAATGATTTACTCGTGTATACAACTATACCTACTTCATAAGTGATGTAGGCCTACATCATTATCACGGTTCCAAGACAGCTGATGCAGGTCTATTCTTACATGTTTAAAAGCTTTTTTTACGATCGATAATGATGTACACCGTTTAGGCACGGTCCGCAAAATGCTGATATGGGTCTTTACTTACATCTTTAAATGCTAATTTACGATTTATAATGATGAACATCGTTTAGGCACGGTCCCTTGAACGCTGATCTGGGTCTATAATTACAGTGTTAAATGCTTATTTACGATATATCATAATGTACACCGTTTATGCACGGTCTCCAGAACGCTGATCGGTGTATATACGTACAGTGTTAAATGCTTATTTCATATTGATAATTATGAACACCTTTAGGCACGGCCCCACGAACGCTGATTTGCATCTATACTTACAACTTTAAATGCTCATTTACGATTTATTATGAGGTACACCGTTTAGGCACGGTCCCTACAACACTGTTCTGGGTATAATATTACAGTTTTAACGATTAAATATGATGTACGGCGTTTTGTACACGGTCCCTAGAACGTTGATCTGGGTCTATAATTACAGTGTTAAATGCTGATTTAATATTGATAATGATGTACTCCGTTTAGGCAAGGTCCATAGAACGCTGATCTCTGTCTAGTCTTACAGTGTGAAATGCTTATTTACAATAATTTATAATGACTAGCAATTTTACCCGTCTCGAAATTTGACCTTTGACCTCGATGACCTTGACCCCTCGATGACCTTGACCTATCCGGGGCTGCCCTCCACCTAATCCCGTCCCGTAACCCGTAGGCAATCCCGTTCCGTAACCCGTAAAAACGATACCCGTAACCCGTAAAAACATAAATTTGACCTTTGACCTCGATGACCTTGACCTTTCAAAAAATGAACCCCTCAAGCTTATACCCAGGGCCGCCCTCCACCTTCCCTCCAAGTTTGTTTAAGATCGGCCCAAGGACCTGGGATGAGTAGGGGAACAAACGGACAAACGGACAAACGTTGCTCAAATTATAGTATGATGTATACCGTTTACGCACGGTCCCTAAACCGCTGATCTAGGGCTATACTTACAGTTTAAAATCGTTGGTGGGGAGTCAAAACCTCGTAACTGCAGATTGAAAAAGCTTGAGTAACGAGGTTTGTATTCCTCGCCCACTAAATGCTTATTTACGATTTATAATGATGTACACCATTTAGGCACGATCTCTACAACACTATTCTGGGTCTAATATTACAGTTTTAACGATTAACCCTATTCCGGACTTTTGGGGTCCATTGGACCCCAAGGGGTATTTCGGGTATGTCTACGGTGTCATTTAAAAAGCTACAGCATTTATATTTTAGGTAATCCATACCAGTCCATCGATGGTTCTTGGCACAAAATATTTTCCATGTACACTGAAGGGTTTTCATACTATAGCCAAAAAGAAGCTTGGGGTCCATTGGACCCCAGTTGGGGTCCACTGGACCCCATATAGAATTATAAAGGCAATATTGAAGAAATAACGATAGCTTTCCATTTTAACTGAACTAGGAATGTACTCTGTTGTACACATTATTAAAATAAGTTGTGTTTGAACTGGTGTTTTACTTACCTAAATGGTGTAGAGATAGTTTCGTAAAGTAAGTACATCAAAAATAAGCAAAATCTGAGATTGACAGAAGAACGAATACAGAAAATCAACAAACTTATATATATGAATAATGATTCCTAAAATGTATTATCCTCGGCCCATTAAATGTACATGCGAAATTTCATCCTGATCTGATCTATACAGAAACAGTTATTCAACCTCAAAGTAAAAATTTGCTTCTCGTGTCAATTTACCCCACCCACTTTGTTAGCCATTATCTCCAAAATAAGCCCTCTTCAGAATTTTTACACATACAAATTAATGATATTATGTAACCCTGTCAATGCACAGAACTTAAAGAAAATCTATTTTTGAGCCCTTGTTGCAACCCATCCTTTCAAGACTATAAAAGCCTTGTGGTTTGGGAGAAAATTACTTTTTTTGCAATTTTGAACAGACGGGTAGGTGAACAGATGGACAGACAGACAGACAAATGACAGTGTACGATCACAGTACATTATCCTCGGCACATTGTGCTAAGGTAAGCTAATAAATCAAAGTAATTTAACAATTCACATTGACTTTTTATTTGCATTTTGCATGCATTTTTGTAATGGGGTCCAGTGGACCCCAATTGACCTTTAACGTAAGTTTAAGTCACTGACCGGAATAGGGTTAAATATGAAGTACAGCGTTTGTACACGGTCCCTAGAACGCTGATATGGGTGTATTTTTACAGTTTTGAATGATTATTTACAATTTGATATGATGTACACCATTAAGGCACGGTCCGTAGAAAGCTGATCTGGATGTAAACTTACAGCTTCAATTGCTTATTTGCGATTTGATTCAACACTGTAAATATAGACCCAGATCAGGGTTCTAGAGACCGTGCCTAAACGGTGCACATCATTATAAATCGTAAATAAGCATTTAGTCAGCGTTCTACGGATCGTGCCTAAACGGTGTAGATCTACATTATTAAATATCATAAATATATATATATATATATCGAACGCTTACAAATGATTGAATGTGTCACAATGATAGATAATAGACCATATAAATATGGCGCCTATCAGTTGTAGATACAAACTGAGAGTTGTATGTAAATATCCTAACCCGTAGATATGTTATCCATAAAATTGCATCATATATAATAGACAAATGAAATTTCTTCTATTGAGGATTTGGATTTTGTCTATTAGCTGATGTGTATGATATGGATAGCTAGGCGTCGTGTCGTAATCTCGGGTTATGGAGTCAGTGCTTGTTGTGGTTAGTTCTGTACCTATCTCTTTCATATATAATATCTAATTCATACAGAACATGCATACCTTACAGGTATACCTGTAAGCTATCCCACACTTAGAAAGTTTGCTGTTGAATTGCTTCAATTATCTCCCTTTAATACTATATATAACAAATCACGCAATTCTGAATCTTACAGATCCGGCAACTTTCTCGAACGCTTACAAATGATTGAATGTGTCACAATGATAGATAATAGACCATATAAATATGGCGCCTATCAGTTGTAGATACAAACTGAGAGTTGTATGTAAATATCCTAACCCGTAGATATGTTATCCATAAAATTGCATCATATATAATAGACAAATGAAATTTCTTCTATTGAGGATTTGGATTTTGTCTATTAGCTGATGTGTATGATATGGATAGCTAGGCGTCGTGTCGTAATCTCGGGTTATGGAGTCAGTGCTTGTTGTGGTTAGTTCTGTACCTATCTCTTTCATATATAATATCTAATTCATACAGAACATGCATACCTTACAGGTATACCTGTAAGCTATCCCACACTTAGAAAGTTTGCTGTTGAATTGCTTCAATTATCTCCCTTTAATACTATATATAACAAATCACGCAATTCTGAATCTTACAGATCCGGCAACTTTCTCGAACGCTTACAAATGATTGAATGTGTCACAATGATAGATAATAGACCATATAAATATGGCGCCTATCAGTTGTAGATACAAACTGAGAGTTGTATGTAAATATCCTAACCCGTAGATATGTTATCCATAAAATTGCATCATATATAATAGACAAATGAAATTTCTTCTATTGAGGATTTGGATTTTGTCTATTAGCTGATGTGTATGATATGGATAGCTAGGCGTCGTGTCGTAATCTCGGGTTATGGAGTCAGTGCTTGTTGTGGTTAGTTCTGTACCTATCTCTTTCATATATAATATCTAATTCATACAGAACATGCATATGTAAGCTATCCCACACTTAGAAAGTTTGCTGTTGAATTGCTTCAATTATCTCCCTTTAATACTATATATAACAAATCACGCAATTCTGAATCTTACAGATCCGGCAACTTTCTCGAACGCTTACAAATGATTGAATGTGTCACAATGATAGATAATAGACCATACAAATATGGCGCCTATCAGTTGTAGATACAAACTGAGAGTTGTATGTAAATATCCTAACCCGTAGATATGTTATCCATAAAATTGCATCATATATAATAGACAAATGAAATTTCTTCTATTGAGGATTTGGATTTTGTCTATTAGCTGATGTGTATGATATGGATAGCTAGGCGTCGTGTCGTAATCTCGGGTTATGGAGTCAGTGCTTGTTGTGGTTAGTTCTGTACCTATCTCTTTCATATATAATATCTAATTCATACAGAACATGCATACCTTACAGGTATACCTGTAAGCTATCCCACACTTAGAAAGTTTGCTGTTGAATTGCTTCAATTATCTCCCTTTAATACTATATATAACAAATCACGCAATTCTGAATCTTACAGATCCGGCAACTTTCTCGAACGCTTACAAATGATTGAATGTGTCACAATGATAGATAATAGACCATATAAATATGGCGCCTATCAGTTGTAGATACAAACTGAGAGTTGTATGTAAATATCCTAACCCGTAGATATGTTATCCATAAAATTGCATCATATATAATAGACAAATGAAATTTCTTCTATTGAGGATTTGGATTTTGTCTATTAGCTGATGTGTATGATATGGATAGCTAGGCGTCGTGTCGTAATCTCGGGTTATGGAGTCAGTGCTTGTTGTGGTTAGTTCTGTACCTATCTCTTTCATATATAATATCTAATTCATACAGAACATGCATACCTTACAGGTATACCTGTAAGCTATCCCACACTTAGAAAGTTTGCTGTTGAATTGCTTCAATTATCTCCCTTTAATACTATATATAACAAATCACGCAATTCTGAATCTTACAGATCCGGCAACTTTCTCGAACGCTTACAAATGATTGAATGTGCCACAATGATAGATAATAGACCATATAAATATGGCGCCTATCAGTTGTAGATACAAACTGAGAGTTGTATGTAAATATCCTAACCCGTAGATATGTTATCCATAAAATTGCATCATATATAATAGACAAATGAAATTTCTTCTATTGAGGATTTGGATTTTGTCTATTAGCTGATGTGTATGATATGGATAGCTAGGCGTCGTGTCGTAATCTCGGGTTATGGAGTCAGTGCTTGTTGTGGTTAGTTCTGTACCTATCTCTTTCATATATAATATCTAATTCATACAGAACATGCATACCTTACAGGTATACCTGTAAGCTATCCCACACTTAGAAAGTTTGCTGTTGAATTGCTTCAATTATCTCCCTTTAATACTATATATAACAAATCACGCAATTCTGAATCTTACAGATCCGGCAACTTTCTCGAACGCTTACAAATGATTGAATGTGTCACAATGATAGATAATAGACCATATAAATATGGCGCCTATCAGTTGTAGATACAAACTGAGAGTTGTATGTAAATATCCTAACCCGTAGATATGTTATCCATAAAATTGCATCATATATAATAGACAAATGAAATTTCTTCTATTGAGGATTTGGATTTTGTCTATTAGCTGATGTGTATGATATGGATAGCTAGGCGTCGTGTCGTAATCTCGGGTTATGGAGTCAGTGCTTGTTGTGGTTAGTTCTGTACCTATCTCTTTCATATATAATATCTAATTCATACAGAACATGCATACCTTACAGGTATACCTGTAAGCTATCCCACACTTAGAAAGTTTGCTGTTGAATTGCTTCAATTATCTCCCTTTAATACTATATATAACAAATCACGCAATTCTGAATCTTACAGATCCGGCAACTTTCTCGAACGCTTACAAATGATTGAATGTGCCACAATGATAGATAATAGACCATATAAATATGGCGCCTATCAGTTGTAGATACAAACTGAGAGTTGTATGTAAATATCCTAACCCGTAGATATGTTATCCATAAAATTGCATCATATATAATAGACAAATGAAATTTCTTCTATTGAGGATTTGGATTTTGTCTATTAGCTGATGTGTATGATATGGATAGCTAGGCGTCGTGTCGTAATCTCGGGTTATGGAGTCAGTGCTTGTTGTGGTTAGTTCTGTACCTATCTCTTTCATATATAATATCTAATTCATACAGAACATGCATACCTTACAGGTATACCTGTAAGCTATCCCACACTTAGAAAATTTGCTGTTGAATTGCTTCAATTATCTCCCTTTAATACTATATATAACAAATCACGCAATTCTGAATCTTACAGATCCGGCAACTTTCTCGAACGCTTACAAATGATTGAATGTGTCACAATGATAGATAATAGACCATATAAATATGGCGCCTATCAGTTGTAGATACAAACTGAGAGTTGTATGTAAATATCCTAACCCGTAGATATGTTATCCATAAAATTGCATCATATATAATAGACAAATGAAATTTCTTCTATTGAGGATTTGGATTTTGTCTATTAGCTGATGTGTATGATATGGATAGCTAGGCGTCGTGTCGTAATCTCGGGTTATGGAGTCAGTGCTTGTTGTGGTTAGTTCTGTACCTATCTCTTTCATATATAATATCTAATTCATACAGAACATGCATACCTTACAGGTATACCTGTAAGCTATCCCACACTTAGAAAGTTTGCTGTTGAATTGCTTCAATTATCTCCCTTTAATACTATATATAACAAATCACGCAATTCTGAATCTTACAGATCCGGCAACTTTCTCGAACGCTTACAAATGATTGAATGTGTCACAATGATAGATAATAGACCATATAAATATGGCGCCTATCAGTTGTAGATACAAACTGAGAGTTGTATGTAAATATCCTAACCCGTAGATATGTTATCCATAAAATTGCATCATATATAATAGACAAATGAAATTTCTTCTATTGAGGATTTGGATTTTGTCTATTAGCTGATGTGTATGATATGGATAGCTAGGCGTCGTGTCGTAATCTCGGGTTATGGAGTCAGTGCTTGTTGTGGTTAGTTCTGTACCTATCTCTTTCATATATAATATCTAATTCATACAGAACATGCATACCTTACAGGTATACCTGTAAGCTATCCCACACTTAGAAAGTTTGCTGTTGAATTGCTTCAATTATCTCCCTTTAATACTATATATAACAAATCACGCAATTCTGAATCTTACAGATCCGGCAACTTTCTCGAACGCTTACAAATGATTGAATGTGTCACAATGATAGATAATAGACCATATAAATATGGCGCCTATCAGTTGTAGATACAAACTGAGAGTTGTATGTAAATATCCTAACCCGTAGATATGTTATCCATAAAATTGCATCATATATAATAGACAAATGAAATTTCTTCTATTGAGGATTTGGATTTTGTCTATTAGCTGATGTGTATGATATGGATAGCTAGGCGTCGTGTCGTAATCTCGGGTTATGGAGTCAGTGCTTGTTGTGGTTAGTTCTGTACCTGTCTCTTTCATATATAATATCTAATTTAAACAGAACATGCATACCTTACAGGTATACCTGTAAGCTATCCCACACTTAGAAAGTTTGCTGTTGAATTGCTTCAATTATCTCCCTTTAATACTATATATAACAAATCACGCAATTCTGAATCTTACAGATCCGGCAACTTTCTCGAACGCTTACAAATGATTGAATGTGTCACAATGGGCGCCTATCAGTTGTAGATACAAACTGAGAGTTGTATGTAAATATCCTAACCCGTAGATATGTTATCCATAAAATTGCATCATATATAATAGACAAATGAAATTTCTTCTATTGAGGATTTGGATTTTGTCTATTAGCTGATGTGTATGATATGGATAGCTAGGCGTCGTGTCGTAATCTCGGGTTATGGAGTCAGTGCTTGTTGTGGTTAGTTCTGTACCTATCTCTTTCATATATATATATATATATGAGCCGCGCTCTGTGAAAACCGGTATCTTTGACATCGCGATAAATTATTGGAAAAACCCGATAAAACCCGACGTCTAAAAATAACTCGATAATTTCACTCATTGGTTTTGCAAAATTCGAAAGTTTTGTCAATAAAGTTGGCTAATTCGGTTCTTTTTCATACAAGAGATAGCACAGAATATCAGCTTGGAGTAACAATGTGTTTTCTGACTGATTTCTAGCGATTTTATGCCCTTTTCTCACACTTTCAGTGTTGTTGTGTCGGCGGGATTTTTCAACTTTCCGAACGGAGAGCAGAAACCTAAAACAGCAAGTTTCACGAGTTTGTCCAACATAAACAAAACAAGTGGCTAATAAGATTTGTTTCTCTTCCTTATATTAATGTTAGGTTATGCTTAGAGACACGATTTAAATCGTTAAATCTTATTTATTGGCCGTTGTTTGCGTATTTTATGCCATCTACCCCCACCCACGCCGATGACAAAAACTCGGAAACCGAAGTTTACCGAACATTTAAAAAATCACTAAATATTTGCATAATCTGAAGTTTTTATTTGAGGAAAATGTGAAGATCAATGAAAATCAATTAAAATGTGAAAATGGACAGGTTTATCTCCATAAATGAACAATTTATTTCGTACAACGCAAGCATATTTGGTTTAATTAATTTATAATCACTATTATCTTGTGTGGCCGCGGTGGTCGAGTGGGTTAAGTAGGTAGTTAGAAGACTTCCTAATATTTTACTTTTAGTTGTCGCGAGTTCGAGTCTACCCTGCGCCAATATTTTTTCAAATGAATTTTATTTTCTCTTTTTGTTGATAATATTCAAATTAATTATCAAAAAGCACAATAACTTCCCCTCTCAAAACAACATTTGATATCACATTGGATGAGAAAAACAACATCTCTATCACGAAGATAAACATAATTTAAAGTTTGTTGTTTCGATTTTCCCTTGATCAAAAAGGCTTACATAATACCAAATGAGTGTCACAAAATATTTCAGCTAATAGATGTCACTCGTACCAAAATGTATACATGATGCATGTAGTGGTCTACTGGTAGGCTGTACATAGGCCTAGATTTGTCTGTAGTAGATCTAGGCTAAAATCGATTCATGTAAAATTATGACTCAAAAATAAGGCTTCCCCAATCGTTTTTGCATTCTTAGCTTAAAGTTAATTCTGATAACATTTTGAGAGCATCAGTAAAATAATGACCATTGCAAAAACAGCACAATGATCGGGCGGATATAGATCGACAAAGAGATCAATTGGCGTTCTTTCACTTGTAAGATTTTGTCGATCGGCCATGGCCTTTTCCATGTAGCCTAATTTGTGAAAAACGATCCAAAATTTGAAAAAAACCTTTATCGAATAAACAACAAAGAGAAAATCTTAACATGTATAACTGGTACCAATTTCATTATTCTGGACTGTTTGAACATATCTCAGACTTAGCCTAAATGTCCGGATTCTAGTTTTCTGACTCACCCCAGAGTTCATCCATCATTATTTTGGTGGGTCTAAAAAATCTGGGCTCTCATGTCTATCATCATAGCTCATGTAAATGACGCATTATATACAGCTTTTTCCTTGATAAGGGATGTTTTCTGAATTTGGAAATAGCGGACTTTTGGGATAAATAAATAATCATAATAACACAAAACTTCGATTCAAATACTGTACATAGGCCTAAAACATGTATTCCCATAACTGTAAATAACTACTAGTAACTGGCCAAATGATTTTTTCTACCATGTGTGCGGGGACTGAACTGCGTTTTTGACCTACATCTAATTGATGATATTTGTTGCAGTTGTTGTAGTTGTTGTTGTTGTTGTTGATGTTGTTGTTGTTGTTGAATTTCTCTAACTTTTCAATATAATCATTGACCTCCGACAAAGACATCCGTATAATGTCATCTGCATGTATATCCAATGTTTCACTGGTGGACAATCGACTGACCCTATTGATCAATCAATAGGGAACGATTTTATCAAGTAAGTCTCCTACTTGAAAAAAAAAAACCGCTGTATTTCGTCGATGTAATTATAAAACCTCGTAACTACAACTTGGTTTGAGCTGCAGTTACGAGATATTACAACATCGACGAATTATCAATATAAACAAATAAGCCTAGTTTGTGCTTAGCACAAGGTAAGAAAAAGGAGCTGGAATTTTGGCTTACCTGTAATTGATAAATTGAACAACATGGCAACAAGCAAAGTTCTGGTGCTTTAAAGGGGGACATGCTAGATTGACGAATATACAAACTGTCGTCTGCTGAAATATTTATTTAAGAAATTCCGCATGGATTTGTCATCTTGAATGAGCAGATCATTTTTGCCCAGCCAATATTCGCATCAAGTTTATTCGGTCCTCTGTATCTTTTTACTTACCCGCAACTTTCATAACTAGTAATATTTATAGGAAACTGGTCATCGATTAAAAAAGTGAAAAACCTGGTACCAACGCCAAAATGCATTTTCCTTTATCGATTCCTAGTTAATACGAAAGGCTGCTAAACGAGAGTAAACTATCCTGACTGTCCCTGTATGAAATATCTACAACGGGCCCTTTAAAAGTAGGGGTTAGTCCCATTTATAAGCCCTGCCATATTTTATTCTTTGTCGTAATGTCAGGTCTTATCAGATCTGTCATTTTGTATATAGCACTTCCGCCAGCGGAAAACAGCGGAGGTTTAGCCCTCAAACTGCCATCTCTGAAATTGAAAGTTCGATCTAAAAATGGTATGGATAGAATGATAAATCAATTGTTTTCACTTCGGTATAATTTCAAAATAAAATTTTACATAATTTTACATCAAACCAAATTTCCAACAGCCGTTAACAAAAGCAAGATGGCCGACTCGCTTGGCAATGGAAATGAAAATATGTTTCAAATGCATTATTTAGTAGACAAAGCAATATTTTAGTTACATTAAGGTAGTTTTAAACATAATGCATTTGTTTTCTTTGCTTATGCCATACTTTACCTTGAAAAGGGACTTAGAATTATTTTACATTTGCTACACAGAGCAGTCGCAACCAGCTTGGAATAGAGTGAGGGTCTGGCGTTTGGTGATAAGTTTTTTAGACGGATTTAATCTAGCCAAGGCTTTGATTTCATCTTGAAAACAAAATCAGAGATGTTTCGTATTGTTGAAGTTATTCAGGTTTTACACGTGTATCGTATGAAACACTAATTTAAGAAATAAATATAAAGTCAGAGCGTCAGTAGATCTCCGCCTGCAGGTTTTTTACAGCAGTCGGCCATTCTATAACCTTTTCGCCCCCTGTATTTCTCGGCAACTATGGACATAATATGGTCAGATACGATCCACTGTTCATGGGTAGACTCAGTATCATATAAAGGCCTAGGTGTGGCCCTCACGCCAAAAGGAACATTCCGTCAAGCGTAAAAAATATTGATTCTTTTCAGTCAGCGCAAACTGACTAGGATCAAAACTTTTCATTCTGAGATAATTTTCTGAATCTATGCTGTTTTTCTACCCCCACTGTATGTCTATTATCCACATTTGACATATCGTTCGCCATAACTGATTCTTATCTGTTTTTTTTTCATGTTTTGAATTTACCGG